>JAOCZM010000056.1:6000000-6600000 GCA_026122235.1 Vinca minor
GCTTTCAAATTCACTCAGTCAGGTTCAAAACTTTTCACTTCTACACCACACAGTGTAACAGTCTCTTTTTCAGGTTTCTAAACCCTACACGGAGTTCTTCGGCGATGCAAACCTTAAACTAATGGAAGTAAATGAGGCAGTACCAGAAAAACCTGAGGCCCCTTGTGAGGATATGGAGGTTAGTGTGCCTATTGGTGCTAATGCAGATGATGCTGACCAAACACAAGCAGCAGCAGATCAAGACTGGGGAGAAGCCGGAGAAGATGGCGGATATGATGAGGACTGAATTTGACTGTTTCCCCATAAGTCTTTTTTATAGGGAGGCAGCAGTTCACCATAAATTTGATTTATTGATCTCTGTTATAACCATCTTGTACATTTTTGAAATTGGGTTAATCCTAACCTAATTTAACAGACATCCCTGAGGCTATTTTTTCTGGAAATGTACAAATACAATAGGACTATGTGAATTGTCAAATGATTTAGTTTTTGTAACACTTCTATGGTTCAATGTATTGGAGCTTCTTTCTAGCTTCAAGAACTGAAATGTGACTTGAGTATTTTCTAAGGCTTTTGGATCCGCGTGGAATAAGTGTTATATCCGCATGTGCAGACACATTATCAAGTTTTGGATCAAGTATGAAACTGTGATATTTATTCATCACGGTTTCACATGTGCCCTCAGAACACCTGTTCTTCTGCACTATATCTGAACTGATTCTAAAATGTATTATAGCAGATAATTATTGATGCATTTATCAACTAATCCACCGGTAGTGAGATCCCAAAAAATGCCAAGAACAAACAAGCAGATGAATCAAAACATGTTGAAAGAAATTGGCAAAAATTATGAGAAGAAGTGAATAATTCTGTTATCATTTACCATTCTAGAATTCTTTACAGACAAAATTTGCAAGAGAAAATGGCAAAATGAGAATTAGGAACTGTTTGAATCTTGATGATGAGCTACAGAACATACCGAAACTTCTTGTGCCATCAAAACTCCTCTAGCATAATCACCGGAATATAGTGGCTCGCTTGGTTCTCCACTTCTTCCTCTCCGATTCTAACAGGGAACGTATTCTCGTTCACTGGAGCGAATTGCGATTCTGAGGTGAGCATACTCGATGGAGGAAACGACATCGGATCATCATTTTCAGAGAATTCCGGAGCCACCACGGGAGGTTCAGAATCTCCTCCGGACCATAAACCAAACGCTAGAGAATACTGTGGTGGAAAATTAAGCTCCTCCGAGGAAGAGACCGGAGCGAATCCAATGGAATCAGCTGGTAGTTCACAATACGAAGACGGTGGCGGAGATGGAAACTGATTTTGAGTAACCGCCGGCGAGTCTGTAGCTGAATTTTGATCAGAATTGCAATTAATAATTCCTCCTAAGCCATGAACAGCGATGTTACGGCTGTAGAAGAGACCAGGAAACGCGATTTCGACATTATTAACAGTGATCAAATTATTGGAAATTCGAATTTTCGCGCCATATTTGTTGAACAGAGTAAGGAAATAATTGGAGGAGCCGGAAGAATGAAAGCTACGGAGATCGGCGACAGAGATGCGAAGAGGAATAACTTGGCAGCGGAGGATAGAAATGCAATTCGACGAAAGTATGGCAGAGTCGGTAGGGGCGAAGAACGTGAAGGATTTTTTTCCCGGTGAGGAGTTCGGAGGTGAGGTCAGATGACGTGGCGATGGAGTTACTGAAGATTTCATAGCCACTGGCTCTGAGCAAGGTTAGCATGGAATTCAGCTCGGCATTTTCTACGGCGGAGATGTGGATGGTGATAGTGTTGAGGAAGAAAATGAGGAGGAGGGCGACGGCGAGTTTTTGAGACGCCATTTTTTCCGGCGATTTGGTGGTGTTGGTTTTGGCGGGAGGGCTTTTGAAAGTGGAAGTGTGGAACTACTTCTTTTTGGCGGTTATAACTGATTATTCTTTTGTTTATTTATTTATTTTATGTGTGCGGTTATAACTGATTTGTTTGATGATTCTTGATCTATGTGGGGGTACGGGCCCAATTACTTTTGCGCTTGGGCTCTATAATTAAAGTTGGACCAAGAAATTAATTTCGATGAGTATTTATTATTGGGAAAAATTTCGATATGGGACCAGGGGCTATAGGTAGAGCGCTAGTCAAAACACTAGACCAATAGCACGTCGCTTCCCTCCAAAAAAAAATTTTTTTTCTGATCACGATTAAAATACTAAAAAAGATTGTTCGATATGGGATACGATTAAAAATAAAAAATTGTCTCTCTCCTCATTTTATAGTGATGTGACAAATTTGTATAATTTTTTTACTTTTAACTGTGTCCATATCGAAACAATCTTTTTTTGTATTTTAATCATGAATCAAAAAAAAATTTTGAAGAGGCGACGTGGCCAGTTGCTTTAGCTAGTGGATCGAGCCTCTACCTATGGCCCTGATCCATATCAGAATTATCCTTATTATTGAGGGAAGGTATATAACCAATTTTGCCTTGTTGGGTTATTGTACTTCTTCCCCGTCAATGGGAATAAAGTATATTTTGTGATTAGATGTTTGTCGGGTGAATTTCATTTTGCTCCCTTTAAATGCCTTGAAGTGTCAAACTTATCCCTGAAATTACAGAAATATCAAACTCATCCCTAGAAATGGCTCAAAGTGTCAAGTTCATTCTTGAAATTACAGAAATAGTAATCTAGTCCCTAGAAATGGCTCAGAGTATCAAGTTCGTTCCTGAAATATCAGAAATATCAACCTCTATCAAGTGATGCTGCGATTTGTAAAAGTTTTTTTATATATATATTTTTACAGTTTAAGTCTGATTTTATTATAATTGATTTTGTATTTCGTTTACAATTTTTTTCCTCGCTTAGTCTTTATTAGCATAGAGTTAGTCCACGACATAAGGACTTTTTTGGAACTGGAGGGCCAATTCCAAGGATGATGTTGACATTTTCTGAAATTTTAGAGGCGAAACTTGACAATGCGAACCATTTTTAGGGACAAGATGGGCATTTCTAAAATTTCAGGGACTAAATTCATACAACGAACCATTTATAGGGACCAAAATAAAATTCACCCAACATTTATCGCTTTATAAGTTATTTGTAGCCAAAAAATTAATTTTTACTGTTGGGGTAGACACCTGATTTCGGGAAAAAAAAAGAGTTAAAATGTTTTGTAATGTATTTTGATTGTCATTTTTGTTACAATTTTTTTCATTTCGAATCGCATATCTTATTTCACAAATAATTAAATTTATTTTTTAATAGACAAAAACTTTTAAACAAAAAGACCAATGCAGCAATACACTTGTTAAATTTTATATAGAGTAGCATTTTACTAGCAATAAATCATGATTTTAATTCATGAATGAGTTGTAATTGATTAAAAAATATTCAGAAATGTGAATTCAATATTGAAGTGTTAAAAATGATCTATATGAATTATTCACTAAAAAAAATGATCTATATGAATTATTCACTAAAAAAAATGATCTATATGAATGATCAAGTCAAAATTTCTCATAGTATTAAAAAAGTCAATGAGCTTATCTTACTGGATATATAACACATTGAAGCATTCAATAGAGTTGTTGGACCTATCACACACACGATGAATGAGCATACCAAAAAGAAGGGTAAAAGAAAGCAAACGAAATAAAGATAAAGCTTCGATTTTTTTACTTTCAACCCAAAGGAGGCATACAAAAAGATGCATGACTGCCCAACTGTGATTAATTAACGATAAGTATATCAAAATATTGTTTGACATTGTGATGTTTTTTATTATTAATTACAAGTGTTTGAGTGTCGAAAGTGATTAATTAATTACAAACCCTATTTATATAAGAGAATAATATTGATATTTTAACTAATAAAATACCTTAATTTTTATTTATTTAATTTATTTTATATGTTCTAAATGACTTATTTTATAGAATGACAGGAGTTGTAGATTAACATACTATCAAACTATCCGAGTCGTTAATAAGGTCACAGCTCAATGGGGCTTGCCTATGCCCATGACCGAGAGGTCCTGGGATTCGACATCGGGCCACAACGCCCAGCTTTCTAACCCAAAAAAAAAAAAAAAAATATCCGAGTCCATCAGAGCCGTAAATAAAATCTATGGCAACGGCTAAAATGATAAAAACACGTGAAGAGTTACTACTTTCAGTACTCTTCCTTATTATTTTATGCTTCCAGAACCCTTTAGCATTGTCGGATACCAGGAAGAATGTCGCTTTGGTAAAGGACGAAAGGTATCTCTTGGAATATTAACAATGGTAGCGAGGTTAGTAATTTATTGTTGGACTTTACAATTAGTGTTTTTCTTTCCGCTTTGATGCCCCCTCCCGCCCTCCGAGATTTTTAAAAATACTATTATTTATCAAAATTTTATGTGTATTTTGGAAAATTTTGTCAATTTCGCCCCCAAGAATTTTTTTGCCTTTTTTATCGCCCCCCAAAGAATTTTGGAATTTTTTTACCAATTTCAACCCCAACATCAAATTCCTGACTTCGTCTCTGCTTTGATGCTACGATTTGTTTTGTATGTACATAATAAATTTTAGTTGATTTTTTTTTAAAAAAATAATGTATGTTTTTCTCTCAACAAAGTTGAACATGTGTTCATCTCTTTGATAAAAAGTAAGAACAAGTATAAAAAGTTCTGATAGAATTTGACGATCCCGATTTTATTACGTATGTGCAAAACAAAACATCATCAATACTTGAGTCATGTGAGTTTTTCTAGCTAGGCAAGCAATTTTAGTTAAGTTGCGTAGGGTACTAGTCTCTCTGTAGGTTACGAATTTCACTGTAGTCGTCAAGTTACTCGATTTGAACACTAAAATTCAATATAAGTATTTTATATTAAAATATTAATTATTTTCAATTGTTATAATATAATTTAACTATTTTAAATAGCAGTTGACAAATCTAACGATTGGACAACCATTATGTGATCAGAACCCTATGGAGGGATTGGTAGGCTCAGGACATTAACCGGCTTCCGATTCCCGAACATGCTAATCTTGGGCCGGCACTATTTTCTAGCAATTTTGTTTTTTTACTACTAAGAAATGCTCGGAAGTGAGTTCGGGTCAAACCCAAAATGGCATATCCTATTGAACTAATTTATTGCCATTTCTGGTATGCGCAGATCTTATCCAAAGCGCTCCGGCGGCGCGTGCTTCATTCTCCTGAATCCTTTAATGTTTGGATAGAGATGGCTCGAGTTGAGTGGAAAAACTGCAGCACCACCGACACCGAGTTGCTTTGACTAAGGGCGCACTCTTTAGGCGACCATATTTCTTTTCTTTTCTATTTTTTACGAAAAGCGACCACGTTTCTTGAAAATAATTGTTTTTTTTCTTTTGCACATGGAAAAGAACGCATGTATAACTATTATACCTTTTTTTTTAATTAATAAACTTTTAATTTAACGGTAAAATTTATACATAAATTATTTTTCCGCTACTTGTTTCTTTAAATTAGTGATTTGTGATGGTTTACACTTTTGAACATGTTTTTTTTCTATCACGTGTAACCATAGTGCTAGTTCTTAGTCTGCTTAAATAAATATTATATCACTTGCATTATAGTGCGAGTCTTTAGACTAGCTAAGTAAATATCACCTCAACCGAAAACAAAACTCATTCTAAAAAAAAAAAATAGAAAGCAAAATCAAATCTCATATAAGATTTGAGCAAGTGTTGAATTTTCATTATTCTTTCCCCTTGATGGTGACATGTTAAATTTGTGTCCATTTGCCTCCTTTTCCTTTACTTTTTTTTTAAGCCTCATAGGAGGAGGAGGTGACGCCCTATGAAGAGAGAATTATTATTTGGCCCCATGTACCTCACGATCGTGGAAAGAGGCGAGCCCCACTGGGCTATGACACTCTTGACTTCTTTTTCCTTTACTTAGCTATCCTTTTCTCTTAGTTTAAAACCACATTTGGTTTCTAAAATATTTGCACTTTTTCCATGAAAATCAGGCACATAGTTGAAAACTCTCAACCCCAATGGTGCATTATTAGCCCCCCAAAAAACTAATAGAAAAGGTATCAGGAAAATATTTTTTAATTAAAATTAATTGGCTGTCTAAAAACTCAAATTTCCTCTTGAATTTCTAAAATTTTCAACGGATTAATTATAATAGTGCCACAAATTATTTACAATTTTACCACAATTTATCCAATTAATTTTTGCCACCTACCATTGTCAAAGTATTAAACTAATGCCTACTGGAAAGTAGAAACTATAAAGTTGGGAAATCCCAATCTAGTTTGAAGCTCCAAAATCCACCCAACCAAAGATAACTAAAACAATCGACCAAAAAAAATAAAAAAATAACTAAAAAAAAGTAAATCATTCTAGAAAAAGTGACGAATAGATTTATTAGCATCCCTTTGGAAGTGATCTTTTCCATTTTACTATTTTATCTCTAATTCTTTCTTGGAATGGAGCCTTTTTGCTCTTTAGGCAATATTACTTTAACTCCCCTAAAACATGTTAGAAATCTGTCATTTATAGAATAGTGTCAAACTTTTCATTTTCTCCTTTTAGGATTTTATCATTTAAGTTGGGTTATAAATTATTTTTTAAAAAAAAACTAATATATTGCAACTTTTAAATAATGAAAAAGAAAATGAGACACCAATCAAAACAGAAAATTCATACCGCCTTTAAATAGATTGATATATTAATAGTTAAATAGTTAATTACTAAAATAATACATATTATACGATTCAAAAAAAGTATGATATCTCTTCATAGTATATGGTCATACAAAAAACTTTATGTAAATATTTTCTTATTGCAATGGAAAAGCAACTAAGCTTATGTTTTTTTTTTTTCAATTCACAGACACTATCCCAAAGTGTGCACAGGGTTATATGTTGTAGGGGATGTTTGAATATTGGGTGACAATATGAGAATACACCATCTTATCAATTAGGCCAACTCTGATTGACAACTAAGCTTACGTTTAATGAGCAACAAAACGAATAGAAATATTTAATATTACAACATACACGCATCACACATTAATTCTCTCCCAAATGATTCACTTCTTAAGAAAAATCAACATCCGAATGACTTCATTAACGGATCAACGAGCAAGAGAAATACTTATTTTAGATATATGAACATTTATTATGTATTATACATTTAAAAAAAGTACTTTATCTTTTTATGGTATGTAGTTACACGAAATAAAACAAATTTTGAAGTGAAAAAGAGTTTGGAGGAATAGTAAAACGATCGGCCCGAATAAGCCAGCTAGTATGGCGTTGCCGAAGGTTATGGCGTCTACCTCACCGCCCATTATGGATCTGCCACGCCAATCTATTTCCTCTTCTATACAATATATTTTTCTTCTTCTCTTACCCAAACTACTCATTCCACCTTATTACACAACCTAGTCGCTAACACTACCACCGTCGTGCACCTAATCTACCCATGGCGTTGTCGAAGGCCATATCAACCGACTTTTTCGGGTCGATCGTTTTACTATTCCTCCAAATTATTTTCACTTCAAAACTTGTTTTCACTTTATGACCACATACATAAAAAAATTATTGTGTAAATATTTCTTATTAGGAGGAAAAATCAATTAAGCTTACGTTTAATGAGCAACAAACTTGATAGAAGTTTTAATATCACTACATACTAGCATGACACATTTATTCTTTTACAAATTGTTCACTTCTTAAATGTCAAAATGAGACGAGTCAGAGATCCATAATGAGTTCATTGACTTATCACCGAGCAAGAAAGACGATTTTCTTCCATGTATATGAACAATTATTATGTATTATATATTTTAAAAAAAAATTGTTATCTTTTTTATGATATATGGTCAGACACACAAAAACATATGTAAATATTTTCTTATTGCGAGGAAAAATTCAACAAATCTTACGATTAATGAGCAACAAACTAGATAGAAATATTAAATATTGAACAAACAAGCATGACCCATTTATTCTCTTACAAATTGTTCATTTCTTAAAAAATATAAGCTAACTAAGCATACACTTAATGACTAGTATAAAAATATATAGAAGCAATACTAGCAAAGAAACACGTTCTATGCACAAGTGCGTAATATGAAAATATATGATGTGTTTATATTTTAAAAAGTACGGTATCTTTCAAGAGATCCACTAATGTCCATCCTAAAACCTAAACATAGTTAGGTTTACCTAAGAAAAAAAAAAAAGAACTGCTGCTAACAACGCAAGAAAAAAAAACCCGTTACTAGCAAATTTGTCTAATCGTATTTTCTTGTTTTGATTACTAAAAACCGTTCTGTGTGTGAAAACGGTGTTGAGAGATGACAAAATGAACGGAAAATTTCTTGTGGTGTTAAATATTTACGCATAGTTAGCTTGTTTGTTACTTGAAATAAATGTCATGTGTTAAAAATTTCTTGAGATATTACCAACTAGGTCAATTTCCTGTTGGCAACGAAGTTTAAGCTTAATGAGTAACAAACTTGATAAAAGTATTTAATATTACAACAAACAAGCGTGACCCATTTATTTTCTGGCAAATTGTTCACTTTTTAAGAAACTCAACACCCGCATTATTACTTAAAAACTATAATATGAACATTTATTGTGTATTATAATTTTTTTAAAACAGTACGATATCTTATTATGATATGTGATCACGTAAAAAATATTATTAAATATGTTTTCATCAGGTGCAAAAAGCCAACTAAATTTAGTTTAATGAGCAACAAACTGGATAGAAATATTACATATTATACATACAAGTATAACACATTTATTCTATTACAAATTATTCACCAAGAATACGCTTAATGACTAGTATCAAATTAGATAGAAGTAGTATTGGTAAAAAAAAATGTGTTATGCACAAGTACATAATATGAATCACATTGATATCTTAAGAAAAATAATAGTAATATTACAACATACAAGCATTACAAACATCGGTTGGAAAAGCCATGCGTCCCATGTTGAAACTAAGAAGTGACAATTCTCGCGTATTCGTAAGAATTCCTCTTAAACCGACCAAAATACTATCCAATTTTAATTATATTAGTTAGTCAAATGTTTGAATAATAGTATTGAAAGAAATATAAATGTTAATAACAGAAAAAATATATGTGTATTAGTTAGTCAAATATTTGAATAACAGTATTGAAAGAAATATAAATGTTAATAACAAAAAACGTATATGTACAATGAGTTGTGAATCTGTTTAAACATAAATCAATTAAAATTTCCCCTCAAATCTGACTATTCACCTCTTGTGAAATTCAATATAATTTTAAATAATCATTTTACCTAATCTCACCTTTTTTTTTTTTTTGAGCGCCCGAAGGCGATTGCCCCCGAAGGAGAAGAGCGGAGAGTACCCTAGATAGGGAAGATTGAAGCATGCCCCATGCCTGGGGAGGGAAGATAAGCCTCATAAGGAGGAGAATTATTTTGCCCCCGTGTTCGGGTAGCCTTATTCCCATCTAATCTCACCTTCAAACAAGATAAAGTACCCTTTACAAAATATGAGTTCGATGCTCCCTCACATTGTATATGGTTTATACCTTTCCCAATCCTCCAAACAAAAAGAAAAAGGGAAGAAAAAAATGTCAAAGTGAAAATATTTGATACAAAGGGGGCAAAATAGAATTTTTACATGGATAGTGATTATTGGATAAAAAATTGAGATCAAATTTGGATAAAAAAGGAATAATGCCACATTAAATTCTAACAATCATTTACATTTTATACTCTTTGATCCAAAAATTTTGATTCAACAATCATTATTGTTTTTAGAGAAATCAACCTATTTAGTCCCCTAAAAATTTTTGTTTCGCCCGTATAGTCCCCAATGTTTAATTTCAGCCTGTAAAGTTCCTTACCTATTAGGGCAATAGAATTTGGGGTTTCCTTTTTATAACCATTTTTATACTATTTTTTGTATTTTGTAAATTTTATGGATTGAAACTGACAATTATTCCCCCGCTCATTAAGCACGTAGATGACATGAATTTGGGGCTGCCCTGATTCCGCCGCAGAAGAGGTGGTGGAACCTCTATATGCAGCCCGTAAATATATAGGGACTTTACAGGTTGAAATTAAATATTGAAGACAATTTAAATAAAAATATGTGGGGGACTAAATAGGCTAATTTTCGATGTTTTTACATAATCTCCCATACATCTCCTAGAAGACGCCATCCCCAGACTACCCCAAACTAGTTCCCAGACTCAACCATACCCCGCCCCTCCCCCACACCCTGCCGGAAGACAAAAAAAATTAAAAAGACAAATTTACCCTCCTTAGTAAAGTGCCACCCTCTTACCAATCCCATTTCTCTCTAGACATAATTCTCCTTCTCTCTCACACACAACACACAGTGAAAATTACAGAAGAAGGCTGTAAGGTAGCAGTAGTAGTATAAATTCAAACTCTCTGTGGGGCTAGTCTTTCTCTCTCATATCAGAGTCAGTGAGTCACAGTAGAGTAAGCTGAAAATTTTTCTCATTAAAACAGTTTGGAAGAATAGTAAAACGATCAGCCCGAAAACACCGGCTGGTATGGCGTCGTCGTCGGTCATGGCGTCTACATCACCGCCCAATCCGGATCTGCCACGACAGTCCGCTGCTTCTTCTTCCTCTTCTTCTCTTCTTACCCAAACTACCCCTTCCACCTTCCTTCCACCACCACCACCCGCCGCCGTCAACCACCACCTCCACCAGGCTGATCAAAGCATCACCAGTCCTTTCGGCTCCATGAACATGGAGGAAATTCTGAAGAACATTTACTCTGAACCTGACTCCCTATCTTCCGCCGTCGACGGCGGCGGTTCAATTCCTGATGTTGTCCCCACCGTCGACGCTGCCTGTGGAACAAACAAGACGTCGTATGAGGTTTGGAGGGAAATTAGCAATGGAGGAGGCGGCGGAGGAAGTAGTCGGGAGCCGAAGATGACTTTGGAGGATTTTTTGACCAAGGCAGGGGCAGTGAGCGAGGAGGACGTTAGGGCTTCCACTCCAGCTCCTCCTCCGGTGCCGGTGCCGGCTCCGTCGGGGTATGTAGTGGAGCAAATGATGAATGTTCAGTTTCCGGTAGCTCCAGGTCCAGTTGTCCACATGCAGAATGGGCCTGGGCCTGGAGGTTTTGGGCTGGAGTCACAGTTGGGGTATGGGAATGGTATGGTGGCGTCTGCATCGGTTGTAGCTCTAGGAGGAGCAGCAGGCGGCGCGAATGGTTCTGCGGTTGGGAGAGGGAAACGGAGGGCGGTGCCGGTGGAGGAGGTGGCTCTTGATCAGGCTACTCAGCAGAAGCAGAAAAGGATGATCAAGAACAGGGAGTCGGCTGCTAGGTCCAGAGAGCGAAAGCAGGTTTCTTTATTTTATTTTATTAATTTATTATTTTTTAAATTCACTTTGTTTGTTAATTCCAAAATTTTATTTTAATTTATTTGAATTTGGTGAATGCATGTCTCAATTGGTTATGTTTTCAGGCTTATACGGTAGAGTTGGAGTCATTGGTGACTCAATTGGAGCATGAAAATGCAAGGCTTTTGAGGGAAGAGGTAAAAATTTTTGTGTTTTTTATTTTTACACAAATAAAGGCAGTTTCATTGATACTATGGATTTTACTAGGATAAGATTGTTCCGGCCTGGATTTATGTCGCTTCTTCTTTTAATTGTCCACTGCATTAGGAAATTAAATTAAAGGGATAATTTTTTCCACAAGTTGCTTATGAAAGTATCTACTTCGTGCAGGCCGAGCAAACCAGGGCGAGGTATAGGCAGGTAAATCCATGTGCATTCTGGATGTGTTGATGGTCTTTTTTTTGGAATGAAATCCTTGCCAAGTCAATCTTTTGAATTTATTTTTCTTTTATATGCATTTTTATTTACTCTTCCTCTAAATGTTTGTTCATTTGGTAAATGGGGATTGACTTATAGATAGATGAAATTAGTCCCCTTCCTGTGCTCAACTGCCTAAAGAAAATTAAGGAAAAGAAGAACCATTGTTACTAGTAAAATTGTCTAAATCAGATTTAGCTGTCTTTGTTACTGAAAACCGTTTCATGTGTGAAAACAATCTCAAGAGATTACAAAAAGAACAGAAAATTTCTCGGGCGTTAAATGCTTATGCAGGGTTAGTTAGTTTGTTACATATAATAAATGACATGCGTTGAAACTTTCTCGACCGGTGATAAAAAGTTGACAAGAATTTCTCCAAAGATTAAATGTATATTCAGAATTCAGATGTATCTGTGTTGGCTATCGGTGCTGAGTTGTGTGCGTTGAAACTTTAACGGAGATGACAAAATATTCGCTAGAGAGAGACTAAATGCTGATGCATATTTTTTTTGTCTGATACTTGTGATTAGTTACGCGTATTAAAAATCTCAAAAAAGTTTATTTTTAAAAGGACAATTTTGAAGGTTGTGTTTGGCATGATGGTCAAGTATTTAATTGTTATCTGCTAGGTCACGAACAACATCTTTATTAAAAAATAAAGGTCAAACTGCGTACATCGGACCTTCCCCAGACCCTATATCAATTCCAGTTGTTTCATCTTTACCTTAGCTTAGTTGTAATTAGTATTCTGAAAAATAGGATTACAGGGAACTTGGTAATTGCATTTTCTTAGAAGAAAGGATGCTCCTATTAATTGCATAACTAAACCATATAATATTCATTTGAGTTTGATTTGGATCGACATACTTCTCTTGGGATTTCTATCAAACTTGATACGAACATCACTATTGAGAGTTCCACAAGTAATAGTATCTGGCGCTTGTGTAAAAGCGATGATTTTCCCTTTGTACTTTGCTAGTCTGTCTGTACTGTTCTAGTAGCATCGTTAATTTACTTTCTGGAGGTTTAAGCACATCTTGATTTGTTTAAAATTTTAAGTATCTGTTTTTTGGAGCTGTAATGGCAGTAGAAACTAAGATAGATAGTATAAGCAAAACGGTTGATTCATCCATATCATTTAGTGCTTTGTGTGTCCTGATTTCCAATCTGCATTTCTTGATTAATTAATCAGATAATATTTGCCCTCAATTTTTTCCTTGAAACTCCTTTTTATAGATTCTCGGCCCCTCAAATTAAAAATTCTAGCTCGGGCCATGTATGACATGCTTGCTCTTTTAACAAAACTGTTGCTAATTCTGTAGCTTCTAAACTATCATTTTTTTACTCGTGATCATGCAGCTTATGGAGAACCTGGTACCAGTGGTAGAGAGGCAAAGATCGCCTCCGCGTAGAGTGCTGGGGAGGCAGAACTCCTGGTAGGTTGGTGAAATAGAAATTACAGGAGAAACTCTTCCTTATATATATTAGGAGTAGCTGGTTTAGTAGTGGAGATGAAAGGAGAAGCTATCTGAAGCTCTATAGTTAGGGTGTTGTAGAAAGAGAGGAGAACATTTTCTTTGTTGTGTACAGTAGTAGTAAGATTTCCCTTCTTCATCCTTTCATGCTGGTGGGAAGGAAGACGATAAAATTTGACTAATTTATACCAAAAATATCATAGCCTGTTATATGATGATTTCAACTTATTTCCTTCTTTCTGCTGTTGTATAACCACGGGTCAGATCTAAAACTTGGAGGTTGAGGGCGAATTCATACCAGTGAGACTGTGCCAATTATGTGGAGAATCTGATGAATCAATGCTACATAGTCTCTTTTAAGTGTTTCAAATCGACCCTATGCCCAAAGCAAAGCAAATGGGCAATGGCGACCTCCTCCTTTGGGTTCGCTCAAGGTCAATATGTCGATAGTTTCGGGGTTTTCCACTACGGCGGGAATAGGAATTGTCATTCGTGATCATAGCGGGACGTAATAGCTACTATAGCGAGACAGGTATCTCACTCCTAATCCCCCGGAACATATTTTGAGGCTTTCGCTATATTAGAAAAGGGCCCAGCTTTGTTCAAAGGCTTAATTATTCCGGGGTCTTTTTTAAAGCGATTGTAAATGTTTGGTTACATCTGTATGTGATAATGAAGATAACCTCTCCCTTATAGGCCTTATAATTCACATTGACGCATTCATGGGCATAGGCTTTGTCAGGCGTATCAGTCACTGGCCTGCTAGGAATGATAATAGACTTTTTCTTACAATGTTTGCATGCATCGTATTTTCTCATGTAATCGTTTTAGCATACAACGAAATTCACTTTTCACCTAACAAAAAAATGGTTCACTAATTGCCGGGCTATAGAAATGGTCAAAAACACACATTTGAACTAATTGGAATGAAATTTGACCAGTAAGTGTTAATCTTTGGGCTTATCCCCACAATATTTGTATTTATTTTACGGTTTACATATATCTAGTCTATTCTACGGGTGAATTCTCTGCTATAGTTTGTTTTGATGTTAGCCAAAAACCTATAGTTTGGTTACGACAAAATAATGATGATACTTGAGGAAACCTTCCTCATTATTATATGTCAAATTCATTTACTTGCTTCATCCTATCTCCACCCTGTTTGCACATGACATTTTCATCATCCATCAACCAAACATTTAAATCAAACAGGCATGTCACACCCATTATTTTCTTCTCTGCCTAATAATTCAATACAATAATGTCATGTCGCCATCACTACTTGCACTTGGTCTTCTGTTGGGGGTGGTGTCGGCTTCTATTCATTTTCTGAAACTACTACATGTCCCAGAGAGCTCGGTGTCCTCATTTCAAAACTAATACAACATTGATGGCTGAAATCCTACTAGGGGTTTCGACTTTAGTTTGCGGTGTAGTATTGAAATCCCGCAACCAGCTGCCCAAGCTCGAGTGATGTGCTCGTTTACTTGTAGTCTAATTCACGCAAGAGAGAGCATGTTGTTTCATTTTGAATAGGAAAGTCGACAGTCAATTTTGGACCAATGAACTATTTTATTTTATATAAAAATGGACTGGCAGGAATAACAATAAGCCATTGACAACCTACAGAAGCAGCAGTTGCCAGACCAAATCCAAGTTCAATAGTTGCAGCATTTGAAAATTGATTAGTTTTCTGGAGGGGATTACAAACATGGGATCATAGCATAGTAATAAAATAAGCTAAGCACAAACTCTTTTGTCTTCCCCCATATGCCCACAAAAATCAAACATTCTTCTGATTCCCTTCTCAGTTTCAATAGATAAGAGCAGGTCTAGATGAGTCAAGACAACAAAATAAGAACATGACAACCAAGACAATAGGACAAAGATTTCAGAATCAAACATTAAACAAGAAAAACCTGGGAAATCACATTAATCGTCACAAGAAGCTTCTAATACAACTTGTCCATGCCATGGAACTACAAAACCAGTTTGAAACACCAGATCAAATGAGTCAAAAACTAAAGAACCTTTGTCCTTTTTAGGGCCCGAGAACATAGCAAATTATGGTAATCATCAATCAGAAAATCAAATGAATGAATTAATGTTGCTTACATTGCTACCAAACTAAAGCAAAGAGAAGGTTGCTTGACATGGAAACCCGACTGGAAATATACAACTACGAAAAGGGATAAAAATGAAGATAAATTCAAACTGGTGTGATCAAAGGAAGTATACACATTATTTTTTGCCCTTTTCTGTACCGAGAAACTATATCGACAAATACAGGGAAGAAAAAAAAACAAAATAATTTACCTGCTGGAGCCATTAACGTGTCCTGGATCATCAAATTTCTTCCTGCCTTTAACTAGATAGCTAGAAAAATAAATAAATAAAAGGTGAAAAAAGGCGATACGCACTCTAATTTTTTTCCATATTTCTTTAATTCGCTGCTCAAGAATTTAAAGCATCATGCTCTAATTAACCTTCCCCAAGAATTCAAGACCTTCGTTCCTACAAGACATAATCTTTCGGAAGACTTCTCTAACTTGTCGGTCCAGGGGATCAAGTCCAGTCTTGCATACTTCACAAATCGATGATAATTTTTCCACACCCTCTCTTACTTCTTCCTTCTGTTCCTCTGTAAGCGGGAACTGAGCAGAATCTACCAAGTCTGTCATACGATGAGTACATTTCTTGATCTGATAAATTTCTTTCAGCAGTCCATTGGAATCCCTACGTTCTTGCTTCTTGAATCCATCAGCGATCCGGCTATGAAGCAAAAACAATGGCGTACTCCATTGAAATTGTCGAGGTATTGCGAAATGAATTTGGTGGCCTCGATCTTGACAAGGGAGTACAGCAACAAGAGTCCAAAGAACAAACATAAGAACAAAACTCATAGTAAAGACAACAATAGCTAGGCCATTAGTAGCTGCAATTTCGTTTCCACGTGGGGGAACTAAGTTGTTTGCTATTGACTGGAGCTGCTTAGATGCTGACCAAGAATTCGGTACACTCCAAGACAAAGATCTTGTATGCCCTGATTGTTTACGCTGATGTTCCTTGTTCTTATTACGACCAAAAGATCTATTCCGCTGTGAAAACGCCGATCCAGTCTCCTTTTCATCAAGCATCAAAAGAGCCAAATCCATCAAAGCTTTTCTAGCCCGACGGAATTGGCCTTCACTAATCATCTTGTGACGACAATCCATGGCAGAAACAACAATATCCAAATTCTTCTGCCACTGCCTAATCCTCTCAATCCCTTCGCGGGACGCATTGCAAATATCAAGTGCCTTGATGGTTTTATCAAAATACTCGGAAAGGAGCTTCTCTAGAAGCGGATTGGAGAGATGTGTCTTATTATTGGACAAAATAACCCTGAAATCCTCTTGACAACTAGTAAATGCATCAAGTAGTTTCTGAATCCATGAAATAGAGAGAAACTCATCAGCATTAACCACTGAAAGATCATGAAATCGATCGAACACTTGTTTTTGAAATAAATCCATCTCTGGGTCCAATGAATTCAATTCCTGACTTGTTTCTACTGAGTGAACCTGATCACTTTTCATATGCAAAATAGAACGACGAAATGAGGCGAAGGGCATTGTATAACCCTGCTTCTCTGTAGAGTGCATTTCCACCCCCAAAAACAAGTCCTAAGAATTGAAAGACACACACTTTCCTAAAATACTAACATAATCCAATTTTCAATCAGTCTTATCCAACAAAATCCAAATCCCCACCAAAATCATTTAAAACAACATCCTCAAACTTCAAATACAAAAAGAAATGGCAACATATGAATTCTCCAAACCTAAACCTGTCACAATCCAAATATTACACAATCAATAAAATTCTCAAATACCATTAAAAAAGAAAAGGAAAAAAGAGGAAACCTAGTGCAGCTAATTTCTATGAATCAAGAAACAAACACATGAAAAAGAAACCAACTTTTTGAGAGCCCAGATCAAGAAATTCGAAACCCCTTAAAAATCAATTAGAAAATCGAAAAAAGCTACAAGCTTTCATACAACTGAGCAAAACCCAGATCTCAAATTTCCAAGAACTTCTTCAAATTTAAGAATATTAATTTGAAAAGGAAAACGAGGGGAAATAGCTAAAAGAAGAGAGAGGGGGTTATGATTTAGGAAAGAATGTACCTTGAGACAAACTATAGAGACAAAGATAGATAGGAAGCTCCGGAGACAAAGGAAAGTACCATAAGAAGACGAAGAAGAAGAAGAAGAAGAAGGCCACGCCTGCTTTGCTCTAAACAACATTCGAAGCAGCTGGAAATGTTGTGAATTATGAATATATAAATCTTTTTTTCTTTTTTGGTTAAGTAATAAATACTCCTAAAGGAAGAAAGAAACTGAACTAATTAAATTAATTCTAGATAGTAAATTGAAGGAAAAGAAAAAGAGGATATTTGGACTTTATAAGCTTTTCCCAATCTGTTTTTTTTTCCCCCTTTAAGATCTAACTCGAAGAAGTGTTCTTCCGTAAAATTATGAACAACTGAATAGTATAAGTCTATATGTGTAGAATAAGTGTTCATCTTATAAAACTGACTGAACTATCGACTCATCGCTAAGATGACTGAGTTGTGTTTCACTCATTCAGAAGAAAAAAAATACTCGTTCGACATTGAATTTAAAATCTACTTGGATCTTTCACAACCTAACTTTTCCCACATAGATCTTGTTGCAACATTTTATAATTATTCTTTTATTCATACTTGTAATTTATTTTATTTAATTTGGGATATATGAATAAAAAAATTTTGTAATAAGAGAGTATAAAAAGTGTTAATGAGAAGATACAAACTGTTTTTTTTTTCTTTTTTTCACTTGGTTTTTGCCTTGTGGTGTAATTTGTTTAAAAAATGGTTTATATAAAAGAATGGTTTCTTGTGAGAAAAAATAAACTTTTATTGTCCATTAATTTTTTGAAGAAAATTCTTCTTCATTTTGTTAAGGAAAAAAGTTATTATTACGGTCTATTCTGTCATGGACCATACGGTCCAGATTTGGCCACATCACTGCATTTTTTCTCTCTCCTCATTCTGCAGGGGATGATGGCACAATCTGACTACACATAGTCACATGTAGTCTCGATCCCATATCAGATATTTCCTATTATTACTTTAAAGCAAGGGACTTTTCTTTTCTTTTCTTTTGCGTTTTGAGATGCCTTACTTCGTCTTTAATGCACTTACATTTACACACCTACGTTTTCGATTTGGCAAATTGGTTAATATAGTCCCTAAACAATTTTCATATTGCACGCAAGATCTTTAAAGATTAATTCTGAACAATAAAATTCCTAAATAATTTATCATTGGTATGCAAAGTCCTTCCGTCTAAAAAGTTACAGTCAACATAAATTTTGGAAAAAAAATTGAGTCAAAGCAAAAATGTAAAAGGGTAATTACGATATTTTACACCACATCCCTTCTTCCCCTGATGCATCCCCACCCTAGTCCTTCTTCCCTGACGCCCCACCCCCTCTTCAACATCTCCCATTGTCTTTTCCCTTCCCTTCTCTTCTCAACTCAAGAACAAATGCAAGAAAAGAATGGGTGAAGGGATATATTTTAATGTGATGTACCGATTATACCCCTAAAATATTTCTGTTGACTTGGTAAAATTTTTTAAATTAACAGTTGACTAATATGTTTTTTGACGAAAGGACCTTGTATACCAATAGTAAATTGTTTGAAAATTTTGAAAATAAAAAAAATAATATTTAAGGACTTTATCTCTGACCATACTAAACACACAAATTTGGTTTTCGCTTTTCACTAAATGTTATTTTAGTTATGAATTATAACATATTTTGACCTTTTAAATTAAGGTGGTAAATTTTCACTCGAGTAAATAGAAGGTGATAGATTAAATTGTAAAATCAATTTGTCGTGATGATTTAATTTACCTAGGGCTTGCAATGAGTTTGGTTTGATTTGAAACTCAAACTGATATTCAAATTGCTTTTGAATTGAGTATGTAAACGAAATATTAAATTATTCAGAATCGAGTTTCGATTTGAGACTCTCAAACTAAGACACAATCCAAAAGTACAGACCCTTAATGTTAAAAAAATAAATATTGTAATTGACCTTATGCAACTTAGAATTATTGCCATTATTATTTTATTGCTGAGTGGATGAGTTTCATAACTGAAGATAGCGTTACGGTTGAATAGACCTATAAAGATTTGAATTACAGGGGCTCAATTATGTCTAGTAGTAACACTTTAGGTGCAAAGAATTCATGTCTAAGGGTAAGGGCATGCTACCACATTAATCATTCTCAATAAATTACTCCATGCCCGGGATTTTGATTGACTCATTTCTTATTAATTTTGTATAAAAAAATAAACATTTAATTAATCAACGAATGGGACTATAAATTTTTGGAATTATATTATTTTTTTGTTAGACCAATTTCTTAGTTACTTAGTTATGATTCGAATGCCAGGAATTGGGTTACTCTCTCCTTGGTGCTATATTTGAATTTGCTAAGTCATCTATTAGCTCCCTTGGTCATCAGGCAACCAGGTTGCGCACAATTTAGCCAGTCTGGGTCATAGCTATTCCTCATGTTATGGGATCGCTATTTTCCTACTGTAATGTCTGCGATCGCTAATGATCGTCTTTTGATCCGTTAATGAAATGCACCCATTTGGGTTTAAAAAAAAAAAAGAGTTATGAATCGAATTTAAACAAGTACAGTTGGCAACAGATTCTTGTTCCCCCAACCCTTCTCATCTCATCTTCTTTAAGCATTCCATCCCTTAGCACGTTAGTATTTCTCCAAACATATTTAATTGGATAGGCCTACCTAGCTAAGTTAGCTTTATGATTGAGTAGTTGACTCATATTAGTTCGAAAGGACAAAAACAAAAATTCACAAATTTTAAATTTAGAAAAGATATCTTATTTTACAAATAAATTATTTTTAAAAGTTTAGAATCAAATTAAACTTATTTTGGAACCGAACTGTTTTGATTGTACAAAAACTAAATTAATTATGACAAAAAATGTAAGTACCATTTGAGTGTAATTTTGACAATTTGATTCTAGTGCAGAACCTCTTAAGTAGAATCAAATTATATTTGGGTCGGAACAAATTGTTTTGATTGCGCAAAAATTAAATTATTTACCGGAAAAAATGTAAATCCCATTTCGAGTTTAATTTGATTATAGTGATGACAAAAATTTGGCCTGGTACCAACATAATCTCAACAGTCGGATCAAATGAGTTTGATCATAAATCGGCTGAACAGCTATCGACTTTTCCTACTTGCTGGATCGGAAGTCATTGATCTCCCTTTCTAGAGTTTTCTTCTTCGCCTGAGACAGTTCTCTCTCCCCTTTATGGGACAACCGCCCAATCGGGCTTCAAAAAAAAAAAAGATATTCAAGATTCAATTGAAGAGAGTGTGATGTTAAAGGTAAGACACAGGTACAAATTTGTAACTTGTAATCTCAAACAAGGCCAAGATTAGGTTAATTCAGTAGCAAATACAAAGGGATTGATTAACCACGAATCTTCTTCAGATCTAATGGATGGAAGAAAGATAATAAAAATATTAAAGATACAATGAAGCGAAAAATGACCCGTCTTGTCGAATAATAATGTTAAAACAGCCTAATCTTAGCCCTTCTATTCACAAGCCAATTTGGTATCAAAGCTGCTTAAACAGATTGCAAAAGCCTGAAATGCAGATAAAGGATACCGATAATCCATGGTAAACATGTCTTTGCCAACCTTACCAAACTGCAAGATGATTTTGTCGTGATCCGTCTGAGTTGTTGGCTGGGAGGTTCTCGTTGAAGCACCGGCAACGGGTGGTGGTTGTGTTGCGGCGATCAACTGGAAGTTCTTGACTGAAGCCACTGTTACTCTTCCTCGGAAGTTCAGGCACCAACATTGTAACTGTTCGTGCCATCTTGGCGCCTTGTTCTTGAGTACTAAAGGTCTAGCCTTGCCATCTTCGTCCTCTGTGCCCAACCCGCCTATATCAGAAAACCGTGCACTGCTGAACTCGGTCGAGTGATCGAGAGATTTTGAGAATGAAATACTTCGAAATGAGTCCCCGAGCACCCTTGGTAGGAGCTCTGGTTGTCCAGGTACTGTCCCACCAACATCGAGGGATGCGGCAGGAATTGAATGCATGACGCAGTGCATTCTTCGTGGACCACGTGTCCCAAGCACATTGAGCTCATAGGTTAACTGAGCAATATTATAGCTTCCGGTTGGGACTTTGGGCGAGACTTTCGTGGAAAATCTGCGACTTGATCGCCCTGGTGGAGGGATGTGCGCACTTGTGTATGGAGGTTGCGTGTCGTATATTATGAATTTTGTCCCAAGGAAATTTGACCTGTAACAAGCAATGCCTTTAGATTAAGCAACTAGCAGCTTATAGCGAGACAAAACACTTAACAACAAAACCAGGAAGACCTAAGAGTCATTTCTGTATTACTAATTTGAAGACAAAAGATCTCAGAAAACTCAGATAAATGCAAAATCCTGCAATTGATGAACATATGAAGTTGGAGATTGCCATATAAACAGGAGACCTCATAACCCAGTCAAGCAAGACTACCGATTTGATACACCAAATAGAGATACTTCCCATGGTAAGGTAGTGTATCATTGATAAGAATCTTTAATAAGAATGTACAAGCGTACATCTTTAATAGGAATCTTTAGAGAGGCGGCTACCATACATTTTCAGATAGAATGGACAAGCGTACATCTTCAATAGGAATCTTTAGAGAGGCGGCTACCGTACATTTTCAGATAGGACAAGCAGAATCTTTAATAAGAATGGATGATGTAACATATTAGGACGGTGATTAAGAATCTTTAAAGAGGCGACTACCAAACATTTTCAGATGGGACAAACAGAATCTTTGGTAAGAATGGATGATGCAACATATTAGGACAGTGATTAATCATACACCAGTTCGTGATGCAAAACTTAGCAATTAGGATTGCACACAATATGTTTAGCTATTAGTTTCGGTTACAGCACATATTATAGAACTGAGCAGAGAAGCACTAAGCAGTTGTATTAAATAAACCAAAGCAAATATCTATTCTTTCCTTCAAAATGTATTTGTAGATTACAGTTCAGATACAGAGGCTTGTTTTAGCTCTCGCTTTCCCATATAAATTTACTTGGGGAAAGTGTTAAATTATCTACTGACCAATTAAGAGGAGTCTAGTAACATAACTCTTCAAGTTGCACATGATGTCATTCAATGTTTACGACCTTTGAAAAGTATGAACATTTGCTTATTCAACTACTCCATACATAACATGAGCTGTTCTTATATAATGTAGAAAAATAAACATTTAACAGAACAAATGGATGAGAGACCATACCTTAGCTTTCCAATATACGTGCTGCTTGATCTCGAAATATTATCTGCGTCCATTGAAATAACATACTCTGTGCAAGTAGTTCGCCGAGTTCTTTTTGCAGACAGAAGGAACTTGCCATTTTCAACTAGCAGAGCTGAAAAAAGTTGCAAACAGAGTTGAATTAATTGCGATCTTGTTTAGACATTACAATAACATGCAGACACTGGTATTATTCTATCAATTTTTTCTTTCAAAATGCTCCTTTACACAGCACCCTTATAGCTGAAAATTCATTGGCAATTCGGAACTTTCATAGTTATAATAATTAGAAAAGATACAGATGGACATTTACAAGACTATGTTCTTCTGAGTTTATAATACTCGAGCGCATTCAAAACAGCATCAAGAAGAGTGTTAATCATTAACTTTCAATTGATACAATCATTCATCACGTTCGGAGAGGATACTTTCCGGAAATAGACTGTGGTTACATGTTTAACATAACCCTTACCTGGACTAAGACACAAAAAGAGGTGGTATGTTAAATTGTTTTTGTCCCTTTTGATGAAGCACTGGATAGTTCCATCACGAGGTCCTGGCTGAAAAATAAAATGAACAAAGATTCAGCATCCATTGCTCAGAAATTACTTAATGTAGCATACAACGGAGACTTAGATTCAAGAAGTTCCAGTTATTTTTTTGGTGAATAAAAAAAATAGAAAGAGTGAAATGATCTCAAAATAAACCAAAAGGGCCTAAAAGTTGACAAAATCCAATGGAAAAGAACAAAGGAGAAGAAATCTACCTGCTTCAGTGATACGGGAAAAGTGAGCTTCCCACAACATTCTGGATTTTTTACAATTTCCTTACACATACTCCTCCATGACCTGCAAACAGCAGCGCATGCTACAACGTGCTTACGACCAGGCCATGTGTTCTCACTCTCCTCTAATCTCCTAATAACATCAAAAAGCAACTCTGGTGGAAGATTAGCCCAGCGACTGTTCTGAACTACCAAAGGCTGATCACTCGTGTCATGAAATGAACCATGGGATTTCCCACGGTGATGACCCGACAACCTTACATTGAAACTCCGCCTGGATAAGCTTCCAAAACCATCTCTTACATCATTAACTATACTGCGGAACGACATCTAGTCCTCAAACAATAGACAAATACTAAAGCTACACGTAACCACTACTCTTCTTTATACAGGATGACTATTTCTCAATTTATTATAGCCCTCTTGACATACCAAATATAGCTGCAAGTAAATGCAAGGAAAATCATATTCAGTAGCAAAAAAGGAATGAGCCAAGGAGAAAAGAGAAAGGTAAGAAAGCGAAAAAGCATTTTAAGACAAATAAATTCTCTTGTAGGTGAGAAATAGCTCAAATTCTCTCCTACAAACGCATTTTCGCAAGATTTCAGCAACTCCAAAGGAAAGGGAAATAATTTAAGAATCTCCTTGGTCCAATCAAGTTAGCATAAAAATGAAAACGCTTACAAAAAAATTTAATACTGAGGCCAACAATTTAAACTAAGAATCCAAAGAATGTTAGCAAAACAATCAACAAACCATGGGATTCTAAAACAAAGTCAAGTATGAGTTTCATTTGTCTTCTATTAAGATATATTATACTTTTTCCCCCAAAATTATCTTTGTTACAAAAGTCACATACTTTAATCTCAGAAATATTTACATAGGGATTCATAAAGGTTTAATCTTTGAGCTAATGAACTTCTACAAGCTTTTTTCAAGATCTGCATACAACAAAAAAACAAAAAAAATTAAACCCAGAAAATATTTCCAAGTGTACCTCTTTAATTAACAGGAGAACAAAAACAAACAAATTAAACTTATTAAATTTCCTCATCAAAGAAATTCCCCCCAACTTGAATGAACAAAGGCAAACAAGATTTGATTAAAGTCAACATCTTTTCCCTTGACTACCCTTCCCTTCCTCCAAACACCATCAAAGAAGGTAACTTTGAGAGGGGTACAGAAGGAAGAAAAAACCCGACAAAAATTAAGTCTAAGAAACTTCAAGATTTCCACTAAAAAACAGCTGAGCTCACAAAATTGATTACCAAAAAGACGAGAACTTTATACAAAAAAACAGTAACAGAGGAGCATAAACAAGAGCATCTAAGTAAAGATCTGGAAGAACATAGGGATAGATTATAGATCTGTACCCAAAATGACGAATTTCTCTGTTCATATTCAGATGGGAAAATAAATAAATTCAGAACTTTACAACAGATAAGAAAGAAGCAGAACAAATTCAGACAAGAAAAAAAGTGGGGTTTGACCCACAAAAAAAATTCAGACATAAATGTAAATCAACTTCACCTCAAAAAGACCGTCTGTTTCTCTCTCTCTAAACACGGACTCAAGACTTAACATTAAATGTAGTTCAACGAACCCAGAGAGAGAAGAAAGAAGAAGAGAAAAAACAATACTAAAAAGATTAAATAAAATATTAATCCCGCTATGACCAGAAAGCAGAGCAAATAAAGAAACTAGAAAATGGAGTTCTTTTACTTTATTCACCAAGTTCTTTTACTTTAGGTTGGTGTTGGAAGGAAACTTCGTGAAACTATTTTTTAGTTCGAGATCGAGGTTGTTTATGATAGACTACGACAGTGACAGATTCAAGAATAGATAATAATGGGGCTTTCACGATAATTTGTGTGAGCTATTTATACATTTATCTTCTAAATAAAACAAAATATACCCTATACACTAAAAAAAAATCAGTGGGGTCAGTCGCCATACTAAATTCGTCACTGGACGACAGTGACTAATTCACTCGCTACGGGAGCACTCTAAAAAAAGTAAATGGTTGGCTATAAAATGTATTCTATTTTCATGGGTAGGAATCGAACTCCTAACCTAATCATTAATAGTTATATATAATACGTAAAATATTCTAGTTGATAAATAATACTACTACTAAGTCACTTTGTATAGAATATTGGGTAGTTAAAAATTTAATATTCTAAAAATGAGTGTAATGAAAATTCGTATATTACAATGAATGTGTGAATATGTTAGAAAGTATAGTGATAAACGAGATCATTTCCAAAAAGATAAGAATGATACACATTAAAGACAAAATGAGAGAAAATTTGTTTGGGTTAGTTTAGACACATGGAAAAAAAAATATCAGTTTAAAAATTTGAAATGTGAAAGAATAAAGTTGTAAGAAGTAAAGGGATATCGAGAAAGAGTTGAATCGAAATTATAAAAAGTAATAAGAAATTTCTTACGTATTCATATTAATGATCATATAAAATTCTTACATATACTAATGTAGTGAGCTCCAATTATTTTGAATTAAGACTTTGTTGGGCAAAATTGCCAATTTGATCCTGTACGTATTTCTAGTTTGGGGATAAGGGACCATTCGTATTATATTTTTTTTTAGGCTCTATTTGGATTGGGTTTGGGTTTGAGACCCAAACCTAGATATAGGTTTGGGTTTTGGCGGGAGAGACTAAAAAGTGGGCGGGAAATATTCAAATTCAATTTTTTTTTCAAATATTCAAATCCACCACTACCACCCCACTGCCACCATCATCCACCCCTCCCCCCCACCACTACTACCGCCACCCTTCATTCTCTCATCATTCTCCACCACCACCACCAATCTTTTCTAATTCGTACTAAAAAACAAAAAATCCAATGTTTATCTAATTTCATTAATCAAACAAAAACAATAATTTCGAATCCAAATATGCAAATTTTTCTTGTTTTTTTCTCTTCTCAATTCTTAGCTACAAACTTTAAATTCTTGAATTTTACCCCTAAAAATTCTATGCATTTGCCCACTTCTTTCATGGGCTCCATTGATGAATTTTGCAAAATGGGTTCCATTATCATATTTGAATCATCAATTTTGATAATAAAAAAAATAGAACAATCAAAATCATCGCCACTCACGGTGGTGTTTTTCCAATAAAAAATCTCATCTCTACATTAGAAAGCTTGAAACGAGTTTTGGTAATTGTGTAGTTTAAAATGGTTTTGATAATTGATAATTGAATTGTTTGATTCTTTGGAAAATTTTATAGTTTGAAATGGATTTTGATAATTGTGTAGTTTGAAATGAGTTTTGATAATTGATAAAGGAATTGTTTGATTCTTGGCTGATAATTAGCATTCTAATCTAATAATTTTCATGTTGATTGACAGTTGATTTTTGAATTCAAAAACAAATATTGAATAAAGTATGTCTAAGAATTTTAAATCTCAGTAAGCAAGAACCCACAAAAATATTGAATATTGAATTGTGCAAACTCTTGAGAAACATGGAATGATTTAGAAGAGGGCAGACTTGGCAACTGATAGCTTTGTTCAACTGATATCCTTTTGGGAAGGATTGGTTTTGGTGCTGATTTATCTCATTGTTTTTGTTGTGTTCTTGGTGTGGAAGATGCTATTTTTTGGTGGTGGTGGCGGGAGGGAAGGGGTGAATGATGTTGGGGAGAAGAAGAAGAGTATTGGAGATGAAGATAAATAAATGAGTGCCAAAAGTTTGATTTTTTGACAATTGATCAGCACACATGATCTTTTTGTTTTTTGAGTGAGAGAAATGGAATGAAATTCCCAAATTACCCCTGAAAATAAATCACGTGTTAATCACGTGCCTGTGTTGAAGAAGAATAGATGATTTTCTGAACGGAAGTCCTTAAACGACAGAACGTAAAATTATATTGGACCTTAAAATAAAAAAAATACGAATGATCCCTTATCCCCAAACTCGAAATACGTACATGACCAAATTGGCAATTTTGCCGACTTTGTTGTCGTAATGATATGCATGTCTTATTTTATTCATCAAAAAGATAATTCTTATTTTCAAGACTAACGAGGTTGCTCAGAATTTGGTATCAACCTCTCTACAGTAGGGGATTGGGTAGGGAGGGGTTTGGGTCAGGGTAGGCGCTATTGATATTGTTTTTTTTTATGAACAGTAATGATATTGTTAGTGGGTCACTTCGGTCACTTCATTTAGAAGAATGGTAATGTGCACCACGGCTCCTACGCGGAACAGTTTTTGTGCGGAATATGCGGGATAAAAGCTCGTCCATTAAATTAAAGTTTTGGCGACTGAGATTGATTAAAAAATGAACAGTTTTTCATTTTTCTGAACAGCTATTCTTAGCTAAGAACAGCTGTTTTCGAGGTAAAAAAAGTGTTTCGCATGTACGAAAAAATAGATGTTGCGCATAGGAACCGGAATGGGTAATGTGAAGAAGGGTCTTTAAGTTTCAGTAATGATATGGAATTAGAGAGATTTTGTACAGCGAAAAGCATTATCTTGAAATTAATAGTTATTTTTGTTCACAAATTATTTACCGTTAGTTTTTTTTTTTATTCGCACAAATTTTATGTGCGGCTACTTTTATTTTTTTTATTAAATAATTTTAAATTTCCGTCCAAAGTCGTGACATGGCAACTATGTGAGATGGTTTCCAAAAAAGTGACCAACCTATTGACCATGTGAATTTTGGAGTTTTTTCAGATGGAATTTAATGGCAAAAATTCTCTATTCTCGTGTGTGTCCCTAACAAATCACAATTCACCATGTGTATATATAATTAAAAAAAATATTTATATAGTAAATTCTTATTAGTTAGGAATAGGAATGGGGATAGAAGATTTTCACCCGAATTTAACCTTATTTTTCATATTGCATTGACAATTACGCCTTAAGGGAAATAATTATCGAAAAAAAGAGAGGCAAAAGTCAACACAACTCATCACCGTCAACCACCACTTGTGGGCTGCTGGTCAGAAGGATGAATGGTTGAATTTTATTTTAATGGCTACAAAATGTTTGGGTTTGGTTTAAATATTTTGGACAATCCATTTTAATTTCTTTGGACTCTGCCAACCAACTATAATTATTTGACCTTTTTATTTTTTTTCTAACTTGTCTTTATCCAAATCATTTTCCATTATAAATTAAAAATTAGTCAAATATTTTAAGTTCCAATTATCCAAACGATAGCAACCAGGCAAAAAATAAAACATTTATGTTACATTTTTTAAACTACTTGACAATATAATCTCTCATATCAATATATGATTATCTGTTTTCTTCAAAAACTACTTGACAATAGGAGAGCCAATTCTATCAGCAAAGTACTTTGCTAATCATTTGAAACATGTGGATTATCCTAGAATCATAATGGACCCATTGCTAACAACACCTTTATTTATAATATATAATAAATAATAATAATTTGTTTCGTCATAAATTTTACATGAGGAAAAGCTAGTATGTATCCACTTTCCGACCATATCATTTGCCTAACCATCAAACAATTTTCCTCATTTTTATCGGCAAATTGATCATTATTGTCCATAAACAATTTATAATCAGACGTAAGATTTTAAAATAATAATTTTGGACAATAAAATCACTAAACAATTTACCATTGATTTATAAGGTCCTTCCTTCCAAAAAAAATGTTAGTCAACTGTTAAATCAAAATTTTAATCGGGTCAACGGAAATAGGTTAAGGGCATTTTTGGTATATTATGTTAAACAATTGACAAATTGGTGGATTTTGTCCCAAAACAATTTATTACCAGGCATAAGGTCCCAAAACAATAATTATGGACATTACTGTCACTAAACAATTTTTATTTGGTGTGTAAGGTCTTTCCGTTAAAAAACTAACGAGTCAAAAGAAATTTGGGAAAAAAAGTTGAGTCAACTAAAAAGTTTCTGGGGTAGTATAGATATTTTGCTATTAAAAATACACCCACACATTGAGAGTGCACCCCCAACCCCTACCCACATCTATTCTTCTTCAACCTTGCAGCCCATCCCACTCCCCAACCCCGATGCACTCCTCACCACCTCACATCTCTTCTTCTTCCTCTTCACCCTTGTATCCCCACCCTAACCCATTTCGACATTGAACATCTAAACATGAAGACAAATTATTATTATTGCTGTACTTTTGGGGGTGTATTCTCAATCGGTATGTGTATTTTAATAGCAAAAATACGTATACAACCCCAGAAACTTTTTAGTTGCTCAACTTTTTTTCCCAAATTTCTTTTAACTCGTTAGTTTTTTAACGGAAAGACCTTACATACCAAATAAAAATTGTGTAGGGACAGTAATGTCCATAATTATTATTTTGGGACCTTATGTTTGACTACAAATTGTTTAGGGACAAAATCCACCAATTTACCAATTGTTTAACATAATGTACCAAAAATGCCCTTAACCTATTTCTGTTTACCCGATTGAATTTTCAATTTAACAGTTGACTAATATTTTTTTTTGGATGGAAGGGCCTTATATACCAATGATAAATTATTTAGGAATTTATTGTCCATAAATTATTGTTTTGGTACCTTATTCCTGAGTTATAAATTGTTTATAGATAATAATGAACATTTTGCCTTTTTTTTTCACTATAAAAAATTATGAATCTAATTGGAATGGATCTATTATGGCATTTCCGCTTTGAATCTCAAATTAATTTCAAATCAAAAGTAAATTCTAAATGATAATATGTTCTAAAATTTCATATTCAGACTCAATTTAAAGTGAGTTTGGTCCTCGATATGAATTTTAAATCATATCTAACCCAAATCAATTACGCACTATAATCTAAATATTATATGCAAGTAATTTTAAAAAGTTTAAAGTATGACACAACTAGTAAATGGAAGAGTAATGTATTTGGAGTCGGTGATAGAAGCTAGCTTTGTGACCAATTTAATATTTGTCATTTACTTTAGTTAGGTTGTTGCATGTATCATACCATGGTTTCATTTAACATGGACATGTTTTGTTTTTATTAATCAAACTATTTATTATTGATGGACACTTATACTAATGTTTTTTCTTTGACGTAGTAGAATATTCGTAATGGAACCTTATTCAAAATAAAAGTAACCATTATATTTTAAAAAGTACTAGAATTTCCATCTAAAATAGAAGAAAGTTACTATTATAATTGTAGCTCAATAAAAACTACCGAAAAAAGGAAGAAAAAAAAATATGATATGGACTAATTTTATTTTATATGTATTTTATATTCAGGAACTGATTAAATCATTATAAAAATGTTTCACTTTTTATTTTGTACTTATTCTTAGCCACAAGGTTCAATGAACATGATCTATATTAAATTATTAAAAAGAAAAAAAGAAATTCCAGAGAGCTTTGGCGGATCGAATCATAATTGACGACACTAGCCCCAGATCATAGATCGGCCCATTTTTCTTGCTGGTATGGAAATATGGTAGAACAGTTATTCATTCGACTCAAATACTCGAGCTAGTTCAACTAGTATTGCATATGACTTTAAATACACGTGACCATGTCAAAATCAAGAATTTGAATCACCTAAAAAAAATTATAATATTGCATACTCAAAATTGGCTTACGTATTCTAATTAGATTAGTTGAAAATCCAATAATACCAATTTACCCAAAGAAACCTTTGGGGTATAACTTTCCAAAAAAGGAAAGAAAAAAGGGTGTAGCCGAAATAATTTTATTTAATCTCATTTCAACAAAAAAAGAAATAAAATATGATAACTTTTGTTTCTTTGACTAATTTCATTGGGAAATAAAAAGAAAAATCGAAATAGATTTTTGCATTCTTCATCCAAGTACATCTTATCTTCTGAATAAGGAGATTGAATCTAACTTATGTTCTGAATATATAGTAATACAAGAGTATAAGACGTTGACTTCTTTTCTTGTTTGTTATGAGTTTGATACTCCTATCCCAAAATAATAGTAGAGTAATTGTTAAATGATTCATTCCACTAGAAAAATATCAACTTTCTCCACTATGCACAATAATTTTACAGAAAAGTACAAAATAACAGAAACATTTGTACAAAATTTATACAACAAAAAAGCGACATATGAGGTGATATTGAAACCATATACATAGACTACTTACCTGGCTTAAATATAATGATCTGATGGATTAATAAGTTGTCTAAAGTTTCAGGTGGAATTTGGATCTTTCTGATTGGTATTTTTTGGGGATAATTCTCCCCCGGAAACATCAATAGGGGCTTTTGGATTGATTCCTTCGACCTCATTACATTTTCTGATTTCTTTTTCACTTGAAGAAGAAGAAGAAGAAACAAGAATTTCGAGCTTCTGAAATTCTCCTAATTTGGCCTCTGTTGAAATTATAGCTTTCCTTTGAATGTCCTTGCTTTTCCCCAATAGCACCACGTACAACCCACCTATTATTAGTACACTCCCTACAACACTGTTACATTGTACAAATATATATTTTTTTAATTTTTATTTTTATTCGAAAGATATTAAAAAATAATATTTTTATGACTCTCTAACAAAAGAATCGCACACGTAAGTAATTAAAATCGGATGCAATGAATGGGAGAGGTAATTACCTTCCCAAATGGAGGTTCTCGTCCAAAACCAATGAGGCGGCAATAGCAGTAAAAACAAGCATGAGAGGATTGAATAAGGATACAAAGAGGGGTCCTCGCTTTTGTATACACCACATACTAATGATTACTGTTACACCTGAAGCTATAATTCCCTGTAATATGTATCATACTCTACCATTATGATTACTTCTTCACAAAAATCGTCAATAAGTATGAATTTCCATTTTATTTATAGGGTTAATGTATTATCATTTGAGGTGTTTGGTTTCTTGGTGTGATAGGTGACAAAATTGATAGATAAGAATGGAGCTTAGAATTAATATCCGATTCCTGCAAAAGAAAAAGAAGGTGGGGCTAACTCCTAGTAACTGAATCACATATAGAAAAAATTAATGTAAGCATAGCGTAAATATACTAGGTATTCCGTATTTATAGTATTCAAAACTTAACCCCCCCCCCTACCCCCAAGTTAACCCTAGAAGATTTCGGAAACTTTAGATCTGTCCAACATCTTAACAGTTTCCTTATTTGATTGATACTCTTAGATTCTCTTCAGGATCTAGTAGATTCCTACTAAACGTGTAATTCCTAATCCCTATGAAACTCTTGAACCGCCTATAGCCACCGTCTGCCCTAACCCGGTTGGGTATAATTAGGCGTGAGCCATCCCGAATCGGACTCTCACAGTATTCAAGAGACAGGCTCATGGAACCCTAACCGACTCAGGTGCTCAATCCCTGGACCCATCTCCATCACCCACCCCACTATCTAAAATCGTACATAAGATTTTCACTTCATTTATTTCCTTGTTTAGTTCTTCCATACTCGTCGTATCTTTTCTCTGCCTCGTTTTTTTCATTAATGTTATTTCATCATCCTTCTCAAATGGTTTCCTTCTTAATGTATTTAATTGGTCATCATCTATCATGTCATAACATATAGAAGGCAATTTTTCTCTAATAAAATCCAATAACACACACGTATAATTCAAGAATAACAAAGGAGATATACCGCATAAGCTACTGAAAGGAGTCTAATATTCCATCCCAGTTCCCATCGACGCCAAGTATTTTCTGTAAGACGAGCAAAGATAAAGCTTTGTATAGCTCCCATGACAGCAATCAAAGCTGTGCTTGAATAGGGACATGGATACCTCTCGCTCATCTTACTCTGATATACAAAATACCACATTAGAGAGGACAATTACTTTATGGACCTATGCAGGGACGAAGCCAGGAATTTGGTGTTGGAGAAGCAAAACTGTAACAGTATGTCGAACTACATATAAAAATGGCATAAAAAAATCTTGGGGGGTGAAACTGATAAAATTTTCGAAACTGCGTATAAAATTTCTATACCTACTAGTATTTTTAAAAATTTCGCCCCCGCCCCTGTCTTCGTCCCTGTACCTATGAGACCTGCTAGTCTTGTCATTTGTTAATAACGACCGAAATAAAATAAATAAGACATTTAAAGAAAAGACCAAAAAAAGAAAGAAAATAACCTGAATGATCAAAGAAAGTGCATAAGTCAAGCAACTAATTATGCCTAGTAAAGAACCAAGAGCTGGTTTACTAAAATGTTGTTCCTCTGGTTGAGATTGGTTTCCTTTCAAAAGGGAAAAACTTGTAGACCATATCACAATTTTCCCTTTGTATAATGTGAGCAACAATCCTCCTGATAGGCTCACCAACATTCCGGTAACTTTTGCTTTGCCTGGCCATGTTTTTATATTTAGAATCTCCATCCTGAACCGAAACATACATCACCGTAATAAGACGTTATACAATATGCCGCTACACTAATAGAATATCGTTTTAACTAGAATATATAACGGCATAATGAGGTAATCCAATCTACCGCGACACTAATGGAATGTTGCACGTGTAACTTCATGTACTAATGGAAAAAGTACCTAAAAGCCAAGGCCATGATGAATGTAAAGGTGGGAATGAGATTGGTGATGGCCGAAGCAAAAGTTGCAGAAGTCAAAATCAAAGTTTCTGCGTAAAGATTCTGAGCCAAAGATCCCCTGAAAATGCATAATATGAATAATATAAAATTAATCAAGGTTGCATTCTTTTTGTGAATAATTAATGTATTATAAATTGGACTCACCCTAGTAAGGCACAAAAAAATGCTTGTAAAACTACAACCCTTGTCAGCTTTGGCCTCTTCCCTCTGTGGTCAAGACAAAAAACCAAATAATCATTGATTAAAGATACAAGAAGAGTACTAAATGTTTCTATTTGATATTTTTATCTTTAAGTTTCGTAAAAAAATAAAAAGAATTATTTGTTAGAGAAGAAATTGTTAATTACCTCTCGACGACGAAAGCAAGAGGAACCATGAAAGCTGCAGCAAATAGGAATCTATAAGCCAACATAATCTTTAAGCTCATTCCATCATTTGCTGCAAGTTTATAGAAGACGTTTAGTCCTGCAAGTAACATCGTAACCACTACCATTACTATAATTGGCAAAATGTTCCATTTTTGCCCCATAGTCGAAATCTGAAAATCTAAGAAAAATTAAGATCTCTTAAGAAACCTTTGAAGCAAAACGCCCTTCTTATATCATTTGGATAATCCCAATTAATCTAAAGTCTTTTTCTTTTCTTCTTTTAACTGTCATTAATTAACGTTACGCCGTTGTTAATTGTTACAGTATGATCAATCCGTTGGGAATACGCTGTTGGGAAACTTTAGGCACTTATATGACCATTATTTTTTATGTTTCTACATGAATTCAACATTAAATTTTCTATGTAATGTTAATATATATTAGTAATATTTGTGTTCATATGTTGTTTTTCCCTCTTTGTTCCTATCGAAAAATCCAGATTAGATTGAACAATGTTACTAATCTGAATTACATAGAACAATGAAATTTAAATATATAAATAAAATAAATTGACAGAGAATTTTTTTCTTCTTATCATCTACTTAAGTTCCATAACTAAAAAAGAAAAGAAAAAATTATTAAATGACTTCTGTTCTAAGTAAAAAAAAAAAAAAATTAGCTATCGGATCCGCAATCTAGTTACTGATTATGTTTTTCTTTCTAATGACCAAAATTTATTGAAAAAGAACATATATTCTTCAAAACTTTTGAGAACACCTGCTAGATTAAACATGTATTGATCACTTATGAACACATGTTCTTCTCTGGATGAACACATGTTCTCAAGCGATTAATTCTTGTTCAATTTTATTGGTATTATCAAGAGATGAATGTGTTTTTTTAAATAAATCTTAGATCCGACGATTGAATTTGTTATGAACCTAAAGAAGTTAGAGGTATTTTGTAATGAATTCGAAATATGTAAATACTCCACCTCGTACACTCCGAAGTTTAGTGAACTTAAAAATCGCTCTCTAAAACCCAAATCCCTCCCCTCACTTTTTTCACGCCTAATCCCAGCTCCTCCAAGCTATTCTCTTATGTTTCACCCCACTTCCCCACAAGAAATTCCTAACTATAGACGTAATCTCAAGACTCTTTTATAAGTCTATAGAGTATCAAAGAGGATTTGAGCACCCTCTAGACAAGCATTCTAGAAAAGGGTTTAATTGAGATGGAATTTTAAGGATTTTTTCTTTTTGGCAAAATACCAACCAACTTGTTCGAGAAGCGAGGTTGAGTAGGATTACATTTATTTCTCTTTAGTGTGACGGATTCTCCAAAACAAATTCGAGGGTAGAGATTATATAAATTAATGACAAAGTAAAAGTTACCATAACTTTTATATAAGAGGATATAATAATGAGGTTCCAAACCACGGATAAATACACATTTCTATCAATAGAATAGAATGCCAAAAAAGATTGACAAATTTTAACAATTATTTACACCTCATAATAACCCATAAAATTTATTACTAAGTTCAAAATTGCTTACACTAAAACCATTTAAAAGTCCAATGCAAATAATACATTTCCAAATTTATTGGATTAATGAAGAATTTCCCCTCTTTCCACACTTCAAGTTTCACATACCTTTGTTTCTCTAGACCTTGACAATATCATTATTGGAGTTGGCCACTTCTATGTCTTCTTCAACATGATCGGAAATAACAAACTCCGGTGTGAAGAGTAAAGTCGGAGCAACGCCAATTACGTTTATACCCTTGATAGGAGTAGTACTAGTACAAGTACTATCTTTGTTGGTCTCGAGGGGTACCCATATTCTCATCAAGTTGACCAAATTGCCCCCCATGCTCCTTGATGGCTTCAACTGAGTGATTTTTTTCACATCTTTGCTTTTCCCCCATAACACTGAGTATAAACCGCAAACTATCACCATTACCCCAAGAATACTGATCCAAGATATGGAGTTAAATATGCCAAAATGAAGAAAAAATAAATGGAAGTTAAATATTTTACACATATGACAATTTCTCTTCACACACATAAAACAAAAGGCGATTTTTACCTTCCAAAGTATAATTTTTCATTAAGGAATAGGAAACCAGCAATGGCGACCAAAACAAGCATTAATGGGCTGAAAACTGATACAAATAGTGGACCTCTAACCCTCACGCACCACATGCATACCACTATCATTAAACCCCGAACCCACTATTCCCTGCATTGGCATATCGTAGAAGAAATAATTAATGTCCGCATATTTCATAGAAAAATAACTAACATTAATTAATGTTTGCATTTAATTAGTTATAAGTAATTTAAGTTGATATTTAATTTCAGAACTAGACCCGGCTATTTTTGCATGCTAATGGAAGATGCCGTGCGAAAGATTGGATGAATAAACGTACTGAGTAAGCAACTGAGAGAAGTCTAACGTTCCAACCCAGCTTCCACTGGTTCCAGTCCCTTTCGATGCAAAGACCATATACAAGTGCTTGAATAAATCCCATAACCGAAATCAAGGCTGTGCTTGAATAATGATATGGATATCGCTCACTCATTTTAGCCTATTTTTCCATAAGAAGAAAATCGAAACAAAAAATTGAACATTAATTATATTCATAAACAACATGAATTGAAATTCATTGTACAGATAATTAGAATTTCGATAACTATAAAAAGAAGTTTATAATTCACTTAAAAAAGGATGATTGTAAAGTTACCTGCACAATCAAACCAACTGAACTACTGAAAGAACTGCACAAAGAAAGTATAGGGCCAAGAATGTGGTTCATAGATTTTCTATGGGAATTTTCCGAGTGTCCAATTTGACCATTATTGTGCTTCAAAAGGTCAAAATTGTGTGTCCTGAATTTTGATCTCAACTCCTTTGTAAAATGTGAGAAGCATTGCCCCACCTATACACAATAATGTTCCTATTACTTTTGCTTTCCCTGCCATAGATTTCAATTGCAACTTCTCCAACCTAAATTGGATATAAAAAAACAAACATAAGACATCTCTAATTGCAAAATAAAATAGAAAATGAGAATTAATCAGACATTTGTGCATATATACATATGCAGCGATTTTCTAAACTTCGAATCAGATACTTAATTTTATACATACCTGAAAAATATGGCCAAAATGAATGTTAGAGCTGGAATGACATTGGTCATGGCCGAAGCAAAGGTAGCTGAAGTCATTACTAAGCAATTCCCATATAGATTTTGAGTGAGCGAACCCCTGCATGTTGAATTCAAGAGTTAAACAAACTTTTACAAGTGTTCAAATCTCCTCCCTTGATCTATAAAACGCGCGAATCACTAATATTTGGTAATAATTTAAAACAGTCCATATATATCTGTCACACAACATACATATCGAACTAACTCAATCCATTTATTTAGTTTGTTATCTCAGTGTGTGCAAGATAGATAAGTTGCTTAAGGGGTGAAAATCGTCTTTACCCGTCTGTTTACCTATTTATATGCCCAACCAATAAGAATTCATCATGTGATCATTTTTTTAATTATATATATACATGATGAATTGTGATTGGTTGGACACAGAAATGGGTACACAGACGGGTGCGTAGCCAAAAAGACAAGCAATGGTGTCATTTTTCGTGTTTGTGACCTCATAATCTCTGGCGGTTTTAGGTTATCTGAAAACATATCAAAACAATTTCAGTTTAGATAACTTAGATTGATCTCTTTAACTTTTGCAATTGGATTCAATATTTTTTTCGAAAACTAAACAAGAAAGAAATCAACAATTAATAATTACCCAATCATTCCACAAACAAAAGCTTGGAAGACAACCATCCATGTTAACTTTGACCATTTACTCCTGCATCATTAGTCACATTCATTCATTATTGAATACAAAACAAATTAAGTAGCTTAAACAATTAAAAAAAAAATTGTAGTCTAGAAGGCTAATGCAGTTGGCGCAACACTTCTGATTTGAAATTATTTGTTGGGGTTCGACGTCTCGTCTTGATAACGGTAATATGATCAAGAGACAGATGAATGAAAAGGAGAACCTTTCGAAATAAAGGGAAAGAGGGACAACAGTAGCAGCAGCAAACATGAATCGATAAGCAACCATAATTGGCATTTTCATTCCATCATTTGAAGCTAATTTGTAGCCAACATTAACTCCTGTATATGATATCTGTAGTATTATCATACATATGGTCGGCTTCACACTATTCATCAAATTGCACCACTTCCCCATTATACCCCCCAGAAAAATTTAGAACCACTAAGAAGAAGAAGCAAGCAAGAAGATGAAACGAAGAGTAGGAGGAGGAGGATGGAATGAGGGTATTAATGGGAGAGGAAGAAATTACGAGGCATTTGGAGGAATTCCCACGTCAAGGAGAGAGGTGTAGAAAGGAGGGTTACACGTGGGATATAGGAGCTAGACGTAGGTGATGAACTGTATTCCTCTACATCATCCAGAGGTAGCTGAAGAGACGTTTTCACCTTGCGTTCTTCCATGAATCAACGATTTTTTTTTGGTTTAAATTTTGGTGTGTTGTCTATATATTACTTAAAACTGTGTTAGTCAGGCATGTAGCCGCTTTATGGGAATGACCCACAACACTTTCACATGAGTTGGGTAGAACATGCCTTACATGTAGTTTCTGTATTGCACCAACTCATGTGAGAGGGTTGTAGGTCAGTCCCAAGAATGGCTCTACCTTGGAATTTTCCATGGAAGCTCTTCATGATTTATCAAACAAAAGACAGCTCAGAGTAAGTAAGAAATGTGCGTCACAGGCAGTGTCTTCTTACTACTAATGACAGGATCGAAGTGTAACTAATTGTAAGAAGAAAAGGTTGAAATGAGAGAGAGAGAGAGAGTAAATGCAGTCATGAACTGGCAATGGGTCTTTTGATTCTAGTCGAGTTTTAATTTCTCGGAGCTTCCAATCTATTTTTACCTCCTGCTCGGCCAGTCTTGTAGTCTGCAATTTCTTGAGGATCGAGTTTAGAGATGGTTCAAATTGTGTCAAAGCAAATATTTATATAAAAAATACTCGCTCTCTTAATATAAGTATTTTTAGTATTTTAACATACATTAATGAAGGGCGATATAATAAATATTTTTATCTTTATGCTCTTAGATAAGTTAGTTTATTTTCAAACACCAATATTAAAAAATTACGAGTAGAGATATTTATGTATGAATAGAGTATCATTTTTCACCTGTAAACTTAATATGTGAAAGAAATTTACTTTGGGATTACGTCTATGCAAATTTATAGTGTTAAACTAGTTTCACTTGAACTCATTCCAAATTTCATCTCTACTAATTAAACTTGCCCTATATATACAGGGAATTTCTAGAAATTTTAGAAACCTAAATATCATGTTTGCTCCTATATATGAGTCCCAAGAAAATTCTCTTTACTAAATTAGTGTATAAAAGTTCATGCATATATAGATCCCTCGAACATTACGGATCTATCCTAAATCACTATAACTTTGTAAACACAATATGATGCGAAACTTACTAACTGGTTGTTTTTTTTTTTTGCTAAATAAAGAAATTATCCATTAATCATAAAATAGCCGAAGCCATTACAATCAAAAGATAAAAATGAGATACAAGAAAAATAAAAGTTATACAATGGTGTTCTAGAACACCATGATAACAGATAAAAGTCCACACCCTAGACCGGGTACACACTACAAACAGTAGAAAAAAAATAAATACATAATAAAATTCTCCGCAGCATCGTCTCCAAAATCCTTGAACAATGAGTAGCAAGCTCGGCTCAACACCTTTCTTAGAAATCAACAATCTATGAGACCATGGGCGTATCAACCGTCCCATAAATTGTCTCGGAAAGATGAAGAAAACTGAGGAAGGGCCCAGAACAACTCCGGGTTTAGAGGAAAACTTCAGATCTGGAAGGATCTGAAGTAGATCTTGCATCTGAGTCTTGAATCTTGAATAAGAATGCCTTGAAAAAATTTCATCACGATTTACGGCAGAGGGTGAAGACACCAAAAGTGAACAAAAGTAGATAACTGGCCAAGATTCGACCATTGGCTGAAGCCAATGGTCAAATCTGGCCAGAAGCAGAAAGAGGAAAAAAGGCCGCAGGAGGAAGAGGGGGAAGAGAGAGAAGAGAGAGAAAAAAAAAGGGGGGGAGTACAATACAAGAGGGATCAAACTTACTAACTGGTTGTTACGTGTGTAAATAACTTACACTCTCCTATCTTCCCCATTTTTTCAAGTATTTATCCTTTTGTAGGGGTGAAAATTCTCTATCCCCATTCCTGTCTCCATCCTTGTCCCCAACTATTTAGAATTTACTATATAAATATTTTTTTCCAATTTATATACACAGGGTGAATTGTGATTGGCTGGGGACAGGAACGGAGACAGAGGAATTTTTACACTTTTGTAGAAAGTAAGATAACTAACCATATATTAAAATGCACATCTTACACGTTAATGTTTGACATAAGTGATCTCATGTAAGTATGTCCCAATATAGCTTAAATGTAAGTATGAGGATTACTTTCTCAGCATACACATTACCTAAAAAGAGAAAAAAGAAAGAAAAAAAGAAAGAGCACAAATAAGTAGAGAAAATGATGCAGTTTAAATATAAGTGTTAGCAGTTGTCTGGTGAGCTCTAGTGTGGGTGGGCAAATAATCTCATATTCTTATTCTGTGTCATATTTCTTTGTCTCACGAATGATGTTTCCACGATACTTTAATCTTATGAATTTCACTGTTTTTTTAAGTTATAATTTTTTGATTAAAAAATTAATACAAGTCAATTTTTTATTAGTGAGAATATAGAATGAGACATCGAACGGGAATGTGTGGATGTGTGGTGGTTTTGATGTTTGTAGAAACGTGTACTTCACAAATTAGTTTTTCTTCAAAATATATATAAGGAAGATTTTACTTAAAAATGTATAACTACTGTTATTAGAACGTGATTTGACATAAGTGTGCTTAATGGTTATAGTTACATCACGTGAAACATTGCGATATTTATGACGAATTATATTCATTAAGAGTTGCAATTAATTGAAAACGCAGAACAAAACAGAAACGATATACTAAGTGACATTAGTTGATTGTTGCGAAATTAGTGACAAAATTATGTTGTGTAGGGTAAGAGATACTCCCTCCATTCCTAAATATAAAACTCTTTAAACAATTTTAGAAAATTAAGAAACTTGTCATTTTCACTGAAAGTTTCAATATTACCCTTCTCTCACTTCTATAGCATAAGAAAAGAAAGGAAAAAAATAGGGATGGCAGAGGCGACAAATAAAAGAAATTTTGAGGGTATAATTGGAATAAATTGTTGACAACTAATAAAAGAGCCTTAAACGACAATTAATTTGGATACCTATAAATCTCCTAAACGATAATTAAATGGGAATTGAGGGAGTATTATCTTAAATATGATTTGTATATCACTAATTCTCTTAATTTTCGCAACATTGAATATGTTTCCATAAATACCCTTAGAAGTTTGTGGTATTTACGAAATTGCTGCTAACTTTGGATGCCTGACTCAGAATAATGTGGTGGACTTTGACCTTTTGAGTCTTCATGTAATTTGGGCCTCATGATTGGTCCAGTTTCTTAAAGATCTTAATTGGGCCATAAGTGGGCTCAATGAAGAATGTATAAAGAAGAAAAATTACTAGCCTTAGGTAAAGTCTATTGCAGTAAAATGAAGGGATGCATTCTTGGTAGGAGTGTCAATGAGTTTTGCCGCCAGTTATATGTTTTTTAATTAAAATTTTAGTATTATATATATAATATAAATAATATATTATTTTTATTCGGGTGCGAATTTTAACCGATCTGAACGGGGTCAAGCTCACGCTCAACTCACGTAAAATTTGAGCTCACGCTCGACTCATGCTCAACTCATTTTGAGTTATGTGAGCTGGGTTCGGACACCCCTAATTCTTGGGTATATTAGAAGATTGATAAGTAAAAAATTGAAAACTCATCAAGATTTCTTTTACAATTGTTACAATTAACACAATAAGTACCAATTAAAACTCCATACTGACTTGGGAAACCTTTTGACTTTAACCTTGTAATAATAATTTTTATTTTGTAAAATTTGAAATCTAATAGGTATTTGAAATCATTATTTTGTAATCATTGTACGGTGTACAACTAATTCGGTCTGCATCATCTTTGTTCCTCAGCTATAACCTCATTTTTTGTATTGCTATCCCCGCCATTCTCCTCCGACACCACCAATTTTTTGACCTTTTTCATCTCTTTGCCTTTCCCCCATAGTACCACATATAATCCACAAATTATAAGAATAGCTCCAAGAAAACTATGTCAAGAAAATCACATCAACATTAACTTGCAATCAAAATTTGAATTATTGTGAAAAGTATGAAAAAAATGGAATGAAATTATTAAAATGGTAATTCTACGATCTATGCGATAATAAATTTATTGTAAATAACATATTTCTTTTTAGATACTCCCTCCATTCCCTATTAATTGTCGTTTAGGAGATATCTAGGTATCCAAATTAATTGTCGTTTAAGGTTGTTTTATTAGTTGTCAACAATTTATTCCAATTATACCCTCAACATTTTCCTTTCTTTATAACAAAGAAGTGAGAGAGAGGGAGAGTGGGGGATAATATTGGAAGTTTAGGTGAAAATGACAACTTCCTTAATTTTCTCAAATTGTCTAAAGAGTCTTATATTTAGGAATGGAGGGAGTATAATTTAAGATACATCGTCCAACATTTGAATTGTAGAATATTTGTGCAAATAGATTCACAATACGATTTTTAAAAAGTATTTGTGCAAGTTATTTTTAATCGTGTTAAAGTATAGTACATACCTTCCCAGGTGTAACTTCTCATCCATTACAAGGGATCCAACAATGGCTACAATTATAAGCAACAAGGGATTGAAAACCGATGCAAACAATGCACCTCTCATGCGCATGCAGATTGTAACTATGCCATACAAAATTCCAGATCCAACAATGCCCTGCAAATTAATTAAAAACTCAAAACTCAATAATTAATTGCATTTAGAATATTGATCATGGTATAATTTTTATAAACTCGATGCTAATTACGCATAAATTGACCTACAGTATAAGCTGCTGCAATGAGTCTAATATCCCATCCCATCTTCCACTGACTCCAATCTCTTTGTACACACAATCCATATATAGAAGATTCAATTGCTGCCATTAAAAGCATGAGAGCTGAGAATGATTGAGGGCATGGATAAGATGTCACTGCTTTAGACTGCTTCCAATGAAATCGCGAAATCAATTAATTAGAAAATAATCTCTCAGTCCGGAACTGAACAAATATAAAATTAGACATTAAATTCTAGATAGATATACAATATATTAATTATAAAAGATTAGTGTGATTTAATTTATTAATTACCTGAAGGATTACCCATATGGAGGAAGAAGCACAACTTAACAATGCTAGGACAATACCTAGTATAAGGTCATGATGGCTTTGTGACGATTTAGGTTGCCCGATTGCATGATCATGATGATGGCTTACTAAATCTAGGAGGTTTATAGTATTTTTTTTCCAAAGATTAATTTGTGGACCTTTGTAAAATGTGAAGACCATGGCTCCACCAATACCTAGTACTGTGCCCAAAACCTTTGCTTTACCTTCTTTTGTATTCCATCCCAGTTTTTCCATCCTGAGAAGCAAAAACTACTCATTGTCAAGCGGGTTTCGTATGTTATAATAGTGCTGGTCTCATAATTCCTCTCACGTTCTATAATTTTTTTTTCAAACGACCCTATTAACTATTTTATTTTTTATTTTTTTGTGAAAATGGGAAAAATTAGATAGGCAAACCTCAAGCAGACAGCCATAACAAAGGTAACAGCGGGTACGAGATTAGTACTAGCTGCAGCAAAAGTAGCTGAAGTAAGAACCAAGCTTTCTAGATAGAGATTTTGTGCCAGTGGTCCACTGCACAACAAGAAGCAAACAATTATTCATGAGTTTAATTTAGAGAATTATACAAGACATTCTTTAGATTAATTTTAGTGAAAAGTTAATTTTTTTTTTTTTTTGGAATACACGTAATTGAGAACTAACAAAAGTTGGCTTAGTTAGTCCGGATTTTATATTTTCTCACAAAGGTCATGTGATCGAATCCTACTGCCAACGTGCAGGAAATATTAGGAAGCAATATGTAAGAACTCTTGTAAGAAGACATAAACTAGCACGTGGTGGTGATCGTCACATAAACTTTTTATTGAAAGGGAAAAAAAAAAGGGTATTTGAGAAACTACTTACCCAAAAAGCCCAGCAAAAAAGGCTTGTAAGATTACTTTCCATGTTAGTTTTGGCCTCTTTTTCCTGGTATAGAGGATTCATTTGAGTTAGTAAACAAAGCAAATAATTCATCAAAAAAAACAAAGAAAATAAAAGTAGAGACAATGCTTCTTTTTTTTTTTAAAAAAAAAAAATTCAAGACCAAAAGAGACGATGAATATTATTGCAATTATTTTGTTAAAAAACCAAATAAAAAAGAATCAAACAAAATTAAGAAAAGTACTAACATACAGCCTACAACATTCATTAGAACAACAAATCCCGTATCAAACCAACTGTGAAAATGGTTCAAATACTCGGTGGCATTCAATTTAGGCCTGCCAATTAGACCCAAGGACCTGGATATAGATTCAGGCCCAACAGACCTAATTTGAGTTCAAACCCAACTCTTTTATACCCAAATCCAATTGAGTCTCTCTTTCCATACTCAAGTTTAGTTGGGTCTATTGGATCCAAAATTAATTAGAGACCAAATAGACTCACCAAAACCCAAAGCTCCCAATAGACTTTGTTCCAATACATACCCGTCAACATTAAAGCTTCTAACTGGGTCTCTACTACTTACTTTGCATTAAAAGGTTAATTACTATAACCTAGACCCAGCCTAGACCTGTCCCCATATCCAACACATACTCAAGTCCAAATTATAAGACTCATGGGCATGTAGTGGAGATTCAAATCCAAAACTCTTTTTAGTGGGTCTGGGTCTGGATTTTAATTTTTGGATCCAATTGACATGCCTAATTCAATTATGAAAATTTTCGTTCATATATTTTACACTAGATAGAGAAAATCCTTATAAAGACCCTTAAAATATTTTGGTTTCACTATTTTTTTTTCACTTTATTTTATCCAAAAATAATTTTGCGATTGATTATTACTCCCAATAAGTGAAATTAGTGGTGATTTCGGATTGAACAAAATAAAAGGACCATTTCACCCACCAATCTTCATCATGGCTGCACAAATTCACCACCGCCATTCTCCGGCGCCACCATCTCCATTCTCCCTATACGCCTCTCTAGAGAGAGAGAAATGTAAGGAATTAATTTTTTTAATTGAAAAAAAAAAGTCAATGGACAAAATTTCCCTACAAGAAGTCTCTAGCAGCGTGTTTAGTTGTTGGATTCCACCGGGAACTACTGCGGGTGCGTCTGTACATTCATGTGTCCAACCACTCAAAATTTGTCATGTGAAGATTTCTTCTAATTATATATGTACACATGATAATTTGTAAGTGATTGAATACAGGAATAAGAACATAAACAGATACAGATAATTATTTGCCAACCACCACTAATATTACTAATTGTAGTAATAGTGGATAGCAACTTGTGTTTGGATAAAATAAAGTTAAAAAAGTATTTGGCTAAAATTAATAAAACAAAAATAGTTTAAGGGTTAATTTTCTCCACTAATTAAAAATAAGCCCCCTCAACAATTCAGGTGTGCTGAGGAAAACCTTCATGCAAAGATAAAATGCCATGGACACAGGGGCGAAGACATGGCCCTAAAATTTTAAAAATACTACTATTTATCGAAATTTTATGTGTATTTTGGAAAAAAATTTATCAATTTCGCCCCCTCAAGAATTTTTTTTTGCCTTTTTTATTGTCCCCAAAAATTTGATCAGTTTCGCCCAACACCAAATTCCTGACTTCGTCCCTGCATTGACAAGAAAGTAATTAAAATTGGAATTACCTTTCTAAGAAATAAGCAATAGGAACAACGAAAGCAGCACCAAAGAGAAATCGATACGCCACCATTATCCTCAAATCCATGCCATCATGTGCTGCTAACTTATACAAAATTGTAATTCCTGAAAACATCACCTGACCAATTATCATTAAAAGGGTTGGCTTCAACTCATCCAAACTCTTACTTAATTTTTCCATTGAAACCATTTTCCTTGAATAATTAATTTCAATATCTCAAGAAGAAGACTTAAAAATTAGCGTGGGATTGAGTTTTGTTTATTACTATATATATAGACAGCTATGACTAATAGAAAGGAAATAAAAATTTAATGTCATTATAGAAATATAACTCGTCTCTAAAGATGGTCATTTACTCATTTTTTTTTCCTTTTAGGAGAAAAGGAAAAATTGGGGAAGTTGGACTTATTGCCCTCAAGCGAAAATAATAAAAGTTTAAATTTAAAAGATATTTATAATAATTCAATGAGTAGTTTACACTAGTCCTTAGACTATTTGTGTTGTAGCACACTTAACCTTAAACTACTTATTCGATAAAAAAAAATACCTTTTAACTAACATCATATCTGGTACGTTAAAATAGAATGTAATTAAATTCATTTCCATATAGAATTATTTTTCACTCGGTATGAGTTCGGAGTTCTCTTTCCGTTTTATTGTCTGGATTGCAAAGACATAATGGAATGTTGATAAAACTTAATGTGGATAGTTTTGGTAGGGATAAAACTTATATAAAAGTCTACGTGAGCGTATTTTGTGATAAGAGTTAAGTTATATTTTTATAGCTTAAAATTTATAAAAATATTTAAGAAGCTCTTAACATATTAAGGCATTCTTATTTTTATTATTAGTTACTCTTAATTTTTAGAAAAAATGACTTGTATGGTCTTGATACTATTTATCAAAATACGATAAGGTACCCAAACTATTTTGACTTGTATGGAGGATTACTTTCCATGTTAGTTTTGGCCTCTTTTTCCTGGTATTTCATTTGAGTTAGTAAACAAAGCAAAGAATTCATCCAAAAAACAAAGAAAATAAAAGTAGAGACAATGCTTTGTTAAAAAAATAAAGACCAAAATAGACGCTGAATATTATTGCAATTATTTTGTGAAAAAATGAAATAAAAAAGAATCAAACAAAATTAAGAAAAGCAACATACAGCCTACAATATTCATTAGAACAACAAATCTCGTATCAAACCCAACTTAAGAAATCTATAATATATATAAAGTTAGAACAAGTTGTGGTAAAACTTTATAATATGACATGTGGCATTTTGTGGGATGTGGACCAATTAGAAACTTCCATGTGGCAACTTTATCATTAATTTACTCTTTAAATTGTTATGGAGATAAAAATTTGAGAAGATTTCTATAGCTAATGGCTATAACTACATATATTTATAAAGTTCATTAGTTATATTAACGAATGAAGTAGAAGAGTTTTTTAATTTTTATTATAGTAATTATATTTATTTATTGTTTCTTCTTTTTAAATGAAAGAGTTGAATGAGTTTTTTTAAATAAAAAAATTTAATCAATAGTTTTCAATTGTTAGGAATTCTAAAAGTCTTATTTCTTTTTCTTTTTTCGAATTGAAAAGGCACTTCATGGGCATTATTATTCCATTGACCAATTTTGATCCAATTTAACCGAAAATCGTTTTTTTTTACTTTTTTTTTCCTTTTAGGAGAAAAGGAAAATTTGGAGAAGTTGGACAGTTGGACTTATTGCCCTCATGCGAAAATAATAAAAGTTTAAATTTAAAATATTTTATAATAATTCAAAGAGTAGTTTACACTCATCTTTACACTATTTCGATGGTAGCACACTTAACCATAAACTACTTATTCAGTAAAAAAAAAAAAATACCTTTTAACTATTTTTTTTGTATGTTTTCCGTCCCACCAGTCACCTGTGCGACGGAATCTAGCTAGCACAGGCATGAGTCATGACTTTTCATAAAACTTATATAAAAGTTTTTTTTTGCTAAGTAACTTATATAAAAGTTTACGTGAGCGTATTTTGTGATAAAAGTTAAGTTATAGTTTTATCACTTAAAATTTATGAAAATATTTAAGAAGCTCTTAGCATATTAAGACATTTTTATTTTTGTTATCAATTACTCTTAATTTAATAATTTCTTGATCAATTAATTTTTAAATATTAAATTAGTTATCAAACATAGCCTAAGTTAATTTATAAACAAAATGTTTGTAATTAATTTTCAACGATATGTTATGTACATAGTTTGTAGCAATTGTTTAAAGGTTCTTGGAATCTAATTAAAGATTAAGACTGCATTATACTAACACGATATGATGAAGGAAGAGTTGACATGAAGATTATGTTTCAATACAAGTAGTTCAAATTTCAAAAGATATGTATTAGAGAAATTTAGAATTTACGAACTTGAAATTAAATAATTTTTAATTTATTATTTTTTTTACGCATTTAGTTGTCCCTGGGACAATTAAAAAGTGTCCGGAAGAGAGTGACAAACCCTTTCAAACAGAATGATGAGCAAATACCATGAGCCATTTATTTCCTTAAAATTTTGGATGTAAAAACGGCAATGTCGGAAATTCTAATCCTCCAAAGTAATTATTCACCATCATTTAATAAATATTCATATTTCTCTATCCTAGATATAATCGAGTTGTGTCTTTCTTTCTCTTTTTTATTCCAAAACAAACCCAAAGAAAGAAAGGACTTCTAAAAAAAATAAAAATAAATAAATACTTTCATATTTGTATAGAAAATGGGAGGGTGTGCTAGTGTTCCAAAAGATTTGAAAGCTGAGACCGTTGGTGGTGCACCACAACCTGAGCCATCAAAGGACGCCGAGGCCGAGACGGAAGAGGTGAAGGTTGAAGAAGGAGAAAAGAAAGTAGATGGTGATTTTGCCGGCGATGATAATAAGCCAAAGAGCGAGGAGGAAGAAAAGCTTCAATCTCTTCATGCTTTGATGAATGATCAGGTAAAGTTCGTAACATGATAGAGAATGATAGAATTTTATTTTCCGATTGTGAATTGAGCATTATAAAAATCTATATATGAGGACACAATATTACAAAAAATTAATTTGGAGTTAGAAATTTTATATCATATTGCAAAAGATAAATTTAATATAATTATTTAGAGAAAAAGTTAAAATTTTAATAAAATAATTTATAAGGATATAAATGTAGTTTACAAAATCTTGAAGCCAGCGTAACCTCTAATTGACAGTTTCGTTGTTGTGGATTTAAAGGGGCAAGCTCATTTACCTCATATCTTCTCAAAATCAATTGATAATGTGAGACGTTAACTAATGAGCGGGTTTATGGTTTTATTTTGTGTATTTACATTTTTATTTGGTGTTGAAGAGTGAGCCAAAGCAAGAGTCCTCCACCACCATTGGTGCTGAAGGGGTTGCATCTACGGCGGAGAAGGTGGAGGAGGAAAAGGCTGATCAGCAACCTCCAGTTTATGATTCATCCCACCAGAAGGAAGTTGACGAGAAATCATCTATAGATATTGTAGATGTTAAAAAAGAAGAAATTAAATAAATAGTAATAATAATAAAAAGAGGTGATATATTTTACCTAGTGACATTACTTTTCATTACATTATTGTGAGGAAGCCATAAGTTTTCTAGTGATCCAATGAACATTCATTGGGGAAAAAAGTAGTAGTAGTAGTGATGCAATGAATGTATTAATTTTTCGTTTTCGTTTAATTTGATTGGCTGAGTTAAAATACTTCAATTAATTTGAATGAGCAGTGTTTTTTTTTTTCTTTCTTGCAGAAGATACATAATTATATAGGCTCCAAGATTTTATCATATATGTTTGAATTTGATTCGAGTTTGATATTTTTTCAGGTTTAAGTTATTATAAGGTTTAAATGTTTTTACGAGTCTTAAAAATTAAAAGTTTGAACCTTAAACTTTTTTAAGTGATTCTAATTGGTCATACTTGCAACCCATAAAAATTTACTTAAACTTAATATAAGCCGTTTGAAAAATAAAATAATACTCCCTCCATTCCCTATTAATTGTTGTTTAGGAGACATCTAGGTATCCAAATTAATTGTCGTTTAAGGTTGTTTTATTAGTTGTCAACAATTTATTCCAATTATACCCTCAACATTTTCCTTTCTTTATGACAAAGAAGTGAGAGAGAGGGAGGGTGGGGGATAATATTGGAAGTTTAGGTGAAAATGACAACTTCCTTAATTTTCTCAAATTGTCTAAAGAGTCTTATATTTAGGAATGGAGGGAGTAATAATTAAGATCACCTTTTCTTTGCAATTCGATTTCAAAAGCCAAACGTTCATTTCAAAGCATCACAAACTTAATTTCAAGTTCCATCTTCGGCAATTTCAGATCCTCCTTTTGGCTATACCTAAGCCACTTAACCTTTTCCTATTTGAAATTCACGATTAGGGGTGTCAACGGGTTCGTGTCGGTTCACATAACTCGAAAAAATGTGAGCGTGAGCTGAATATTCAAGTTCGAATTTTATGTGAGCTGATCGTGAGCTTGATACCGTTCAGCCCGAAAAAGCTCGAACCCGAATAAAAAAAATATAATTAATATATATATATATATATATATATATAATACTAATTAAAAATAAGAAAACCTATAAAATCCGTTTATTTTGTTTTAGTTTATATAAGTATTTTTGTCTACGTTGTATGTAGATTCTTTAACCTTTGATGTTGCTATGTATTTATCTTTTGTTATCTTTTTATTAGTTTATTTTGCTTAAAAAATTCAGTATCATTGTATTATATATATTTGTATTATTGTCAGAATTTAGTTTCAATACTCATTGTATTATACTATTCTTACTACAAGATTTTTGTTTTTTTTTGTTAATATAAATTTAGCTCGAGCTCAATGTTTGTAAGATTTTCCGGGCTGAGCGTGAACTGAGCTTTCCAATTTTTATGTGAGTTGAGCGTGAGATCAGCCAATCTCATCTCACATAACTCGATTGACACCCCTAATCACGTTCCCTTTATGCTGTATATTTGTTCACTTCAATTATCTATATTTGCTATCCTATTTTTGTTCCCATTAGAAAGTATTTCTTTAATGAGGCGAAATTTGTTAATTGAAGAGGCAAAATTACCAACGGCATAAATTGCTCTGTACGATGAAAACAACTTTGTAATATTAGTAGCCTTGAAGCAATGGTGAACTAAGACACCAGCTCAATCTATAAGCAATCATAACCAGTCAAAATAGATCTCAAGTCTGATCCTTATTATTGTATACTCAGTTTCTTCCCCATTATTCCTTTATAACAATGATGTACACTCCCTCCATTTCTCAATGTAGGACGCTTGAAATACTTTGAAAAAATTAAGAAACTCAAACAAACAGTAATTTTCTCATCACAATTCTAATAATACCCCTCCTTCCCTCTTTTTCACTTTTCCCCTTCGACTGCCTTGCTCCTCTTTTTTCATTTTCTTAATAAAAAATATGTTGATGGTATAATTGGAAAAAAATTGTTAACACTTAATAAAAGACATATAAATGACAATTAATTTGGATATATATATATCTTTTAAACGACAATTAAATGAGAATGAAGGGAGTAAAATTTTCTTAAAAAACTTATGAGGATGAATCTGTTTATACAAAAACTAAAGGGACTAAATTATAATTATATGTTTTCCGAAGATCGCTTCTGGTAATTTCCGGAGAGTGAGGTACACAAGGGCTTTGCCCTACGCATTACAATTGACTCACCAAAATCACAAAGTCCAGAACTTCCGATCTATCTTCTCCTTCGCCGCCGTCTCCGCTACCTTCTACGTCGCCGATCGATTCTCCGATCAAGCCAAAAAAACTAAGCATTGATTATTCTCTTCATCGATCTGTAAATCTGGATTCCTGTTCGAATTTTTATTGTGTATTGTTTATTGAGAACGCGCTGATTGACTAATTTGGTACTGATTTAATTGGAAATTCCTATTTGCAGGTGACTTCGCTACGTTGAAATATTCGTCACTTGTTTTAATTTGAATATGTAAGCATTTTGATTTACTTTCTTTGGATATTTCCATTTTTTTTTTATAGATTTTGTTGGTGATTGATGTTTGTTTCAAGTTGACAGAAATTATTTATTAATTTATTTTGATTGTTAAATGAGAATATAGATGTAGATGAGGCTATTTTGAGTCTAAATCATTGATTGGATTTTGTAATTGGTGCTAATTTGACTGTCATTTGTTATATGGTTTTAGGCTTTTGCTTATAGATGAATGGATAGATAAGAAAATCTAACATTTGAGTTATCTATTGTGAATTTTGAGATTCTGTTCTGGTGTACTAGGGCCTCTGTACTGTAACTAGAATTGTGAGTTTTTTAGTAGTGTACCAGTGAGTTAAGATTGCCGAGATCAATTATGAGTTCCAATTTTCTGTGCATTTTTTTAAAACCTAGTGATCTTAGCGTACTAGTCATCTTTGTCAGGTGCTTTTACGATTGGAATTTGTAATTTTCATGGAAGCAGATTCTAGTGCATGTTCTCTGACATTCCCAGCTTACTTTCTTGTGTTTCTATGGATAGTTCATTATAGTGAAAAATCACGTGTTCTTTCTATACTGATTTGTACCACTGTTCAGAATTCACTGGTGTTAGGATTGACGACTTTCTTGAGGTTCTGATTTTCTCTTTCTAACCAATGATCTTGTGTTAATGTAGACGTTATATATCTCAACTTTCTTGAGGTTTTGATTTTCTCTTTCCAACATTGTCTTGCGTTAAAGTAGACACTTTTTATCTGACAATCTCCTATTGGAAATATATTAGGGCGGATGAAGAACCAGTAGACCCTAAGAAGCTGCTTGAAGATTCTTGCAAGGGCAGGTGTGCAAGGGCATGGCGTGCCTATGAGGTAACAAAGTTACAAGCAGTTCGTTTTCCAAAACTTCAGATCATTGCCTTCAATACAACATCAAAATTCATTACTAAGTTTATGTGCTCTTGTTACTTTTTCTCTCCTCTTTATAGGACATGTTATCTGCTAATAAGTATCTTACTTTGAGAATTTCCAGTTCATTTATTTTATTATGCTGTTTTTGCTTCGAACTGTCCTGTTTCCAGTACATTTGAATTTCCTGTTGTGTTTGTGGAATCTATTTTGATCGGAATTAATCCGAAGATATACTTTCTTTGACAGGATTGTGTGATTAGGATTAAAGATGATGATACTGGGGCTAAGCACTGTACCGGACAATATTTTGATTACTGGCATTGCGTTGACCTATGTGTATGGCTCCAGACTTTCATCTTTCGCTTTTCTTGGATTTGACAAGTGAATTAGTTACTAATTTCATTTTCATTTTTTTTGGAAACCAGGTTGCCCCTAAGCTATTTACTAAACTGAAGTGAGAGATTTATTGGTATGCTATTTCAGAACTCGTTCTGTTTTCCTGTGATAAAACATTTCCATAAGATTGAGTTCTGCTGCAGACTGGCAAGACCTTGTACCCATTTTGTTCTACTTTAAATTTTCGAGATATGAAGAAATTTCAGTTTAATTAATAAAATAATTGTCTCTGGAGCTGATATTCTCATATGGTTGTGGACTTCACCACTTGCATAGGTGTGAGGGTTGCATTTTGGATAATATATTTACTTGAACTTTGATATTAAGTTTTTCAAGCAAAATGCCTAATCATCTGCTCCACAAGAGGGAAAATTCCAAGATGGGATGGTCCTTGTGGACTGACCTCACTGCCCTCTCACATGAGTTGAGTCGGGACCTACCTTGCAAGACCTGCCCCAACTTTTGTGAGAGGGCTGTGGGGCCGGTCCCACAAGGACCGCCTCCACCCCCGAGTGACTCCACAAGAGAGAGTAGTAGTTTAATTGAAATTTGATTCTGCTGAAAAGAATTTGGCTGCTTTACAGCAGTTCTTCAAGTCCTCTCTTATGGTTCATTCTCCGACCAACCTATTGTGGGTAAAAGTACTCCGTTCGTCATTCCTCCATGGTTAGGTTTGCTGATTAGCCAATCTACTTTTTGAGATTCGATGGCACTAATTATTTTTGGGGGCTTTTGACATTTTCACTTTGATAGTTCTGTTCTTAATCAACGAAATCTTCTTAGTGAATTGGTTTATTCTTTTGGAATTTTTTTCCATCTTTATTTCATTCTGAGTATGCATTGTTTGTTGTGATGCGAGAGGAAATATGTCATACTGATATATTAGAAGGTAAACAATTTGGAAGGAAGAAAAATAAATAATTTGGAATGTAAACATACTGATATCCTATTCAGCACTTAAATAATCTATTTTGTTTGAAACGAGAATAGTGTGAACCTCGCAACTGAACTATATGTGTGGGCATGAGTTGTTTAGGGAACATCATATAAAAGGGGGTGCGAATATGGGCATTGGGCATTGCTTTGAATGTTATATACGTCTTTTTTTTTTTTTTTTTTTTTTTTTTTTAATATTTAAGATGATCATTCACGAGCCTTTTCCAATTACTCAGAATTGATTCTCTGTCTCACACACTCTTTAACGAATACCCCGACAAGCCCCAAGTTATAGATCTCTGGGAAGTTTTGACAATTTGTGGACATGAAGTTTACGGGTGAAATGTTTTACGGTTATGAAGTAATAAAAGGAGGAAAAAGAAAAAAGAAAAAAGCACAGTAGTAGTCGTGATCTTGACGGGTCAGTCACAAGTAGTATTCGTATTGAGTTTGAGTTTGAATTTGAACTCGGTTAATTGTGTTCAAGTTCGGTTCAATTAGGTTAGTTAGAGGTTGGCTAAAAAATGAGCAGGAATGCTTAAGAAGCAAAAGCATGGGAAAAGAAAAAGTTGCATTATTTATTTATTTTCTGTTGGAGGTGAGCTGGGGAATAAGTATTACATATTAAACGTGTGCTTTTGAAGGCCTTTAATCACATCATACAACAAACACTTTGGCCGTTGCATTTTGGAGGCCTTTTTCTTGGCCAACTCCTTTCTTCTCAAGCCAGTTTTTTTTTATTTATTAAATGTTTATCAAGCCAGAAAGAAAACGATAATGAATATTTTCCTCCTGATAAAAGTAAAGAGTATTTTTCCTGTTATAGGGTCAAATAGGAGTGGAAATGAGTTGAGCCGACTCGTGAGTAGCTCATGATTCGATTCGATATTCGGCTCGACGATCTAAACTCATGAGTAAAATGAGCGATACACGCATAGGCGGATCTATGACCGGCAATTGCACCACCAGAATTTTTTTTTTTTTGCCCTTTTTATTGCCCCTCCAAGAATTTTATCAGTTTCGCCCCCAGATTTGCACCACTAGATTTCGACTCCTGCGTCCGGCTATGGATACACGAGTCAAGATTTTTAGCTCATCTAAAATATGAGTCGAGTTTGAGATAGATAGAGTTCATATCATATATATATATAGCCGCACATACTCCCTACAAAAAGTAGTCGTACATCTTCTCAAGGAAAATAAATTAAGAACAACCAAAAAATCTCTTATAATCTTCTCATCTTTAGGGACGAAGCCAGGAAGTTGGTGTTGGGGGGCGAACTTGCAAAAAATTCTTGGGGGGCGATAAAAATGGCAAAAAAAAATTCTTGGGGGGCAAAACTGATAAAATTTTTAAAAATGCACATAAAATTTCGATAAATAGTTGTATTTTTAAAAATCTTGTGGGGGAGGGCGCGTCTTCGTCATTGCTCATCTTCTCAAGGTGGAAGAATTATTGATTCATATTAAGCTTTTTTAAATCCAAAAATCATTCAAGCATTAATTTGTGGAGGAAATTAACTTCGAGTCACTTATGGCATTAAGAAAAAGTCCAACGTATATTACTACTTGTCTTTTATTACTAATAACCATCACTTATTAGTCTACAAAATAATCTTTTTATGACAATACTATATTTTCATCTTTTTATGTGAAAGAACACTTTACGGAAATTAAATTGCTTATATAAGAAGGCTTCAACGATACTTTTATTATTTATTAATAAGGATTAAAAAAATTGGTTGCTAGACTTGTTGGTTTACAATGGTATAATTTTATATTTTTTTAAGATTTTTTTCTTTTTTCCAAAGTCTTTAAATATTATAATTAGTAGAGAGATACTAAACTTCTATTATATGTCATTATGCTAAGAACATCTCTTAATTTATTTTGTATCAGTTGGATATGAAACTCATATTATAAGTCACTATGTTTTTTCTAAAATATTTCTAGATAAATGAGCTGAGTTGAGCTACTCGTGAACTACTGATGACCTGAGCTATGACCTGAGCAAAATTAGTGTGAGTTGTGCCTTACCTCAACTTAGCTCAACTCATTTCTACCCCTAGAGTCAAATGAAAATATATCTAAATCATGCAAATTTGTGATTTAATCGCTTTAAGATATCTCTAATTGACGTCGTTACTCTGAGTTTTGAGTTTTATTCTTCGATTAACATTCACAAAAGGTAAATATAGATTATAAATAAACTCCAATTTGACTGCGGTGCTATATTGACATATTTTGATAGTTAGTTGCTTGATCAAACAATCAAATTATTAATCTCCAATAATTAATATTAATCGTCTAATCAAACAATTTTTAATTAAAAATTGTCAACCTACAAAAAATACCGTCATCACCAGAATATCACCCAACGAGATCAAATTCCAGTATAGGTATTTATTTACTAAATCCAACTTTGAAATAGATTCAGTGCGGATGAGTTTACGTCTGCACATATAAAATACACGAGGAATAAATATTACGAAAATGAATAGCTATTCAAATATACTTATCCTCATTTCGAGTATACGAGTTGCGTACAAATAACTTGTCTAATAAGATTCAATCTGATTTTTACAAGTGTAAAAGCATCAGATTCCATCGAGAGCCACACGGGCGGACAAACTACCTGTCCCCACAAGATCCAGAATGGTTGTTACGAGTGTGAATGCATCATATTCCATCAAGAGCCCACACCAGGCTTAAACTCTTTCAAAACTGAACTAAATAGAGTGGCCAGCATTATCTCGTCTATACCGCATCTTTCTCCCACTATATATACTCCTGTTCAAGGGCGTGTGCCAGCCACACTCCTCCCATATCCACACTTCTCATTTCTTCCTTCCTTCAACCCTAAAAAACTCCTCTTCTTCTTCCTTTTTTGCTACTAATCTTAAATTCTTAACAAAGCCGCCGCGATTAGTCACTTCTGTTGGCAATAAAAATCTTGTTTTAGACCCAAAAAAAAATTCTTGATAGAAAATGGAACCCCAGATTTCCACTCACAATCATGTTACCTCTCTTGAAATGGAGATCAAATCTAAACAAGAAGCTCACCAGATCTTTCAAAATGGATCAGACCCCATTAACAAAGATATTGAAGGAGGAGAACCCACTACTCAAGATCTTGATCATGTTAAGGTTGTCGATTACTCTAGGCGGGCGCAGTGGCTACGGGCTGCTGTACTCGGTGCAAATGATGGGTTGCTTTCAACGGCTTCGTTAATGATGGGAATGGGAGCCGTTCGGACAGACGTTAAAATCATGATCCTAGCCGGAATAGCCGGGTTGGTAGGTGGTGCGTCTAGTATGGCCTTAGGAGAGTTTGTTTCTGTGTATTCGCAATATGACATAGAGTTGGCCCAATTGAAAAGAGAAAATAATAATGAAAATGAAAATGAGTTTGAGATTAAGAAAAAAGAATTGCCAAGCCCACTTATGGCAGCTTTAGCTTCTGCTTTTGCTTTTGCTATAGGGGCTTTGGTGCCTTTGTTGGCTGCAGCATTTATAAAAAATTACCATGTTAGGCTTGGGGTGGTTGTTGCCACTGTTAGCCTTGCACTTTTGGTGTTTGGAGGCCTTGGTGCTTATTTGGGTAGGGCTAATTTGGTCAAATCTTCATTGAGAGTTTTAGTTGGAGGGTGGCTTGCCATGGGTATCACCTTTGGCCTCACCAAGTTAATTGAAAAAATTGGAGTTGAGTTCTAATTAGTGTATTAGTACTATTAATGGTATTCTAGTGATTTTTTTTTCCCGAGTCTGAATTTGTATGTCCTATTATCTATTCATTTTGTTTAAAAAAATGAATTATTGAATTCTGGATGAAAGAATTGTTATGTTTCTTAGTGTTCTCTTTAGTTTGAATATTAATGTACTAGTTATGTGCTTGTATCTTTATCAAATGTTCGTGTTCCATATTTTGATGCCAGAAGAATAAAGTATATTTATGCCTCTTGTTAACATTTTTACCATCTCTAATGTTCGAATCTCCCTACCCCTTTACCAACAAAAGATTGAAAATAAAATACCTCAGTTGCATAATAATAATAATAATTAATATTATGTGAAATTTCTTTTCGTTATTTGATAATTGGTGAAGGTCAACAATTATTTATTTATTGTATTTTCTTAACTAATTACTCAACTAATACTACTATATAATAGTTTATTTTTCAACGCATTTTTTAATGAATGAAGGATAATCTTGACTTTTTACTTCATAATAATAACTATCTAACTAATTTTTCAATTTATGTGCAACCTCAATTGGAGCTAGTACCATTATAATTTGTGTATTTTCACTTTCTTATAAAACTAAGGGTTTCTAGTAAAATTGAGATATATATCTTCAGAGTTGTAAATAGATGACTAATTTGTGTATTTATTATGCTCCTTTTGTCCCAAATTAAATGTCGTATTTCTTGTTTATTCTATATAAGAAAGTAAATATTCAATTTATAACGAAGAGGGTAGAATGTAATGGCGTAGAACACATTTGAGCTCTGCACCATCCTTTTATCTTAAATTTGATCCATTGATTCAGACCCAGTTGAGAAGCACACTGAAGAAGATGACTTCGATTCTACCTTATTAGTACGATCTTAGTGAGTTCTCATTAATTTAATAATTAAAAAATTAGTGAACAGCGATTTAAGAATATTTTTTTTGAACAATTATTAAGAGATATCGAATTAATGTTCCAAATGTTGAAATTCTATCAGCATGATAATGAGAAAAAATTTCTGGCTCCGCCACGAATATATGTCAGTTAACCTTTCATGTCAGATTAAGTAATTCAATGACGGACATGTATTTCACTAAAATACTATTTGATAGCCTTACTAGGATCAAACGAGTTTTTTCGAGGGAATTTAAACACAACGAAAAGTAATAGAAATAATATAAGAGCGCCAAGATGAAATTTTTAGCGTTTTTGCAGTGGCTGCTTATAGGTAGAAAGATGAGCATAGCAGCTTAGTGCAGCCAAAATTGTGGGGGAGACTTGGTAAAAAAGAAGACAAAGTCTATAAGATTGATCCAGTTTGTATCTAAAATTCAATAGAATCTGATCTCACTGTTCACTCGATTAGAGAGGGAGTGTGGGAAAATTCAATCTTATAATCGTTTTTTGTGAACTGTCTCCACAACTTTCTCACACAAATTAGGTAGGACCTACCTGCACATGTGGGCTCTTCTCAATTCATGTGAGAGGACTGTAAGACCAGTCCCACAAAGACGGTATTAAGATTGAGTGACCTGGCATCCGCACCAAAGCCACATTATTTTATTCACCAGTAGTATTGGTCATTTTTTCATCCAAAAAAAGAAAAAAGAGTAGTAGTAGTAGTCATTTTCTTGATTACAATTTCTTCATAGTTCACCCTAAAGTCTAAAAGCCAAGATATTGTTGCTATCTTGGAAAGGTAATCACGGATAAAATTAGTAGATCAAGAAAATACAAGTGAAGAGAACTTCAAATTATCTGTCAATTTTATATTTTGTACGAGAATTAAAATTCCATCAAATTCTATAATAAAATATGATAATATGTCATTTGTGATCTATTTAATTTGACACTCAATTTACTTATATATATTATTTTCTCTATTTATTCTTTTCTTTCCAACAATCAATGTAAGTAAAGGGGTATGGTTAGAAAAATCACCATTAATGAGTTATTTATTTAGAAAGTTGATAATTAATTTGGGGCATATTAAAAAGGAAATGTAATTTGGGACGGAGTGGTTATATTTTAACACAAATTCTTTTATTTGTAGAATCTTAGGTAACAATTTCGAAGGAAAAGCAGGCAAGTCCCAGTAAAGTGGAAGTGACGTTTCGAAGGCCCAAATGGTAGTAAGACACAGCACTAATTTCCGTATGATTTATGGGGCCGAATTTTTTTTAAACTCTCCATTCCATCATTTTAGGCCCATTTAATGACTAAAATATTTAGAATGTGTATAATAAAATATCCCAGAAGCACATCTTCCGTTGTAGTCTAGTTGGTTAGGATACTCGGCTCTCACCCGAGAGACCCGGGTTCAAGTCCCGGCAACGGAAACCATTAATTTTTTTGAGGGTAAGGATTATTGGATCAAATTTGGATCAAGAAGTCATAATGTCACATTAAATGCTAACAATCATTTTCATTTTATACTCTTTGATCCTTATTTGATCCAAATTTTTTAATCCAACAATCATTATTGTTTTTTTTAATACTCAATAATTTGATATTTTCAGGCTTGTAAAATCACTTTATTTGTATATAACTATTAGTAAAAAAATTGAAAATCTTGATTTTTTTCTTAGTGTAATTATTATATATAAAATTTTGTTGGTTATTCCTGTGACGTTGTATCTATATAAAGAAATTTTTCTAAATTAAAATTGTTGAAGTCCCTATGTACGTTCAACAATGTCACAAAAAAAAAAACTCAATGGATTAGTTTTATAGAATCTAAACATAATATTTTAAAAGATCCAATTGACGATTTCGCTATTGACCATTTCTTAAATAAAATATTAATTTTATGATTGTTCACTCTTGAAACTTAAGTATATAATTATATTTTGACACTTCATAATTTATATGTTTAAAAAAAAAAGGGTGTAAATTTGATATCTAGTACATAGAGCTTCAATATTATTTGCCCTGATTTGAATTATCATCTCGTTGAAAACGATCATACAGACTTATAATACGTAACTAAACAATAATTCAAGAATAAACCACCGACATGCTGTTCGTTTCTACGAGGGGACTCGAACAGTGTTCTTGAAGAGTTGTTGGCACAACAATATAACTTTGTCGAAAAATTCAATGCCAAAATGTAAATAATTTTGTGTAGATTACGAGAGCATATGAAACTAAGGTAGAAGGTACTGTATCTGATTAATCAACTATAACCCCATATCAGTATATCACATGATATGGGCATAAGCATGTAAGATGTGCTTTTTTTTTCAAAAATAAAAATAAAAATAAAAATAGTAGCATACCATGGTAACACCATGCCCAAAATCATGTAATTCAAATCCAATCAGAATGCAAGGATGCAAAAAAAATCAGCATAATAATGGTACATCACCTATCTCTGTTCTACTTGAAGGTAGAGTGAAAAAGGTGAAGAATTCAGTGATCAGCAATTGAAACTTGAGAGCACATGTTAGTAGGAAATGACCATTCCCACCACCATGCAACCTATTTCGGAGTTGTTTCCAACTTTGGCAGGAGATTGGATTGTGCACACTTGGGATCTCAATGAATTGTGCAATCCCCGACTCACTCGAAACAGAATTACGTGCACATCATTGCTGCCAAGAACGCTTGGTTACCGAGAGAAGAAAGCAAGCACAGAAGATTCAAGCATGCAGCTGCTCTAAATCCTTGAAAGCAAATCAAAACAGCAGAGCAACCAAACAGCAGGGCATTCACCAAAAGGACTTACTTCTAAACACCTGCCCCCTTCCCCACTAAGATCAAGGGGAGAAAAATATAAAATGCAAGGTAGAAGGGAGAAACAAGAGAAATATGCAATCAGGACAAGTAACAAAGGAAGAAATACAGAAGCGACATTTCTGACCAGCCCAAAAACCCTTGTTCTCATTCCAGGAGAAGTCGCAACTCAGAAAGGCCCCTCGTAAACAGAAACATACAAACGTGGATCCATTCCTGAAATAGCTCGTTGCCATCCAAAAATGCTTTCTCAATTTTATTACATTAAAAATCTAACCAATTAGCAAAGGACCGATATGTATCCAAAGGCCAATTACAGCAAAATAGCCTGCCAAAATGTCAAGAATATTAATAGTGTAAAGACTGAAAATGCCGACTCTATTTCATAACATAATTTAGGGAAAGCAAACATATTACCCGGTTACTCCTTTTATCCCTTAAAAAATCGTTCTTTACCAGAACCACATAGGACGTACAGCTCCTAACACAGCCTTGACACCGCAATTGACGAGCACACCTGAAGGTGGGAGCGCAATTTTCTATTCTCACTATAAGTTTCTCAACATAGGTCCTCTCACCCATCTAACACAATGCGAACTTTGGGATGTTCAGTCGCCAATGCAAGGAAAGTAATGTTGACCAGCAACTAAGGGCATTGAAATTGCTATGCAACAAAGCACACAACCAGGAGCAATAATAGCATTCAAAAGTGACACAACACCCATCAGACCAAATTCGAACATTTTACGGACACAAATAGCAGATTATTAGATCCAAGTAGCGCAAATTCAAAATAGTGATCCACTTTTCAACATGCCAACAAGACAAAATATCCAGGAGTAAACAACTTGAAATCATGTGTCTATCACTAGCAGCGTCTTCAACCAGAGCTGCAAAAGAAACAACAATAAGCCTATCAGTAACAATAATGTAAAAAATGTTTAATATACTACACCAGAACCTTGGTGGAAACAGTGTTTGAAGATTACTTAACATGGCATACCTATTTATAGCAGTTAGATCCTACCCAGATCGGAATCCACCACCTCCTCGACGATCATATGGTCCAGAACGATCACGACTGTATCTGTCACCTCCCCCATGAGAGCCACCATCTCTGCTGCGCCCACTAGACCGATCACCATTCCTGTCAGGTCCATAACGGCTACCGCCACCGCCGCCATATCTATCGTCCCTGCCACCATACTTACCACCTCTACCACCTTCACTTGGGCATTCCCTAGCAAAGTGTCCAGGTTTACCGCATTTGAAGCACTCTCCACCACCAGAGCCACGACCACCTCCATAATCGCGACGATCCCGATCCCGACCTCGGTCACGATCACGAGGACGATCATCACGATCTCCACCCTGGTTAGGCTGTGCTTTGTCAACTGTAATAGATCGTCCATCCAAATCCATACCATTCATTGCCTCAATGGCATCCTCCATTGCTCTCTTTTCATCAAATGTAACAAATCCAAACCCACGAGAGCGTCCAGAGAACTTGTCAAGAACCACCTACACCAAATAACATATTTATCATAAATATAGAAAAGAGAGAAACCAATCTAGAGTACATCCAATATAGAAGGGAGTGACCCTTTGACAGAGAGAAAAGCAGCAAGACTGAATTATGATCATATAACTTAACACATCAATCAAAGAAGATACTGTCAATAACATCTTAGCAATAAAAGATTTTTAAAAAAAGGAAAAGAGAAAGTGGCATGATCAAGAACATTTTTGGGGGATGTGAGACAAATAGAACCGTGCAAATGAAAAGATCACTTGAATCATACCAACAAGAAGTTAGGATCAATTGCATCATTCTAATTCATATTTCATAGAAATCAAGTGAATAAAAGGTTGAAATTCAATTTACAGGAACCATAATAAACGATGCACAAGTACCTTTGCATCAGAAAGACGACCAAACTTCTCAAATGCTTCTTTTAGACCTCGATCAGATGTTGACCATGAAAGGTTGCCGATGAAGCAGCGGTACTCAGGATCTTCTGACATGTTGCTAACAGCTTTTCTTTGCAGGAAAAGGAGGGAAGCAAGAGAAAATCAAGAAGAAAACTCTAAAATTTGTTTCCATTCAGAAGAACAATTCACATTTATCACAAGGGCAGCTAAGCATCAAAATGGACAGTGCCAATAAAGTTACTGTCCAATGGCATGAAATAAAATCATCTTCTTAACAGGATTAAATTTATCTCCGTCTCCGTGTCTATGTGCCTCTGTGTGTTTTATTTCAAAATGGACCAGAAATTGGAAGGTTTGAGGAAAACTCTGGAGACCTAGCAGAAGACACACTATGGGCGTAAAAAGTAATTCTTGTGCAAAAAGTAACCAAATCAAAGTTCAATAATAATTTCCTCTGAAGGGCCGCTAATGGTCCTGATATATACAGCATGACTCTATAATCCTTCCAAATAATGGATAAGATAAAAATTGAACTTCCAAGTTTCGGAAAAGAAGATTGTTTTGGTGTATTTACCATAAAGTTTTCATGGAGCAGACGAACGACCAACCGACAAAACATTATTTTCAACGAATTTGGCCTAAAAGTTCATGCTTTCACAGCATAATAAATCAACAGAACCTCAATAGCCGCAAAAAAAAACCACAAATTAGGTCACGCCCCATAAATCATTAATATAGCAGCAAACAATTAAATTTACAAACTTTAAATCGTCGATTTCTTCTTTTAACATTAGTAGAAAACATCAATGAGAGACACATCTTTTATTTATTTAATCTAAGCTCAAACAAATCAAGAAATTATGTTATTTAATTAATTTACCAAGCTGATAAAGATTAGAACAGATCCAGTAAGATTTTCCCAAAATAAAACCCTAGGAAAACAGAAAATAAGGCGGGAATCAGTATCGGCTTACATTGAAGACCGGCGGAAGCTTTGGGATTTGCTCTGTTCTGCTCTGCTCTGAAGAATGAAAAAGCAAACCCTTATGAATTTTTTTTACTATTTATTCTGTATTTATCTAAAGAGGGCATAGTAGATGTTCCGCTGTGGGTGGGTCTATGGTAAGCTGATCGATGTAATTGGTCATTGACCGTCGACTTGGCCTCACGATCAACCCTGGCCATTGCCTTCGCTCTTTTATGGGTCCGAAATGTTTTTTTTTATCGATTTTTCTTTTTCTTTTTGCGATTAAATATTTTATTTCAGTTTATTACTCCTTCTGTCCCAAATTTTCTATCCACTCTGACAAATGCACGGGTATTAGGTTTTGATGATTTTGATGGTAAAATATAAGAAAAAGTCTAACATACCCCTCATTAATTTTGTTAATCTCATTTAATATTTATGTCTTCCTCTCTCCTTCCTCTTACAGAACATTCAACTAACTCTTAAATATGTGTTGGAAAGTGATAATTTTAGTTAATTAAGAGTATTTAATGATGAGTTGGAAAAGGGGTAAAATTAGAAAAATTGTCATTAATACATACTTGATTTAGAAAATGGACAGTTAATTTGGAACAAACAAAAAAGAAAATGTGAACAGTTAATTTAGGACGGAGGGAGTGTCTCTAAAAATAAGGATAATTAAATGAGGAGTATGTTCTAAAAGACCTTCAGAAGTTTTATAACAGCTATTCAATAGTACCTCAATTCCTTAATATAAGACTTTCATTAAATGTTTGCGAAAATTAATAAAATTAAAATTAAAATATTAATATTACTGTCTTAAATAAAATTATTGGTATATAAGTCATATTTAAGAGAATAATATTTGTATTTTAACTAACAAATTATTTTGTTTTTTTTGTTTTCTTACTTTTCGCAAAATGTAATGAAAGTCTTATGTTAAGGAATGAAGGGTGTACTAATTAGGAAGTAAATAGTTGCTGAATTTTCATGTAAATAATTAATATGTTTTTTTTAATTTATCACCGACAATTTTATGATTGTCTAAGTAAATGCAAAAGATTTAAGGGCATATTAAGAATAGTGAAGAAACAATAAAAACTAAATATATTTAGGGAAATGATTAACGGCTAAGTAAAATTAGCTATAATTGGCTAAAAATTCAAATTAAACACTAATCATCCCCCGTTGGTATAAGAGATTTAAAAATTAACCGATCGTCCAAATGGAAAAACATTAAAACACCATTTCATATGGTCCATTGAATTTCATGGGGGAGTCCGTTAAATCATCCTAAAATGGAGGAGCAATCAAGAATGTTCTGATAAAGAAAAATAAAGAGAGGGAAAGAGAGAAAAAAATGACAGAGACTACCAGAGGGAAAGAAGGGAAAAGAAAAAACTTCTGAAATTTTTTCTCTTCTTTTTCTCAAGACTTTCTCTTTCCCTTACAATTTTCTATCACTTTCAATATTTTTATTTATCATAGGTTTTAATCCAGAGGGAGATTGTTTTAGGTTTGAAAATCATCCAAATAAAACTTTCAACCTCTTCTCGACAAATATTAGAAATTTAGAAAAACGTAAAATTTGGTTATAAAATAAGTGTTTACCAGCGGTTATTATCTAATACAGGTAACGTATTCATGCATCTTGTACATCCCTCTTGACGTTGAGTTTATTAGGTCTTCACATTAGAAAGATCGTATTCAAATTTGTTTCTCGTGAATTAAAAAAATTAAAAATTCCAACAAAATTATTTAAACGCATGTCTATAAAACTCGACCCTGACATAAAGTTTCTGATTATGTCCATAAAGTTAGAATGCATGCATATTTATTTGCTGAATATATTTTAGTTTTTTTTGCTAGCTTTTCAGGTTGGGATCACAAGAAGTAAAAAAAACCTCAATGGGTCCAAGCAAGCTTAGAGCAGCCATTGGAGCAGTTAAGGATCAAACAAGCATAAGCTTGGCGAAAGTTGGAAGCAGCACTTCCTTATCTGAGCTAGATGTAGCCATTGTCAAGGCCACCCGGCACGAGGAGTTACCTGCCGATGAACGTTATGTCAGAGAAATACTAAGCTTAACGAGCTATTCCCGTGGTTTCGTGAGTGCCTGCGTTAGCACCATCTCCAGACGCCTTAGCAAGACCAAGAACTGGATTGTTGCACTCAAATCCTTAATGTTGATTCAAAGGTTACTCAGTGAAGGCGATCCCTCGTATGAACAAGAGATTTTCTTCGCAACAAGAAGAGGGACTCGCCTTCTCAACTTATCAGATTTTCGCGATGCTTCTAGATCGGATTCCTGGGATTATTCAGCTTTTGTTAGGACCTATGCGTTGTACCTCGATGAACAACTTGAGTTCCGAATGCAGACTCGAAGAGGGAATAGGAGTTCTATTGCTTATGATGATGAAGATGAAGAAGAAGAAGTTGGTCCCAATGCTATTGTTGCAAGAGTTCCACCTATTCGTGAAATGAAAAATGAGCATCTATTTTCTAGGGTTCATCATCTCATGCATCTTCTTGAGCGATTTTTAGCATGCAGGCCAACAGGTTTGTCTTTACTATAATCTCCCTGCTTCTAAATTTCTAAACCCTATGAAAATTTGACAAATGGGTCCAGTCCCAACAGTCCCGGCACCACCCTACATCTCACAATACTCTGAGTCACATAACGAGGGGAAAATATGGGGGGGGTGGGGCGAGTATGATCTCACCTCCCTCTCTTGATAGCCGATCTACTTGTAAAAGTAGGGTCGGTAATTCACAACTTTGAACCCCAAATTGCATAAAGTGAAGATATTACGAGAGTTACCTAGCAAAAAAAAAAAGAAGATATTACGAGAAGATGATGAAACGGGACCATTAAGACTGTCCAACCATTAAGTTTCCTTTACTTGCTCTACTTACGAGATACTTTAATTCTTCTCGTTCTGTAACTTGAAACAGGTGCTGCAAAGAACAATAGGGTCATCATTGTGGCTCTTTATCCAGTTGTGAAAGAAAGTTTCCAATTGTATTACGATATCACAGAAATCTTGGGGATCTTGATTGACCGATTCATGGAGCTTGATGTTGCCGACTCTGTCAAAGTTTTCGAGGTTTTCTGTCGCGTTTCAAAGCAGTACGACGAGCTAGACATGTTCTACAGCTGGACTAAGAGCATGGCAATAGTTCGTTCCTCCGAATATCCCGAAGTCGAAAAAATCCCACAAAGAAAACTGGACGTTATGGATGAGTTCATTAGAGAAAAATCTATAATGGTACAGAACAGGATAAACAAGATGGCTGAGCCAAAGCCTGAACTCGAGGACGTTGAGAATGAAGTAATCGAGGAGGATATGAATGCGATTAAAGCGTTACCAGCCCCAGAAGAAGCCCAAGAGGAACCACCCGAAGAAGAGTCCCCCAAAGAACAGGAAAAAGTGGAAGAGGAGATCAAAGAGGAGCCAAAGAAGAAAGAAGAATTTGGGGATTTGTTAAACTTGGGTGAAGATGCACCAACAACAGAAGAACAAGCAAATAAATTTGCCTTAGCTTTGTTTGATGGAAATCTATCAACAAATGCTCCAAGGACAAGCGGTACCTCTCCATGGGAAGCATTCAATGATTCAGGAGACTGGGAATCGGCACTCGTACAATCCGCCAGCCATTTGACACACCAGCAGCCATCGTTGCCAGGCGGCTTCGATCAGCTTCTGCTGGATGGTATGTATCAACAAGGTGTAACCCAACAGGCAATTACTTCATCCGGTGTCATAGCAACTGGAAGCGCAAGCAGTGTGGCGCTCGGGTCAGCAGGAAGACCAGCAATGTTAGCACTTCCAGCACCTCCAGGAGCTGAAGGGGCTAAAAGCTCACCAGGTTCGGATCCTTTTGCAGCCTCGCTTTCAGTAGCGCCCCCAGCTTACATGCAAATGTCGGAGATGGAGAAGAAACAGAGACTGTTAGTGCAGGAGCAGTTAATGTGGCAGCAATACGCAACGGACGGAAGGCAAGGGCATCTAGGAGTAGGAAACGTACAGCAAAATTCATATCCATATAACTCAGGAGGTCATACATATACTTTCTGAGCCTTTTGGAAATATAAATAGATAATTTCTTGATGTACTTCAATAGAAATGATATTTTGTAAAAGCAACAAAGTGACAGTTTAGGAATCTCTCAATTTTATAGCTTATTCATATGTTTTCAATATCAGTAGCAAATCTCAATTACATCTTTTGCTATTTCTCAAGCAATTACACACGCTATTAGGTCTGTTACTAGCATAGTGGCCCGCCGGGGGTGGGGTGGAGGAAAGCCACAAGGTACATAATTCTACTGAGGATCATTCAATATTTCGGCAATATACATGGTTTACGACACTTGCCTTTCCAAAGCACTGAATTTTACATCATAATTCTCTTAAGACTTTAAATCAAGTTTTTCCATGTTTGGCAGTACAGCACTAGAACACTTCTTAATGGAGATGCCCAACTGCATTCCGACAGAAACTAAGGTCTCAAGTGATCTCTCACTATTTTCCAAGAGGTCATCATCGATCTTAATCGTATCCTGAAGCATTTGGAAATATTCTAGCATCAGGAACTAATAAATAGTTGCAATATACATCACACAAGTCATGTCGTGTATTCGACCCCATGAACTACATCTTGATAGAAACAATAGCTCAAGTCCCTGGTGTCTTGTGTTTTGAAACATTTAAATATGAAATCATACACGAGTTAATAGTTATTTATGGCACTAAACTATTTACAAATTTCTTTTTATGGTACTAAACTATTTTTTTATCTAAATATATCACTCATCTATTTGCGTTTATCAAAATATATACACCAACCAAATTTTTGGGTATTTTCCGGCTAAAATATTGCACGTAACTTTCACTTGAAATGATTACACCCTGGAATACTGCTTTCAATTAAACACTATATACAAATTATGAAAGTCACGTGCAATCTTTTGTGCGGAAAACACCCAAAAATTTGGTGGGTGTATATATTTTGATAAACGCAAATAGATGAGTGATATATTTAGATAAAAAAATAGTTTAGTACCATAAACAGAAATTTGTAAATAGTTTAGTGCCATAAATAGCTATTAACTCAATCATACACACAAGCAAAAATGCAACTTTTATAGGCACCAGAGTAACACGGAAAATGCAAAAAAATATGTTTTGACTAAGTATAGATGTTAGTTGGAATGACAAAAAAACTACAGAAACTCTTTTGCATTTATGGATTTAAATATGGTTTCTATATATCAGACTAAATTGTTGGTTTATATGGTTTAAAGCAGCTTGCAATATCTCACTAGCAAGCATGTATTTGATTAAAAAATCAAGAGGTAACTTCCAATAACAGTAGATAAACGATTCGGCTTCAGTATACACAAAAGGAGAAAGATAAAATCCAGTAAAAGCATATATATAGTAACACTAAAATCCAGTAAAAGCATATATATAGTAACACTCTTTTAACGGTAGAAGGATGTTGAACACTAACCTTTTCAAAAACGCAAATAACTGTACTTCCACCAAATGAGAAATATCCGAACTGTATATCATTAGTTAAGGTAGAAACGCGAACAGATATTTAGTTAAGACTCTTCAAGTAAAATAAAATTTGAAAAAAAATAAAATGACACGAGTTTACCTCATCTCCTTTCTGCACAAATTCTCCCTGCTTCTTGGTGAAAGTTATGCTGCCAACCATTGTTGCTCCAATTGCAACAAATGCCACCTGTAATCAAATTTTAGAGATTCCTAATGAACAAACAAAGCCAACCAAAAGACAAAGAATTATAGAGCAAAAAGCCACTGAGTTCAAGCAAAAGCCAACCAATAGTCTTGATTATCAATTTCAATAAGAGAAATAAACCGTACTGTTGGAGAAACAAGAAATATGCCCTAAAACTGTTAACGTGCCAAGATAGCCTTATAAATTTTTATTATGCAAGGAATAAAAAAGAAAAGCCACATTTATATTATAGCGCAACCAACCTTTCCAAAGTGTTCTGTCGAAATTATGGACACAGCCCGCTTATTCTCTGTGAACACATTACAATACTTGCTATTCACCGCAATGGGGTTTACCTTCAAAATGTAAAGGACAGGAGTAATCAGTAAGTATGATTGACAAAGTGTTCTTTAATAGAAGAAACATGTTCTGAAAAACAAAATATATGGACACATGTTACAGTATATATGCAATTACCGTATATAAGCACCCGGGTATATTTACAAACGTTTCAATTGTTCCAGAAACTGGCAAATGGAAACGATGATAATCCTGTAATAGTTGTTCATGTCAATAACAACATAATTACATAGTTTGCACAAGTGAAACTTCAGCAGAAACCAGAAAGTACCTGCGGTGCCAGCCGAAATATCACTAGAGTCCCATCAATAAACGGTTTCGAGAAAGCCTCGTCCCCCAAGAGACCTTGAATAGAAAATTTTCGACCCTAAGGTAAAAAAACAAATCCATAAGTATAAAATACATTGTACCGCATAAATATAGCCATGTAATGAAAACCTCATGAAAACAATACCAGAAATTTGTAAAAGATCCTTCAGATATTTAAAGTAAATATTCTCAGTTTTCACAGGATTCAAGATAGAAGGTAATAAAACTTAAAGCATGAGAATTTCATATAGATGTTCAGTACTGCATTACAGAATTGATATTTGTCCTTGTGACAACTGTTCATTTAAATTCTACTCAATCATAACAATTTCAACATTCATGAAAGTGCAAGGATAGAAAAAAAAATTTGATCTTCATTGGAAGTATTTTCAAGAGACAAGTCGAAAATACCTTAATCCAAAACCTTAGGCTGTCTTCAACAGTTTTAAATGCCATTAGACGGCAATCTGCAGCACTTACAGCAATATCACCCCGGTCCATGTGGGCAATTGGCCGTGCACCAGGTTTTAACTCTCTTATAAAAAATTCATTAAAAGTCTGCATAGAGAACATTTTCACACTACAAATCAATAAAATGATGGTGAATTTTCCAGTGAGGAAGAGCTGATATTATAATTTTTCTTCTGATATATAAAATTGATGAGCATAGATGCAGCAATGGAGAGAAAGGAGATTGACCAACAAAAGAAATGTAAAACTAGAAATACTTACGAAATATCCTTTTGATAAGATCTGTTATTTATAATTTAGTTAGCTCAGAAGAAGAATTTTTTCAACTACTGGTTTCACCCTCAAGAAAATGTTTGTTTTTCGTACTAGCTTAAAAAATCAACAAATAGACCACAGTTACAAGGCATGTCAGGAACAACTCATGGATATCTCATCCTAATTGATTAGAGCTTCTTCTTTTTCCCACTTTTCCTTTCGTGAATTTCAGGATTTACTACTGTATGGTGATAATTAAATAAGAATAAAACTAGGAGTTAGAAAGAACATATAATTCATAGAGACTATGAACAGAGACTGAAAAATTGCATTAGTGAACTGGAATGGATTAGCAAAAAAATCTAACTTCTTAAAAAAGGATTTAGTGAACAGGAATCCCCATAAGGACTTAATGGAGTCAATTCCAGGAGAAAACCATATCTTGATATTGACAATTATTTGTTCTAGTAGCTCCAGTACATAGACTTAATTAGGCAGGTGTTGAGTTGATCTCTTTTTTTTAAATGCTTGTGTGTGTAATTACGTGTTGGAGGTGATGAAGGGGTAGTTTATAGCAAGAAAGTAAGGAAATAATCCATCATTCAACGTTTGATCAAAAGTCGATTCTTCCTGAACCATTGAAGTACCTTAAAATGCTCCAGAGGGTACTTGGATTCATCCAAATTAAGTTGATCCTATAAAAAATAGATGGATATCAGAAATGACAGTAAAAATTTCTCCAAAAAATCTGATTTCTGCAAACACAGACAACGTGGTGATAAACGATTTCTCATTCTGACACCAATACTAGAACGAACTATTAGATAATTAACAGAGAGAATACAGAAAGTAACCACAAAAACTCGTATATGTATCTACTTTTTGGTGCTAAAAGAACACTTGATTAGTATTTATATGTTGCAAAAACGATAGTTACCACTTCACATATTTTTATATGGGAAATGATTAATGCCTCAAGGCTATTGGCTATAATTGTCTATAAAATATCATTAACCCCAAAATTTTAAAAGAATATGTTAAATTCTTTCGCATTTATGCTATAATAGGTTATAAAATACTCTTGACCCCCTGTTTTTATAAAGGATTTCACGGTATTTTATACTTTTACCCCCAAATTATAGCCAATTATAGACAATTGATTGTCTATATTCTAGCTACCTAGCACTACCCTTTTCATATTTGTATACTGGACCGACGGTCACAAAACTGGATTACTCAAGCTGAAAATGTTGCATCACCAAGAAAATTCACTTAATCTCGGAAGCCACAATAAGTTAAATGAATGAGAAACAAACTCGATATATTAGGTTTGTACGAAGATCTTATGCAAGTTAAATATGAGAAAAATGGTTCTTATACATCTAGACGTAATAACAGGATATTAGTCTCCTAATTGATCAATTTGAGTGAAATACAAGTAAAAGGAAAGATTATCTTGCCTTGAAAGACTCAATGAACTTCGGTATATTTTTAACAGAGTCGACGGAATCCATTGTCTTGCCCTGCTTTTCTGAGATGCTCTGCAGGATTTGTTTTGCCCCTACAAGGATAGGTAGAGCGCTGATTATTACAATAGAGGCCACCCTGCCTAAAAGAAATTTTCTGTTTTTTTTCAAATTAACCATATGAGCCATGTTTCCTAACATTTCAGCAGCAGTTAAGCTTTCAAAATTGAAAGAGTAAAAGATTTCTGTTCTGTCGGAGAATTGCAATGGAATCTCAAATCCAATAAGTTCTTAGGTAGACATAAGAATGCAAAGTGGAAAGATACAAGAGATAACAATCACATCCAACTAGGCGTCTTTTAATTGATTTATCAAGTCTTATTGTCTCAGTACCTTGGTCCATAAGGCCGAGCCCAATCTTTGATTGATAAATGGCTCTCATTGATAGAACAATCTTGCTATCAATTAACTCCTCAACTAGCCTCTTTTTCCTTCGATCATACACCTACATCAGAAAGGAACAAAAAAGATTATGTGCCGAAAGCAAGAGAACATTTTAAATGAAATTATCAAAATCTAACTAGTGACCATGCAACAAGGATAACAAAAACTGAAACGCAGAAGTGAGAACCACTGCCTCAACTAATCTTCGTTCAAAATCAAAAGCTTTTATTTTGTTGGTACATGAGCAACATAAGGACCTATCTGCTGAAAGGTAACTGGACGCCATGATTAAAAAGTTTCAGTCTGACAATTTCACTTCCAATAATAGAACGAACACAAGTTTACCTAATTAGAGTATTTTATTGCTGAGAGAGAGTATACCAGAATATGTGAAGCACTTGACCCAGACCTTAAACCAATGTCATAAGATGAAAAATGAGCCCATTCAGTTAGTTTGAACATCCACCTACAAAATAGGAATAATCTAGAAGTTAGATATTGGATCAGAAAACAATACCTACTTAAACAAGTAAATTGTTGTCACAAGCAACAGAAGACAAAATTCAGAAAATTGTTACCCATTTGCAGCCTGCTTATCAGTCAAGAATCCTCCAGTCATAACTTGATTTCCAGTCCCTTCATCAAAACACAACGTCAAATGGATCATGGTGTTCAGTTTATCAGAAACTTCAAGAACCTCGCCACAAACAGGGCAGCAATTGATAAGTGCTTCCCTGCAAAATAGGATCATATCATCTATATGAGAAACAGATAAGGGTAACCTGTAAAGGCAATCAGATGGATAACGACTTAGTTGCATGAAGTTTCATGAATAAAGCATCAAGAACTGCCAGCTTCATGCTTCTGAAGCTGGAAGAGAGGCTGTGCTGTGAGAAGCTAAGAACATGTGAACAGGAGCCATTTTGAAAAGTATGGGGAACAGTCCTTGGTAGTACTGACATGAAGAAAACTTCATGTTAAAGTATGTTTTTTCATGATTTTAGCTTTTTCACTCTTCTACTTACTACAGGTGGTTTCAAGTATTCAAAGTCTCACCTTACAGGTTAGGCGATTCTCCTCCCTATTCCTTTAGGATAAGAGGATTTAATTGGTTGGATAGAAGGAACAAAGGGATAAAGAAGAGAAAATGAATATCTAAAGTGCTGTAAAGCTGTAATTATATGTCTATATTGTTATTCATTATAAAATGTTCACTAATTTTTATTGTCAGAACTAACAGAAATTTGATGATTGTATTTCATTCCAAAGCATAAAGGGGAAAAGAGTACAATTTTTAACCACGAGGTGCTTGTGGGTCACATCTCACATGTCCCAAGGGCTGAAAGGTATTATCATTGAGTCTTTTATGTTGCCTTACTTTTTCCTGTTGAACGGCTAGAAGCATTGCCAATTCATCCATGCTAACAACCCCATCCTTATTTTCATCAGCAGCGTTGAAAAGTTCCTCTTTCTATAAGGCAAGGCAAATTAATTGGTAAGAGAGCAGTAGACCAACAAAATGGTACTTAAGGACCAACTGGCAGGATCCAAATTCACAGCCAATTACAGTATATTTGTTAAATAGGTTAAGATGGAAAAAAAATCGTCCAAATAGCAAAACTTGCAAAAAAAAATAAGAACGAAAAGAAATGGTTTAAGAATTACATGGCCTCATATTTTTTAATATCAAAGACGACTGAAAATGAAGCACAGACTCCTTCAAGTATAAAGCACAAACCTTATTAGCAGCCAGTTGATTGCCAAAAGCATCTATTAAATCAGAGAACTCATCAAGTGAAAGTTTTCCATCGTCATTATAGTCCTGCATAATGCAAAGGGTTTTAGCTTCATAGCAAAGTCAGATGGATAACTGTCAATTCTTAATCAATAAAGCAAACGTAGTCCTACAAAGATTGTCCACTTATTGTAACATATCAGAAGCCTATATGCTCCAACGTGCTTCTTCCCTCTATCACAGACAGCCATCCGGTTTCATTCAGTAATTTCATTAGCAATCTTTGGTGCTGACCAAGTATTAGGAATTCATGAGTTTCATAGATCTGAAATATTGGCTCATGAATATCATATTATGTCAGTAATACTAAATTTAGCTAAAGTTTACTTCCCACTCTAGGACAAAACAAATTTTTAATCACCATGACATGATGATAATATAACATTCAAGTGAAATGACACCTGAATATCTATATGGAAAAATGTGAGTCACATTATTCGAGTTAAACGTGAGAAGATCCTTCAATTTTTGACATACCACTATAGACAAGATGCGCCTGGCAAAGTTTTTCTCTGTTTCCATTGGATCCTGTGAAGGAAATTATTCTATGTCATTGCTGGAATATGTCATGCTCATAGAAAACTTAACTACAAGGGAGTCCTGCGACTGCAGACCTCAATAGTACAAGAAATTGTCAGAGTCCCAACTACAACTTTCGATGATGGATCTAACAACTCAAAAGTCCCAACGTCACAATCAGTATCCTGCAACACAAGTTAACTTTCAGGCAGATGGAACTGCTAAAAAGAGAAACATTGAAAGTTTCAAAGTAACAATAATCTACTTTGTATTAATAAACCCATTTCGGAAATAAGAAGAAACTTTTGGAGAGTTCCGTTCAAATTCAAGAAGTTAAGAGACTAACAAATCCAAATATCTAGGCATAAACATTATACTATGAATGCAGATCTCACACACACACACACACAGATATAAGAGAAATCCAAATGTTTAAGTCCTTTGAAAGAGGTGTTTCTATAACAGAGGGATAAGGAAACAGTTGCATATGCAAAGTGTGATATTTATGCACCATTCATTACTCAGAGCATACTTCTTTTCTAATCTTCTTTTTCTTTTTCTTTTTCGGGAAAGGAAAACAAACACCAAAGTATTTTCTTTTTGAACATGTAAAACTACATTCAAACTGTGAATCCATCGATATTTTCAGGATGGAAGATCCCTGCAATACATACAGATACATAAATTAATTACAACTTAAACTGTACAATATCTAATGAATCTATTCAATTCTGACGAGAGCATGGACTACTGATTAATAAAAGTCGAACCTCAGCACATTATGATAAATATTGTGTCTCACCTGGGTAAGGAATTTAAGTAGATCGATCTCAAAGTGACCAATGAGATTGTTTCTGGATAGTCGATTTGTCTGCATAAACAATTAGATCAGTAGCCAAAGGTACAGAGAGATCACTAGCAATATAGATATAGAAACTCCACAATGCCGGAGAATGATAATTTAAAAAGACAACTGGAAATGTATCCAGTAGAACATACAGAGGCTCTCTAGATAACACAATTTATAAGAAAACAAGAAGGCTCTCTAGATAACACAATTTATAAGAAAACAAGAAGAAACAGAAACTTGACCACCACAGCTTAGTGAAGAACATCAAGACTAAAGATGCTCGCAGCTTTATATTGAAGACAGCGTAAGCTTAATTTGACATACAGAAGAGTGTCTTACAGCATTTCTTGAGAATACAATTTTGTAGTGATGACCGTTCACTATTATAACGTATAGTATAAAATAGTCATGATGGAAAAACTGACAGCAAGATCAATAGGCAAATGGTGCTTCATCACATACCACTACTGGACAAATTTCACATCCATGTTCAACGAAAATAGCAATAGTTTTGTAGTCTTCTCTTTTTTTTTCTTTCCTTTTAAGTAATTATTTTAACCCTTTTTAGAACAAATTATCACATGAAGGCAATGCACAAGAAAGCCAGTAATCCACAGATTTCTAGAACAGAAAAAAAATTACACACCTCAAATACAGATATCCTTGCTATGTGTGCTCCATTTCTTTCCAGAAGAAGTTTTTTCTCCTGTTAAGAATTAAGATTAAATTTCATTACCAAATTAGCATTGTGAGCAAAAATTTCACCCAAAGATTAACATCCACTGGACTAGGGGCTGATGTTCGAAAAATTCAAGAGAAAATATACAAAAATGCTTCAGTACTTACAGAATTCCAGGCAGGCTTGTCGGTCCTGTAGAATCAATAAAGTTACAAATTGTAGTCAGTGCTTGCGATGATACAAGCTTTTCTTAAAATTAGAAATCAATATTAAGAACAACTTTTGAGTACATGAAAATCTCTCGCGAGAAGAAAAAGTCAAGCTAACTCCCCCAATTTTGAGAAGCAAAGTAACCTTTACCGTTCAGAATCACATAAATTAATTTCCCTAAGAGAGACCCTCCCTTACCAAAACAACTCATGCTCGGATCATAACCAAGGTTATATCTTCAGTTCTATGTAAGAAGACCATTAGACAAAGAGCTTATCACTTCGAGTTATAAAATAGAGTAGAATGAAATGACAGTTGAAAACTTTTACTCAATATCTTACATCAGTCTGGAAATTTTGCTTATCTAATGAATTAACCCACAGATTTCAGAAAGGAAAATTTATGATTAAACGTTTTTAACTTCTGTATCTCTTTCCCGCTAGCTTTCCGAGTGGCAATTGTCTGGAAATATTCTAGTAAACAGAAGCAAACGCACCATTTTCAACAAGAATACCTCAACATATTTGCATAAATACATTCAAATGAAAGAGACAAACAGTGATTTCGGCAATAATCTCATATTAACTTATCTCCTTGCTCTCACACACTTAACACGAAGAAAGAAGCCAAGAACTGAGCTTTTGATCAAAACGTGACTTAACTGATCAGAAAGATGAGTTTTAAAAGTCTGTTCTCCAAGAGTAACACAAGCCATCCATTTGTCCTTGAACTTCATCTCCGCCTATAAAAACCAACAATTTAAATAAGATAAACCACTAAGATAACAGTATTACCCAATGCATTTTTTTTTGTCGAGATCAAGAGTGTCAATCGCCGACAGCAGTGACTAATCCCTCTTCTCACCACGAGAGCTCTCCTAAGAGGTAAATGACTGTCAATTAAATATGCTCCATTCCCATGGGCAGAAATCGAAATTCTCACCTCATGGTTAGGGACCAGGTGAGCTACCCCCAGTCCACCACGCAACACCTCAAGGTTATATTACACAATGTAAGTATACATAGTAACAGTATAATCCTATGCTAACAGAACAAAATCTAAACAATTTCAAAAAAGTAAAAAAGGGTAGGGATATTATACGTTAATGATTCGAATAAGAGCGATCCCAGCAAAATCATCTTCTTTAAGCAGCTTGAGAGAGGAGCCACTACCACTACCAGAACCCTTCTTGTGACGACGGAGATGAAGCTTCTGCTTAAGCCGCTCACGCTTAGACGATTTTGGACCGTGTGATGCTGAATCGTCTGATGAGGACTCGATCGTTTCTTTGGAATTACCATGACCCATATCTCCTCAGTTCAACAATTTTTCTCAGTGAAGAAGATTCAGAGAGAGAGAGATTTGGAGAAGAAGAAATGGATATTATATAATATAGGCTACTCAAAGACTCTTGTTGTTCCTTTCTTCTTCCCCTCTTCTTTATCTGCATATATGTATTAGTGTGAAGCCAGATATTAGACTAGGTATATTCATTGGTGACTGAGTAATGTAAAGGATTTCGCCTTTGTTTCTTTTGTCCCGAACTACAAAAATTCAGTATGTATTAAATATTTTGTTACCCTTTTAAAATTTTGGATAAAAATTTAGAAGGTTCTATTTTTTCTCGAAATTAACATCAATTGTATTGTGCTAACTTAGAATAGGTGTTTATACAAGAAACAATATTTGTTACATAGAAGTGTAACACTTATTTAAAAGTATGCAACACCTGAATGCAGTGTTTTTATATATACCAACACTATTTTGTTTAGCCGGAGGATTACATTCTACTTTGGATTAGTATGCGGTCCTTTTACACTGCAGAATATCAAATGTTATTATGTACGCGAAACACATGTTAGTCGTTATATAAAAAAATTTGACGATTTAAATCGTTTTTCACAAATTAACAACACCCTTAAAGAATTCTAAAAAAGTGGTAATGTAAAATATGAGATTTCAACTATTAAATTTATAATCTAACGACTGACAGATATTTTGTACAGACAAAATAAATGTATGTTCGACATTGTAGCGGATATAGTTTGTTGGTCCCTACTATGGCATATTTACTATACTTTTCTCAACAAAACCCAATATGGAAGAAAAGCAGAAGTACTAGGAACCAATTTTGGATTGCATTAAGCAAGAAAGATAATTGTCACCGAGACGGAAATTGTTTTCTTTGAACATGTGTAATGTATTCTCTTTTATAATTTATCGTAAATTTTTGTATTTACATACGCATTTAGATGCAAAATTTGCAGTGAATTTCGAGAGATAAATTCATTATACATGTTTTAGAATCCATTTATCCCACCTGGAAAAGAAATTTATTCTTCTCACCCTTTTTCTTTTTTTTTTAAAGAAAATGACAATTTGGCTACAATGCTTATAGGGTTTTAAGTCATGTGCTTATGAAGTTGAGACCGTTAAATTGCTTGATTCGTTGTCCTGTATTAAAAAGTGATTTCATACAATTTTTTTTATCAATATTGAGTTTATTTTTTCATGAATAGATTTTATAGGATCTGATTCTAGAAGAAAACAAATTCAACCACCCAGGCCCTTACTATAAACACTCCTATAAGAACCAAATCCGTAGCAAGAAAATAAAACATAGTTGTCACGGCCCGTCAAAAAATACGAGTAGCGTGTCATCTCTTTTGACACTTGAACACAATTCAACCCTCTAATGTAAGGTTGCTTCTTACGGTGGGGTAAAACAAGGTCTCCCACAATAAAGTTATTGGGTCACTTTAATTTACATCCTCCACAATTTCTGTTAGATCGGGAAGTGAGAGTCCTATGAACGTGAGAATCGCCTTTTTTGTGTAAGAGACGCATAATGTGTAACTTTGACACTTGCACTACTTGTTCCCGAGAATGGGACAATCATTGAAGGCAATAAATCAAATCATATGACCATCTCTAATTACACTATAAATCTTCTCTTACTTATCGCATATGTTACTAAGATGACGATAATATTAGCTATTAAGAGAGAAAATAAAGTATTTGTGAAAGTCACAAAAATTACATCATATGACCATCTCCTAACCAAAACCAGTAGAAAGGGACATGAATCAAGTAATATAGTAATGAAGTAGGAATACTCGAGGATTGAATTTTACCATTTTTTCTTTTGCGCCGGTCAATTCCAGGATCAGGGATTAAGGATTAAGGATGTCACTCTTTGTTCAGTAAGTATTGTATTTACAACGGAATGGTATACAAAGTCAACTGATCTCAATGAATATAATAGGATTTATGGTTACACAAACTGTTGAGAAGGATTCTACTGAATCCACTTAAGATTTTAGGAGCGTTTTTATTATTTATTATTCCCTTCATTCATTAATATAAAATTGTTAGGACATATATAATAAGAATTTGAAAAATAAAAAATTGAAATATTAAAATATTTTTTAATCAAAATATTAATATTAATTTATTAAATAAAAATTGTATAAGATAAATTCTATTTAAGATAGTATATGAATTTTAATTAAAAATAGATATTAATTTTTATTTTCTTAATTTCATTACATGTCCCGACGGTATTATATTAATGAATGAAAGTCTTATTATACACTTGTAGGTCTATTCTGCCATGGACCAGATTCATTGGACTATACGGTCCAGATTTGACCACATCACTGCATTTCCGTCTCTCTCCTCATTCTGTAGGAATGTGGCCAAATCTGCACCACATGTACCCGGTTCATATCATATATTTCCCTATACAAGGGTGAATTGGTGTGTTTAGTTGGCTCAACTGGAGCGGTTGTGGGGTTTTAGCCAAGACGGCTGCTGTGGTTTCGCCACCACTTTCTCAACTGTCATACCTTTCTTCTTCATCCCCTCGAGGGATGATAATAATGTATCGAATGGCCTCTCTCTTTCATCTTTCTCTCTCTAAAACCTCTTCTTATCCCTTCTCCATTTTCTCTAAAACCCAATTTCATTACTCTCCTGTTAAACCCATCATATTTCAATTTCATTCCACAAAAGAATCATTTTCCATGAAAAAAGTAGCCAGCTTTTGCACCACCACAGTAGCTGTTCTTGAGAATTCAAATCCATCATCTTTAGCAAAACCCTTATCCCATAAAGCCATGAAAAAAGCTCGGCGGGAGGCGCCGGAAAACGTGCTAAAAAGCAAGCTTAATCAATGCTCTAAATGGAGTGATTTGAGGGAAGCCCTTCGCCTTTATGATGAAGCTAGGGTAAATAATGTTCAACTTGATGTTCATCATTATAATGCTTTGCTTTATTTATGCTCTGTTGGAAATATTAGGAGTGATGATAATGAGGGGGATTGGGTAGAAATTGGTTTGAAAAGGGGTTTTGAGATTTTTAGGGAAATGGGTTTGGATAAAGTGGGTCCAAATGAGGCGACTTTTACGAATGCAGCTAGATTAGCAGCTGCTAAGGAAGACCCAGAAATGGCTTTTGATTTGGTGAAACGGATGAAAAGTTGTGGGATTGTACCTAAATTGAGGTCTTATGGACCAGCATTGTTTGGGTTTTGTAAGAAAGTAATGGCGGATAAGGCGTATGAGGTTGATGAACATATGGTTGAGAATGGGGTGTTGGGGGAGGAAGCAGAGATTTTGGCACTTTTGAGGATTAGTTCTGAGGCGGAAAGGCCAGAGAAAGTTTATGAAATGATGCATAGGATGAGGGCTACGGTTAGGCAGGTGTCGGAGGAGACTGCAGAGGTTGTGGAGAATTGGTTTAGGTCAAAGAGTGGTGGAGCGGTTGGAAAGGAGGATTGGGATGTGGCTAAGGTGAAGGAAGGAGTTGTAAATGGAGGGGGTGGGTGGCATAGACAAGGGTGGTTGGGGAAAGGGAAATGGAAGGTGGCGAGAACTGAAATGGATTCGAGCGGGGTGTGTCGTTGTTGTGGAGAGAAACTTGTTTGTATTGATCCTAAGGAAACAGAGAACTTTGCTAAATCATTAGCTAAATTGGCTTGTGAGAGGGAAGTGAGAAGTGATTTTGTGCAGTTTAAGGTATAATTTCGCTACTTGAACTGATCAGGTTGCTGCTGTATTAGATATGTCCCAGGCCTGTGTATTTCTATAAGACTTTAACATATCGTCTTCTATGAATTATATATTGCTAAACTAATTGGCTTGTTTGCTTTAATTTTTCGATGAAATTTATTTGTGATCTTCTGATAGACATCAATATAGAGCCCGTTGCGGATGTATTGTACTTATATTATTGAGTCACTTCAAGCTTACATCTTTATTTTTGTTTAATTATGTGAATGTACATCACAGGCTTTTAATGTGCTTGGACCTCCGTGGAAACCATTTATTTATTTTTTTATTGCAAGGCAAGTGCAGAGTCCTAGATATGTTACTCATGAAAGATGCCATTTTTTTGGGATAAGTTGTCAGGAATGGCGAAAGTTTTAAGAATCTTTCTTTCTGTTAAAACTTACAGATGAAATTAGCCGATTAACATTTATTTTAATGTTTCAAGAGTGTTCGTACATGAGTTGGTTGTTCCCTAAAATTGAAGAGAAAAATTAACGAAATTTAAGAAGGTTGATTCAGATTGCCAATCTATACTTTTCTTTTTCTATGCTTCAGGCATTTATTTGAATAAAGAGTTTATCAGACTAACATAGAAGATCCACGATTTAGGAATGGCTCGATCGGCACGGTCCATTTGATGCTGTAGTGGACGGGGCAAATGTGAGTCTCATTAATCAACAGACATTTAATTTCCAGCAGGTAATGATACTTCTCCTTTTTCAAGTAAATCTGGTTGGATATCAAGATTAAGGTATAGGTGGTACGCGAGGAGAGGGGGTGGGGGGAGAAGTAGTATAGCTCGAAACCTTTTGTCTTATACTCCAAATGATATGCACTGACTTTAATTTTTTCCTATCTGTTTCACATTTTCTTTCTTTAGCTGAAATATGTTGTCAATCAGTGTCGCCAAATGAGCCCATCGAAGAGATTGCCACTTGTTATTTTGCATAGGAGTCGTGCGACAAGCGGTCCTGCTCTACACCCTAAAAACATGACACTATTAGAGAGTTTGAAAAAAGCTGGTGCACTTTATGTTACTCCTCCTGGTTCAAATGATGACTGGTACTACTTATCAACTTAGCTGTATTGCTTGATATTTTCTTGTGCCAATTCCTTTTTTGGTGCTCCATTCATTGTTTCTTTCCATCGAGTTAGTACTTATAAACTTGAGTTGAGGTGCATATAATCTACTTTTACGTATTTCTATGCTAAGAATCTACCAAAGTTACCCGGGATTTCAGTTGAGTTTTCATGTAGAATCCAAGTTAATTTTGAAGATCTCCGCTCCAAACGCAGTGTTGCATATCTGCCTTGCTAAAAGAATATCTCGTAGAATTTCTTTGAAGTTAGCGTTGGTCTGTTATAGTGGTACTTCCTAACTTTTATGCGACAAGTATGGTCTCTAATCCACTACTCTAATCCATTTTCTTCCAGGTATTGGTTATTTGCTGCTGTCAGTTCTAAATGCTTGCTGGTAACGAATGATGAAATGAGGGACCACTTGTTCCAACTGTTAGGGACCAGTTTTTTCCCGAGATGGAAGGAAAAACATCAGGTATTGCTGCTAGTCCCGATTTAACTTCCTCGAGAAATTTACTTATGGTTTGCACATAGATAACAAGGAAATGTAACTTGCTGTTTTTACATTGTTTATTTGTCAGGTCCGGCTAACTCCTGCTAGACCTGGACTTAATATACACATGCCTCCGCCTTATTCAATTGTCATTCAGGTGAAATCATAAACACCTAAACGGTCCATAATATATCAAAACGACACTCCTGTTCTCTTCTTATGCTTGAATATGAGATATCTCATGGACGTTTTTTGAATGTGAATTGGTGTCGCAGGAGTCCGAACAAGGTAACTGGCACGTACCTACTGTCATCGGAGATGACCTTGAGGTCCCTAGGCAATGGGTGTGTGCCAGCAGGAGGACTATCAAGAAGACCACCGGGAACTTGCAGTGAATTTTATTTATTGATCAATTATGACTGTGAATTTAAGCCGCGAAAAAATTAAAACCAAGCTCTGGGGAATTTCCTTCAGTTTGTTGTATTTTAGTTTTTCCTTTTGATTTGATCATTAATAGAGTAAAAATTATATTTCTCTTAGTAGTAGTAGTAGTAGTAGAAAGAATCGTGTAATAGAAGAAGGTTTAAAGGTTGTCATTACATTTATCTTTTGAAATCATGACCTATTGATTGCTACAAGAAGTAAGGATCATGAAACTCGTATATGCTCTCTAGAAGAGACTTTATTTTTGTCCTAGAATAATTTATCATCATTCTAAAATTTACTCGCAGGCAACAAATTCCAACTCTCACAAGTGAGAGAGAATTAGTGTGTATTGCAGACATTGGCCCTAGAGAATTTTAGAATAACCATAAGTTGCTCGTGTAGCAGGATAAAACTTTTCGCTCTCTTGTGATGATCCATCAAAATTAAGGACGCTCAATGCAATTTACGAAACCAGTTAGGGTCCGTTAGTATGTAATTGAGAGGTTTAAACGTAAATTACATTTGAAAGTACTCAAAAAAATCCTCAAATTCCCAATATACACAAAGTAGCTTCCGCCAAAATATATCTATAAATTGTCGATCCCTACAGAAGATGTTGAAAGTGATATTCTCCTGTCTCTGTGGTTCAAGTATTGCGCGGAAAAGATGTTGCGAAGAAGAAGATTATGTATTTGTATAGCTTACTAGTTTTTATCTTAGTATTTTCTAACCACTCAAGTTTTCTTGGGTGTATTTTTGTCTGTTATCATGATTTTTTAAAATCATTGTATAACTTTTATTTTCTGTTTTTCCGTTATTGTAATGGCTTCGGCTATTTTGTGATTAATGGAAGAAAAATTTATTTAATAAAAAAAAAAAAGCTTCCGCCAAATCTCAACCGTGGATTCTGCCACGCTACCTTTCTTCCCCGGCGGCAGTAATGTCATATTCAGCCTGAGGTGGAGAATTTGAGGTGTTGACATTTGTGCACACCAACTGTTTGATAATATTCTTCAGAGTTCTTATGTACGTACTTTAACACTGAATGATTTCACAATCCGGAAAAAGAGCTGAATTTTATCTTTTTCTTTTCTTTTGATTATGGATCACAGAAGATGGAGGAGCTGTTGAAGAATAACTTGTTTGCAACACACGCCATTGCTGCTGTTGGCTCTGTGGCATTCGGCACTGTTCTCACTTTTCCGCTTGATACTGTTAAAGTCCTTGTACAGGTTTGAAGTTCAATTACAGACTTCCATTTTCTTTTATTTGCTACTGGTTCTATCCAAATTGAATGTCCACATTTAACTTACGAGCTTGCAGTTAAGATAACCAAATTGCATGTACACATTTGACTTGCATCTCAAAATTACGAGTAGTAATTTGAACACGAGTCAGGGACGAAGCCAGAAATTTGATGTTGGGGGGCGAAAATGGTAAAAAAATTCCAAAATTCTTGGGGGCAATAAAAAAGGCAAAAAAAAAATTCTTGGGGGGGCGAAATTGATAAAATTTTCCAAAATTTTCCAAAATACACATCAAATTTCGATAAATAGTAGTATTTTTAAAAATCTCGGGGGCGGCCCGCCCCCCCCTGTAATCGTCCCTGCCACGAGTAAGTTACCATAATATTTCAATGGCAGGACCCGTATGTTAGTGAAGCTTGCAGGTTAGTTATGGGAGTTTATGGAGAAAATATATTAATTTGAAGAAAGTGTGACATTCATTTCGGGTCAAAATAGAATAGAAAGTGGATATTCAATTTGGGACAGAGGGAGTATTTTCTTTACTGCTAGGCATATTTGACAAGTATTTGTTATCGAGCTAAATGCGGATGCTTTGTTAACTGCACTCAATTTGTTCTTTTAACTAAAGTAATTGCGTTTCTTTTAGTGGCTGATTGCTGTTAATGTTCGATCAGTGTTGTTCACTTCTCACCTTTGAGTTTTCTTTTTAGTTGCAAAGATGATTGATGTTAAGTATCATGTTGTTAATGAATCAGCCCTGATTATATTGGTTCTGATATTTATTGGTCCATTTGAGTTGTTTTTACAGGCTGGATCAAGTTCTAATAAACAATTGACTTCAGCTCAGATTTTTTATAGAGTTCAAAAGTTGTCAGGGATTTCAGGTTAGTGTTACTATCTGATCTTCTTAAAGAAGTGTTGTCTGCGTTAAGTTGCCATACCATGAACTTCATGTTTCCATTACTTTGTAGTATCCAAACATTTTGGCTTCATTTTTCAGTGTTTTAACGCTTTGGATGAAACTAGATTAAAGGAGAAGGTTACAAATGGAAGTACCAAACAGTTGAAGAAAAAAGAAAAGTTAGAATAGAAAGGCACAGAGTCGAGAAGAGCGGGACAGTAGTTTTTATATTCTTGTTAATCTTTCGATTCTCATTTTGAGAATTATAGGATCATAATATTGTTTTGCCAGTCCTATTTTTCTTCTTCTTTTCTGGTTTGTTATATAAGGTTTTGGGAAGTTTTGTGGGGGGGGACGTTATCAACCTGTGAATTATTCTTAGGGAGGTTTCTTGATTTTTAATTTCTTGTAGAGTTGCAAAATGAAGTATGATTTCTCTCATGGATTATGTTAAGACGTTCCTCTGCAAAAATCCATAGCAAAAGGTTTTTAGAAAATCTTCTCTTAATTGACAGAAATAGTTGTTCCTCAATGATGTTTACATTTTTTGCCCACCTAGAAAGATAAGCGAAACACATATTTTGATTTAGCTTTAAGGTTGTGGGGCTTTTTATTGTGCATATTATTCCATTCATGTTCTATATCTACTACTCTCTTCTGACTCTTGTCATTTTCACTTGAATGTTACTTCAAACACACCCCTTGAGCATTAGGAAATAGACTTTTGGCTATGTACATTGATTCGCTCTTTTTTTTCTGACAATGTAGGATTACACAGAGGTACTGGGTGGTTGATACCGGGGAGAATATTTGGCGTGGGAGCTCGCTTCGGTATCTATGAGATATTGAGTGCATTCTATAAAGGTAGAACGTCCATGATAGAAGTATCCATTTGGATTTTCAAACTTTTCCTTTTTGTTGAGGAAACTTCTCTACTCTCTCCGGGTTTTGCCTCTTGCAACTTATATATATGCCCCCCCGCCGGGGGGGGGGGGGGGGGTCTTTGAACAGAGAGTATTATACGATGAACACACTAATTAAGAAAATTTGATTCGCAGATGCCTGGCAGGATCAATTTCTAACAACCTGCATGTGTAACACCATTTGTATTCATCTTCATTTATTCTGAAATTTGGTTTCTCTGATTTTAGTCTTAATATCTAAACATTGTATTTAACAATCCTAATCACCTTGTAAAATTAATGTAGTAAGTTCATTTTAGGACAATCTGGATAGAAACCAACCAATTTATCTGGTTGATGCTTTGTAAGTGTTAAAGATTTCAACGGTGGAAAGGTATGTGGACTGGCTAGATTAACTTTGTTTGAATTGTCTTTATCTCTTGCTCTATTAAAAAAATTTATTGTGCTCATACTTCTCAATATCAGATGGTAGGGCACACAATTATGTTTATGTCTCGGAGGCTCTGATGGCTGGAGTTGCAGCTGGTGCTGTGGAATCGCTTGTAAGCTCTCCATTTGAAATTATTAAACTTCGTGCCCAGGTGACTTCTGCTTCTCAAATGTCAAGCTCCAAATCAGTTGTTGAGAAGGCTGCTGTTTCACCTTTGATTGCAAGATTACTAACTGGATATTCTCCGGACATAAAAGCAACTAACAACACCGTTGGTCTGTTATCAACACTGACAACCAAATATCCAAATATGATTGAAGCCTTGAAAGAGTATCCGTGGACGATGACAGGGACTGGGAGACCACCGCCTGTCTCTGATGTCAGAAGGCCATTAGACATAGTATCTTTGGAAGGACCAGGTGCTTTCTGGAGAGGTTTGAGATCTGGCATAGCACGAGATTCAATTTTCGGTGGAATATTCTTTTCAGTCTGGCAGTTTTTACACCGGGGAATGCTTGAATGGAAAGCAGTTGATATGGAACCTCCACCAAGGTCTGTTAATTGCTGAATGATGTCCTTTCATGTTTCTGCTGGCTGTTTCTTCTCATGGCCACTCCTCAAGTTCGAGTTTTTGAAATTAATCACATGAAATTTTGATAGAGTTTAAATTAACTAGACCGGCCAGTTATTCACTAGTAAGCTCTTTGACATGCTTCAGTTAGTGGATTCACCAATGTTTTGGAAAACAGAAACTTCAAACAAAAGAATAAATTAGAAGTTGGCTGTTCCTTTTTTAGACATTTTCTTTCCCCAAAATGTCGCACTTGTAATTTAGCATTTGAGGTGCTGGAGAATAAATTAGAAGGAAAAGATAAAAAGACATTAGGAATCAGTTATGATATAAGAAAAGTAACAAGGAAAAAAAAGAGTGGGATAAGGATCAATTTATTTTTTTCCTGAGGATCACTTTTGCATTTTTAGTTTTTACCTTTTCATTGTTTCCTCATGAGCTATCCAGTTTGAAGTTATAAATTTAATGACTTAAATGAAGCTCTTCACCAAGAAGTGAATGTTGACGTAAATTATCTAATTGACAATGCAGAAAAAGAAATATTTGTGTGAAATTTAATCAATATTTTATTTAGTTGCAAGTTACTAAGTAATTATTCAGTATTTGAGTTAATGTTCTTATCTGGAGATATCTTGTTGGCATCTCGCATTACTGTGAATCGATTGGTAAAAGTATATGTGTTGCTTTGAACTTTTGGCTGCTTAGTAGTATTGTTGATCATTCAGTGTAGATGCCTTGCTGCTACATGTGTAGTTTAGTCCTGAATGCTCAAGCACATAGATATGGAGCTTTTATCTATAGTCTTGGAACAATGAGTTACTATCCCCTTCTTCTTTTAAATATAGAGTGAAATTTTCAGGTCGGATGAAGAAATTGGACCTTTGTCTCCTTTAGCTATCAGTCTTGCTGCTGGATTTTCTGGATCAGTTGCTGCAGCTGCTTCTCATTCTTTTGACAGTGCCAAAACTCGATCACAGTGTGTTGTGCTACCAAAGGTATGCTCTTCAGAGTAAAAACTTCCTAAAATTCCTTCCAGAGCGTCCATTGTTCTTTTCTTTTTGGGAAAGGATGGATTGCAGGTCATGTCAAAGTTGGGTGCTTGGTTAAGGTTGAGTCTTTCCTAAGCCCAGCATCTACCATTGCAAAACATCCATGCCCCTCTATGTTCATAGGATATAGAAGGAATTAGACTACTTATGTTCCTCAGTTTTGCTCAAGGAAACTAATCGTTCATTATCGAGGGTGCTTATTAGGAAAGTTATTGATGAATCATGAATATGTTATATTTCGAGTTGGTTTTCTGCAGTATGTAACCATGGAGAGGAAGATTCTGAAGTGGACACGTCCTGGGAAGAGATTCGAGAGACTCACAGGGATCCACCCTTCAGATCGAAATGTACTCTTTCGTGGAATTTGGTTGCGGATGGCCCGCTGTGGTAGTGCATCATTTATAAGTGTAGGAAGTTATTACTGGGCAATTGACCACTTTGTTCCTAAATAAAAAGCTATATTTCATGGAGCAGCATATAGAAAGAAAAACCACCCAACTATTGTGTGGGGGCCAAGTATTTGGTTGAGTTGTTTGTGAAATTGGTCTACAAGTGGTATCTCCACTTGGCAGTTCTTTCTCATATGGATGCCAATTTCATTCTGGTCTATTCATTGTACTTTTCATCAAGAGAACTGTTTGTTGACTCATTTTCAGCTTTTGCTTTGACCTTCGATATGGATATAGCTGGTTTAAATATAATTAGCTTTGCCCAAAAGTTACATCTTTGGCCCAACTTATACTTTGTTATAGACTTGTACAATCTCTCTCTCTCAATCCGGCTCTAGTGCGGAACAATAAGATTTTCTTGAGGAAGAACACTGAACATGTGTTTATCTCTTAAGAGCATGCGTTATTAAACGAATAATAAGTGTTACGTTGTCTCAAGTGTTCTTGCTTTTGTAAAAAAAAATTTATTCGGCAGATTTTTATATTTGATGGCTGAGATTTTGTTCCGCACCAGAGCCGCGGCCCCTTTTTTTTGGTTTTTGGTTGGGTAAATCAAAGATAGGTATAACATCATTCCTAGATAAGCAACTAGAAAGGTGGTGGAGGGATTGTGTTCTTGTCAATGTATACATTACCTTTGGCTACCTCTCTTGTATATATGTCTTTATCAATGGAACTATATAGCTTTATGAACAAGTTGAGATTGGCCCATGGGAAGCATGTCTTGTGCAATCATAATAGCTTTCAATTTGATTTGGCCTTTCCAAGCAAAGTCCTAAGGTATACATAATCCATGAAACTTACATATGAGAGACTTGCCTTTGCTCACAATTAATTTGTTTAAAGGGTGCTTTTACACGTGCTCATCCCCCCCCCCTCTCTGCATGTGCCTTTGTTTGCAAATGCAGTCTCAATGGGTAGGATCATTAACATGCTTAGTGCTTTCAAAAAGTGTCAAATCTGAGACCTATTAAATATAACGTAAATTTCTATAACATTTTATCAGAAATTTTTTTTCTTAAGCTGTTAGGGTGGATTCTTAGTCTCCTAATATATTAAATCCCTAATAATATCAAATATAATGTAAAATGCTTGCGACACTAGATGACTGAGTTTACAATACTCAATCTAGTACAGACAAACCTATTAATAATGCCATTATTGAATACATGTGCTATATAGTACAAAGGAATTATTCTAGTAAGGTGAATTTGGAGTATTAGCTAAGTCAAAGTGAAAAAACTAATTAGGCATGCCTGTGGAAAATATGTTGTTCCATGAGCTAGTAGTAGTAGTATAGTATATTTGAGTGAGATGGACTTAATTTAATCTATTTTACTCGAACTCTTTGTTTATGTGTACAGTACTTGTGTCGACACAACATAATAAGGGTATGGGTATGACATACTTACCAGATCTGGTCAACACCGATAAGACATTTTATTTTAGATATTTAAGAACCCGACACCTAAATATATACACATATCTGACACCCGTACCCGACATGCAATTTAATTTGCTTGTTAGATGAATAAAGAAAAGGCATCAGATCTAGGTGGTGTGGCAACCAATTAGGTTGGTTTCTAAATTTACACGTTCAAATGAAATGCCTTACAACCTTGGCAACAGTGTTGCATATATTGTTTATAACAAATTCCATCTACAAAGTCACTTACTAGAAAAGTAATATCAATAAGGTTTCATTTCATTTCATCTTTTGGAACTAAGAAAGTTTGTGGAAGTTTAAAAGTTGTACTGCACACCAAGGAAGGAAGTATCCAAAAACTTTTTGATGAGAAAATCAATTAGTTGGTATAGGCAGAATTTTGAAAGTTGAGTTGAGATATTTTCCATATGTTGCAACAATTTCAAAATTTTGGAGGAACTGTCATTATCTATATATCTTTATATTCGTCCCTTAGTATGAGGGTCTAATTAGACCATGAGCAGCTCTTTTTTTTTTTTTTTTTTTTGCTTTGAATTGTATTAGTAACTCTAACTAATTATGAAACAAATCTTTGACTTTTTAGCAATTATTTTATTTTTTGAGTTACATTAAAAGGTGAACTTAGCATGGTATATTTTGCACCGTTTACTTGGCATGTTAAATTTTTTACTTTGGAGGCTCAAAATGAGAAAGTCTCCGAGGAAAATTCAATCATATGATTGTCCTTCTTATAGGGCAGCCCAAGTGGTAAGGCTAACCCCGTGGTCGATTCCTGTATCTCCCCTTATGGGGCAATAAATTTTCCTCCTTGTGAGGCCAAGTTCCCTACCCGGCTTGGGGCATGCTACAATCTCCCGATCTAGGGTATTCTCCACTCTTCCCTTCGGGGGCAATCGCCTTCGGGCCTCAAAAAAAAATAAAATAAATAGGATTGGTCTCAAAACCCTTCACATGAATTGAGTAGGGCCTATTTGCATATGTGTGTTTCGCTCAATTAATGTGAGGTCAGTTCTACAATAACGGTTATATGATTAAGTATTGGTAAAAATATTAAGGAGTATAATTAGTTGTGTGAAACCATTGTTGGATTTCCCTCTCATAGAAGTAATTATATTGCCTAGTTTCCTTCAAATGTTGTCTTAAAAGTAGTTTTGATTAAAGGTATGTTTTTCAGCACTTGTTAAAAGTGTGGTACAAAAGCCTAAACTTTGTAGAAAATCTGCTTTTTAAGGTCAACTTATTTTTACCATCTGATGAAACTTGTAGACAAAGTAAAATATATGATTCTTTCTCCACTAAATAAACTTTTCACAAATTTGTGGTCAAAATAGATCGCAATTCTTCTCACATTAGTCATATTAATCCCCATTTGAAGTCCCTATAATCATTTCCAAATCCACTTTTACAAGAAGTTTAATTAAAATTCTAAAGATAATTTTGTCAATTTTATTTCTTTCACTATTCATTTGGATGATTTTCTTCCAAAGTGGTATTATCATTTTACATAAAAGTTGATATAGTTGAAACTTATCATATTTGATGGGCTAAAAAGTAAAATAAATAAATCTAGAGAAATGATTATGGGGTTTTTTTTTGGGGTGGGGGGAGCAATTGAGCCTATGTGATGCTTGCATCAGAAATGACTCAATGCTTGTGTAAGCAGTTACCTATAAGAAAAAAAGAAAATTGGTTCCTTAGCTTTGCAACAGAAGACAACTACCAAATACCCATCATGGTAGAGAAAAGCCAAAAAGTCTACTCAATACCATAGTAGGAGAAGTATTAGAAACAACCAAAAGAAGAAATCAAGAAAAAGAAATGGAAGCTCCACAACCCAACCCCCAAAACTCAGATTTGGGATCATCAGTCTCATTGTCTATCATATTAGCAAATAAGTGTTATGTGTCTTATTTTTCTTTTAATTATGATTTTACTATTTTCTTTTAAGTACTAAATTTTTTAAAAGGAGACAAACTGAAACGTAATAATTTTAATAGAGAAAAAAAATATATAGTAAAACAGAAGATTCGAACCGTTAATGCCCAATTATCTTTGCACGTGACAATCTCCCAAACATAAGCATGAATATGAGACCATCATGTGTAGAAAATTTTGAAGCAAGAGATCAGTGGGGGGTAAGGGGTAGGAGTAGGGGTCAGGGTCGGGTCATGTCATACATAGAGCCATACCAAATCCCATCAATCGAATCATTTCTTTTGAGAAATATGAGACATCTAAGTCATACAAATAAAGAGATTTATTCATTAATAAAAAAGAAAAAAAAAACGTGAATAGGGGTTGAATTGATGATAAAATAGAATCCCGAACAATAATTCGATTGGTGATGAAGAAAGAGAATTTTTTGTTCAGTTCTCCACCTTAACGGAGGATTGATATTATCTTTTATTTCACTGCATATGGTTGGCCTTTGCATGGATTTCTCCATCTTTCTTCCATTTGTCTAACACTTGGCAAATATCAGCCACATCACCATTTCAAATAGGAAAAAAAAGGATTGAACCTAAGATTCTGTTTCTAGAAGTAATAGAGAATTTAAATGGCAAAATATGTTTCAATAAAAATATATCATAAATTGTCACTACACAACTGCTACAAATTGTCGCTACATAACTGCTACGCAAGAATCCATTTCATCAAATATATATTCGGTACTTGACATATAAAACTAATTTAAATTCTCATTGCCTTGAATTTAATTTGATTACACCATCATTTTTGCTTGCTTCACTAATTAAGGGAAAAAAAATAAAGCACGAGCATCATTAATGCCAAATATGAGCTAGTTTCTACATAATTGCATGCCGCCCCTTGGTGGGGTTAGGCATATCTAACTTAATTAGCTAGCTAATTTGGCAAACTAATCTCTTCCAAATCATCCAGTGATAAGAAAACTTCATCCAAGCATGATAGTTCTGTTCCACTTCCGTCGTCATCATCGTCACAATTGCGTTCATACACCCGACACACTACCCATTTACTATAATCCTGCCCATCAAAATAAGAACAACTCATCAGTTGCGTGATTCATGTGTGTTACAGTATGAGGCATACGTATTTATTGTACTTACTATTTTGGAATGTTTTTTCTTGGATGATCTACTTGAGGAAGGGCTATCGGGGAGCCTATATTCTTGCATTATCCAATTTGTTATGGCACCTTCCGTAGGTTGACCAATGTAAAACACGTAAATTTTCTTAATGCCAACCTTATTGCCGGAAGTCATGGAGAATATTGGCTCCTCCACTCCAAACGGTTGCCAATATCCGTTACCGGTGATTCGGCTTTGTGTCCTCCTACTATAAAAATACCATTTCTTCCCTTCACCCATCGCTTTACCTACAAGATTAAATTTATTTTAAAATAAAGATGTATTTCTTCAATAATATTGATCATGCATAGCTTTAAAAAAAAGAAACAAATTGTTGAGTTACCATCTAAGTCCCATGGATCATAAGGATAGAGATCAAGATCGGGGATGACGTCAGGATGACAAGGTAAGAGGGCGGCTTTGCGGTGGAGGAAGTGGACGACCAGCTCTTCATCGGTGGGATAGAAGCGAAATCCAGGTGGGAGTTCCGTATTGTTATCCCCCATTATATATGAAGTTGAAATGGAAGGTGTAATTTGAAGTTGAGAATTGTGATATATATTTATAGTAAGAGGAAGATAAAGAGACAGAGAAGATGACGTGAAATAGAAGGTTTGATTTTGAATGTTTTTTAACCTCGGAGGAGGAGGAGGAGGAGGCGGCGGCGGTTAACGGAACGGTTGGAAACTTTACAAGTAACGGGATGTTGTTTGTGTTGGAGGGAACCTCACTTAAACTACTACTCTAATCCTAATCCTAATCCTAATCCTAATGGGAAAAAACAGTCTATACCCAACCGATGTCGCAATCATATTCTAATCACTTAAAAATATTCTAATCACTTAGAATTTGTTACGTGTATATTTTTTATAATTTTACTTTTTTTCAACCGTCATTATTATATTCACGTGGTGAATTGTGACTGATTGAGACGAAATTGATACATACACCAATTGAAGACATGCGAATTTTTTATCATAAGAGTTGGCCTATGCTTGCTTCAAATTCGGATACTCTATTACACCTTCTATCTCATTGTTATCAAGATCTTAAGTGATAATATACATTATAAATATAAAATTGACAATAACAAAAGAGTGAATTACATGACAATTTTTTTAACGAGAGTTTGATTGTAAGACAAATGATCTCGAACCATCACTTGATAATAGCTCTTATTAAATTTAAAATTTATAGAAAAACATAAACTGCAAAGGGCTCAATGAAATATATAACAATTTTTTCAAAGATGGATTCAGAGCGTGAGATAAATAATTCTGAAATGTCTATTTATCTTATGCAGTTGATGTCTCTTATGACCATTCAACTTCATAACTCAGTGGGACAAGCCTCTATCCGTGACCAAGAGGTCCCAGATTCAACACTCTTCCCCTATGTGGGGTGATAAAAATTCTCCTCCTCTAGTGAGGGAGAATTTAAGATTGCTGTAAAAAAAAAAAAAACTTCATAATATTACAAAGGAGATGGAGAAAGTAATGAACATATGTGGATGATAAGTATTGAATTTGAGAAATTTCAATTGGTAAAAACATATTTATGAATTAAAAATCATTTTGACTTTTGAAATTACAAATTTGACTTACTTAATCGAACTTTAAACATATATTAATAAAAATTATTCATCTCAGTCCCCTACATATGCACAATAAAAATGATTTCTTGTGTCTTATTTTTCTTAAACGTTATTTCAGTTATTGTTATCATTGAAAATTTTATTCATTTATGTAGAACAGAAAATTAGAAAATGAAAAAAAAGAGGGTATTGTGGGTCATCATCAGCAGACTTCATGCTTGTATCATCAAGTTCATGCCATCCACGTGTCTAGGATGTCATCTTTGCTTAATTTGTGGACCATCGGATCAAGGTTGGAGTGCCCTTAAAAACCGCTTATTATCATCATTATCTTGTCCTTCAAAATAATTAGCTTCTTAATTTGTGAACTCCTATTAATAATCTTTTCTCTTTTTGCTTTTTCCATCAATCAAGTTTCTTTTCAATCGATCAATCTACATGTTACACCACATTGTCAACTTCTTTAGCGGAAATTAACAACAAATGAAGTGCTAATACTAGATATGGATTCGACTAAAACTTGGCCCCATTAATTTAGTGTTGATTAATTAATTTATTTTCATTTTAGGCTTTGTTTGTCTTTTATAGGATCAGCCAGTCATTTTGAATCATGATTATGAGGTTAATCCCATGAATGAACTTACCAGGCTCAAGTGGACCAATATTTCATAGATCATCTTTATCCACTCCATATGTTTACTCCATTTGAGATAATAAAAATAGCAGGAAAAAAAAACAAAATATAGTGGGAGGCCCTAATATAAACAACTAGTTAATGAATTCACAAACATGAATGCCATTTTATTCTTAACAAGGAAATTTGGTGTTATGGTAAGAAGTGAATACTCTCTCGTCCTAAATTAAATATCTATACTTTTATTAAATATATTTTCTTCATGGTCTTACTTTTGCCTCATGTGAGATAACACAAGCATTGAGGATATGTATAATACATCTGATAGGAAAGGGTTGCTATCCAATTTACCATTTTCCTTGAGAAATTTGGAATGTGAACATGTATTAATAGTTGTATAGTTTTAATTTTACCTTTCTCTAATATCTTATCGTACTTTCATTTTACTTAATTTTTCATAGTTCTACTTGTCAAAATAGGTTCAATATTTTACATCTCACTCAAAGTGTGCAAAGTAAAACCAGGTATCAGTAATATCTGTCTATGAAACTGTTATCTCTTTGTAGCTATCCATCCCTCATCTAACCCCACCAATATATCTTTGGCAGAATCTGGAGAGAAAAAAACTTGTGCCTAATTCAATCTTTGGCTTGGCAATAAAAATCTGGTAACCCCAATATATAAAAATGGTGGGCGGATAGACATAATGAGGAAAAAGACTAGTAAGGTTTTTTTTGAGCGCCCGAAGGCGATTGCCCCCGAAAGGGAAGAGCGGAGAGTACCCTAGATAAGGAAGATTGAAGCATGCCCCATGCCTGGGGAGGGAAGATAAGTCTCATAAGGAGGAGAAATTATTTGTCCCATTATGGGGAGATATAGGAATCGAATCGAACACGGGACCACCGCCCCGTGTTCGGGTAGCCTTACCACTTGGGCTACCCGATTCCCATTCAGGTTGAGCAATGACATTGACCTCATTCCATTACCAAATTCCATGAAATGATCCCTTTTTTTTTCCTATTGGGAAGTTACAGGGTGCACCCAAAATACACTCTCATTCTAAGCCATACCCTGAGCTTTCACCTACATTGATTAGTATTTGCATTCTCTTTCTATTTGATTTTTTTTTCAAATTTATAAAATTGAATTATTTGTAATAAAAAAAATGAATTTGTAAGAGATTGTAAGAAAAAAATGAAATTGAAAGAAAAATTTGTGCATTCAATTTTCTAATATAAGAGTCGTACTATTGATGGAAACTACATTACTCTGATAGTGAAATTCATTGATAGTCCAAAGTTACAAACTATATAAGTAGAGACACTAGCCCTATTATAAAGAGATAACTAGTGGTAAACATCGAATTAGAATTCGGTAAATCGATAGTTTGAAATTAATTTTTTCGGTAATTTAATTTTTGAAAATTCCGATCTATTTCGAATCGAATTCTGATTTATCGAATTTTGAGTGAATTCGGAATTCGGTTGGTTTACCGAATTACCGAATTGCGAAGAACTCTATAGTTGTTCATGAAAAACAAAAAATATTCAACCAAAATCAAAACAATAGATACATACAATTCAACCAAAGTCATAAATATATGCTTTAAAAATTATGAATATCTATTATAAATAATTACATGTATTTAAATAATATTTTAATCGGAATTTGAATTTAGCTTGTGTTCTATTTTCACAAACCTAATTCTCTCAAGAAATAAAAGGAAGATCATAGTAAGTTGTTTCTTTTGATTAATAGGTTTGTAACAATTTGGTATTGGTCACATCTTTTTTTAATCAAAATGTGCTATCGTTATGCATTCAAAGAAATAACTTCACAAAGAGGAAAACATATGCGATTGGTCCTAAATTCCTAACATCAAATTATATTAAGTTAGGCTTCTGGTTTTCTTGTATTTTTTTGTCCAACTAATCTATTTGTAATTTAGAAAACACTTTAACTAATTTGATAGAAATATCAAACTCAAGACATGTCTTTCAAATGAATAAATTTCTTATTGAGACGGACATTACTTAATAATAGGTAGACATTCAGATTGGTAAAAAGATTCAAGAGCAAAATTAGAAGTAAAATTGAGTGCATTCATCATCACATGGTACTAAATATGTATGACTAGATTCATTTTGCAGGAAGCACTACTTATTTGTTATGAACCCCATTGGCTCACCATTTGATAGGACAAAATTGCTCAAACAAAATCAGCCATCCCAACTTCAGCCAATTTAAAGTTACTCGAGCTTTTATCCAATATCATTTGGTGGGATCAAGACCAGACCAGACCAGACCATACCAACTTCGATAACAACATTACTAGCTATCACTCGCTAATAGTTTATTTTCACTAAAAGAAAGTTAAGTGTAAATTTATCGAATACGTATAATAATTTACTAATCATATATTATTCTGATGATAAATTAGATTTTGACAGGAGCTATCCATTAAGAATGGGAATAATTAAGTGTGAAAATAAAATGAGTGACAATTATTAATTGGCTTTATTAATTTGTGTGGGTCATGGAGGCTTCCTTTCCATTCTAAGTGGTAGAAAGGGAAAATATCACATGTACTCGTGTATGTCCACATTCTTTTGCTCAATCAATCATAATTCAACAATTGTATATATAATTTAAAGAAATGTCAAAATAGCGAATTCTAATTGATTGGGTATAGAAAAATATATATAGGGACGTACACGAGAACAAATAATTTTTCACCCGGTAGAAAGAAACCCATCTTTATCTTAATTTTTTAATCATGATTTTGGGTTCATTACTTTTAGCCCAACTGTTTGGTAACTTTCAGTCTTAAGAAAGCAAAGTGAATCTGGTACAACTCCAATAATACCAAGCAAAAAGCTTATTAGCTAAGAACAAGAAATGAACTTGTTGGCTTTAAAAAGAAATTAAATGACCCAAAGCAGGTAATGAGGAGCAGAAAATTCATCATTCATTTAGAAACTGAGGGGTCCACTTTATGCCTTATTCTGGTTCACCCCGAGAGGCATCCGATATCCACTTACAACGTGGTGACTAGTGGGGGAGGGCCTGACCCATACTGCTCTTATACACGGAGCCCTACCACCGCAGGAAAATTCCACGAGAGTCGATGTCCACGGTCGGGGGTTCGGATCCCCCTCTCCCAATTTAAATAAAATACTTTATGCCTTGTTCAATATAATGACTTGAGAAATTCAAATCACACATTTTTTTATAAAAAAATAAAATAAAATAGGAGAAAAGTATTATGTTCTAAAACGAAATATAAATATTTTAGGCTTGAAAATCATATATTCTAACACAAATAACTTTTGTGAAATGTAAAAAAGAAATTTTCAAACCAAACACTAATCCAATCTCACTTGATTCTAGACTGAATATGATAACTCGCCAATAATAGATAAGGAATCATCTAAATTTACTGTCATAGTATTAATAAGGTCTCTCATCAAACACTAATCCATTACCATCTGAGACAATCCTTTCACAATTCTTCTTGTCGCGCTGAAATGAGTTAAATTTGAAATTGTACTTTGATTAGAAATCCACGACTAAGCCACTGTTGTTTGGAGTCCTCAGGCAGAAGCAACTGTGTAGTTCATATTTATACTTTAATAGAGAATGAAAAGATTGGAATAGGCTCGTCGTATAAGGATGTCCGTCGTCCAACACCGGCCAAAATAAGCAGAGCTCGATCATTGATAAGAACATTAGGAACTCCAATATCATTTTTAAAATGTAATAATGTTGATGAACCCTTGAATATATATAATAATCTCACTGTTGTTAACGAAAACGTAAATTTTATAACCCCTTAAATTGTGTCAAATTAATGTTACAAAAGCAGATTGAGACGGGGTCGTGGTAAAAGAAACTATAAATTATTTTCTTAGTAGCTATTACCATCGTCATCAGAACTATATTCATGATATTTGAAACGAAAAATTGATAAATCGATTATGGAAAAATATTTGATCAATTTTCTATTCCAAATATCATGAATATAATTCTACCGACGACATTGATAGGTACCAAGAAAATAATCTATAGTTCCTTTTACTACCACCCGTCTCAATCTGCGTTTGTAACATTTACTTTGACACAAGTTAAAAAATTTATGTTTTCGTTAACCACAGTGAGATTATTATATATATTCAAAGCTTCATCAGCATTATCACATTTTAAAAATGATACTGGGGTTCCTAATGTTCTTCCCAATGATCAAGTTCTGCTTATTTGGACCGGTGTTGGGTGACGATCCTCCTTACAACTAGCTTATTCCAATCTTTTCATTCTTTATTAAAGTATGAATATGGACTTTTTTTACATCTAAAGTTCCCCAAAACTGCAAAGAAAATTATTAGAGTTAGTTCAATCCAAATAAACATAATTTAATTGCAAATACAAGGAAATAAACAAAAAAAAAATAGAAATTTGTATAAATTATAATTAATTTTTTTTTTGCACACACGTCAACCTCTATCCCATTATGTGCTGGGTGGATTCATACTTGTTAGTTAATATCTGCAAACAAAATAAATATTTTTTGTTAAAAATAATTAATATATTATTTAAAATAAATATTACTTGCTCCCTTCGTATCAACTCTAAATTTTGTTTAGGACAGAACAATATATTTAGATGAAAAGAGATTGTTCAATTTTCCAAAAAATATGTGAGAGATAAGGGGAAATTTGGAAATCTTCCAATATCTTACTATGTTGCTAAGGAATACTCTAATTCAACAAAAATTGACTGCCAATTTGGAGACCCAAATTCCGATAGAGAATAAACTCTGGGCTTCAAATATTCAATATTTTTTATTTAATCTTGGATTGGGAACTTGGAAAAAGAATAAATGGATATTCTTTGGAAATTTTGGGGATGGTTATATGTAGAATGCAAAATGACGACGCTGGTGGATTGAGATAGAATAAAAAGAAAGCTCTGTTTTTGCTGAGTAAGAATAAGAAGGAAGTTGAAGAAGACTCAAACATTTAAAGACTTACAATTTTTTTGTTGGTGGAGAAATTAATGACAGCATTTATGGAAGAGCAGAATGAGCTAGAGGAAAACGTGTTCAGGTCAGTGCTTGGCACATTTGCTTTTGGAATAGTTGAAGGACAGATTCATTAATCCAATTTTCTGACCAGTCATTAGTTTTTTCTCATATAAAATATTGTTTTGTCTTATTGTATTTCTTTCCCATGGGTAAATTTATTCAATATTTTGCAATGTTTGTGTGTAAATCACGCCATGGCTCCGGTACGGTACGAAATTTTTCTTTTTCATTGTATTAAATTTTGACGATTATTATTAATTTAAAATAAATATTTTTTTTAGACTCAAAATATTTTTTTTGAACTGTATAACACTTGTTATAAAAAATTCCGTATCTACTAAAAAAACTGTTCCGCAAAGGATCCGCACGGTTATATATCAAGAGAAACCGCAAACCGAGATGAATGTGACTAGACACTCATGTCATAGACCATGACATTTCACCCACAAGTGTGTATGTATGTGTGAGAAATAAAAATAATACGACAAATCTGAACCGGAAATGCACCACGACTTTAATGCGGAATGAGAAATATTTCGTAAATGCGGAACGAATTCTCATCATTTGGATTTAAATTTTGACGGCTAAAATTGATTTAAAAAAACACATGTTCGCGCGAAGAAAGTGTTTTAAGTTAAGAATACCTGTTGTCTAGGTAAAAAAAATGTTACGCACATAATGAAAAATATCTTGACTGCCGGAAATGTTGTGTACCACTCTAGTTTTTTTTTTTTTTTGTTGGGGCGAGTGGTTCAAGCTTTAAAACGATCAAACCTCACATCAACTTCGCATTCGTACACAAATAATAAACAACCAAAAAACTGTCCATCTGTGCTACCAGGATGTAGAGATAAACAACCAAAAAACTGTAAAAGATCTCTGAATCTCTACATCTGGTAGCACAGATGGATAGTTTTTTGGTTGTTTATTATTTGAGTAATTTTATTATGGACTTATTTTAAGTTTTATCATCATCTAAAGAAAGCAAAGTGAATCTGGTACAACTCCAATAATCCAATAATACCAAGCAAAAGGCTTATTAGCTAAGAACAAGAAATGAACTTGTTGGCTTTAAAAGGAAATTAAATGATCCAAAGCAGGTAATGAGGAGCCAAAACTTCATCATTCATTTAGAAACTGAGGGGTCCAATTTATGCCTTTTAAGCTTATCCAATATAATCTGTACTAACTTGAGAAATTCAAATCACATATTTTTTTATAAATAAATAAATAAATAGGGGAAAAGTATTACGAAATATAAATATTGTATGCTTGAAATTCATATATTCTAACACAAATAATTTTAACGTTTTGTGAAATGTAAAAGAGAAAATTTCAAACCAAACACTAATCCATTGCCATACGAGACAATCCTTTCACAATTCTTCATGAGTTTTTGTGCATGTCGCGCTGAAATGAGTTGAATTTGAAATTGTACTTTGATTAGAAATCCACGACTAAGCCACTGTTGTTTGGAGTCCCCAGGCAGAAGCTACTACTACATTTCCAGTCCGGTTCCTATGCAGAACAGTTTTTTTTTTCTCACGTGCGGAACAATCTCAACCGTCGGATGAGATTTTGAACGGTCTAGATCTGGAGAGAGAAAAGACCGCAACTTTTCTCTCTCCAGATCTGGACCGTTAAAAAATCTCATCCGACGGCTGAGATTGTGTCCCGCAGTGCGGAACAAAAAGTTGTTCCGCATAGGAGCCGGGACGCTACATTTCAGTAATAACTATTTATTTATGTACAAATGAGAAAAAAGAAAAAAGTGATATGATAATAATTATTAAAGTGTTAAATAAATAAATAAGAATGTCCTCCCAAGGGAAAAAAAATGCCTATGCATGTTCAATTCACCTCATTTTTGGAGCATTGTTTATTGAAATTCCTTTTGTGTCCATAACTAATCTGGTTGGGATCTTGAGGATATTTTAATCGATTTTACAAAAATTCTGATAAATATATGACAATCATTGCATAGTAAGTTGAACTCTCAACTTTAGCGCTTACCACTAAAATAAATCTCATTAACCTTAAAATTTGTACATACTTTAGATAATAGTTCGAGGGCATGTATACATAAAAATTAAAATATAATAAGTATGAAAATTATTTAAGAAAAAAAGTGTGACAAATTTTATCGAAAAAATATACTTAAAAATCTTCGAAGTAAAAAAAGTACCAGTTGTGCAATTTTATCGTCTCTAAATAAATAAGTAGTCTATGAGATCACATTTTACAAACCTTATCCCAACCTGGAAAAAGATTCAGTAAAATTTTGCTGTGTTACTAGCATATACAAGTACCTGGAAAGAAGGAAATAATATTTCCTATTCTCAAACACTTTTAGCCAAGTGACCTTTTCCAGTCTCCGACAACAACCATAATAAATTAGTACATCTTTCATATGAGCCAACAAGTTCATTTAAATTCCAAAAGCTTGACATCTTGGCAAACAGGCTAACGGTGCAAAATCTCTGCTACACGATTCGAGGGACCTGGACCTTTGAGAAGATTTGTGTACCTGAAGAAAACAAAGTTGAAATTATCTTCAAAACAAATAAAACTTATGTTGTAAGTAGCTTACTTTGAGACTCAATAACTTTGTGTCTACAAAGAATTAGCTTGAAACAACAATTACATGTTGTTCTTGGCATGGCGGAGAGTGTATTATGACTTTGGTATAAGCCACTTATGTGGTGGGAATCCATAGTTAATTATCTTGGATGTTGGAGGTTCAAATGTGAGGATTTATATTTAATACTTGAATCCCACATTGAAACTCCTAGAAACATCAAGGTTTCTCTTACTATATAAATACACTACTCTTAATGCTTGAATCCCACATGGAAATATTTGGAAACATCAAGGCTACTTTTCCTATATATATACTACTCTTGTTGCTTTTCCAAGTATGAGAAAAACATAATAAAATTTCTATTTGGTTTTCACGTATCTGGAATTTTTGTCTTATGGTACAGGTATTTCTCTTAATTTTCCCGATTATGTATTTTTAATTAATACAGTGTTATTTTTCTGTTTCTAGTTTGGTTTACTGTTTTGGATTTATTTAGTCTTATCCAATTAATTGTTATTGATAATTAAATTATGTTAGTGTCCCTGATTGAGAATAAGATTACGTGTTTGATTCTATCGAATTTAACTACAACGAACCTATCGCTTTTAACAACTTATTCCCCAATTTTCAACAAGTTATATATCCTGGAAAACTCACTCTGCAGCAGTGAACAGCGGTTCATGTTCCGCGATGAAAGCAAGCAAAGCCTGGGAAATGGAGTAAGCAGTTCATCATCCTCCCCAGAGATTAGGATAAAGATGTCCAGAGACGACAAAAAAATCAAATATTACATATTTATTACCTCAAATGGAATATTTAAAAGTTCATAATATGTGCGCACGTGATCCAGCCCCACTTAACCTGCAGGACTATACCTCGGCGGACGCTGAGGTGTCAACTGGTGTTGTTGACCACTTGTCACCACTGACTCACAACTTGTATCTCTCTTTTCTCTTCTGCTATTATCAAATGACTTCACAGCTCTCATTATCTAACTCACAGCTCTAATTAGAGTTATCATATCACAGTTGAATCTTTTCGAGGTTATCAAATATTGGTAGTTATCACAGTTGTCTTTCGATTTTGAAGTAATTGTGAATTCGTGTTTAACATCGTGGGTTATAGTTATTGTGTAGAGGAATTATAGTGATTTATGATTAAAAATTAATTTGATCACGCAAAGAGAATAATGACGGCGTGGTTATTTTGTTCAAAATATTCAAATCCAGTGTGGCGCACATTTATACCAATTATTGGGTCGTGCTATTTTAAAGCCTTTGAATTTGTGCCTTTAAAATTTAGCGGCCATCAATATATTCAGTAGGTGCTAAATACTAGGGTGGTGTTCAAAACCCTAACCAGGTCGGAAGCAAATGGCTTCCTGTTGTAGTGACAGCCTTCAAGCAGAATCTTTTTTGTTTTTTTTGTTTTTTTTGGATCTGTCTTAAATCATAATTGGTAAAGAGCTTCTTTTCCGAGGCGGCTACAGTACGAAAAATCAATTATTTCATACGTTGCAAAACTTAATAAATATTATAAATAAGATATTAAAATTAAATCATCTTACCTATCAAATATTTGATTCGAAAGTATATAATTGTTTCGAATTGTGCAAAACAAATTCCGCATTGGAGCCGGTTACTTCTTTCAACCTCGCAACAAAACAAAAGATCTCTTAATATCTACATCCTGGCAGCACAGACGGACTGCGACAGCCAATAAAATTGTACAATTTTTTTGGTTGTTTATTATTTGTGTACGAATGCAAAGTTGATGTGAGGTTTCATCGTTTTAATGCTTGAACCACTCACCCAAAAAAAAAATAGTGAGTGGTACGCAACATTTTCGGTTCAAATTTGTCGTATTATTTTTATTTCTCACACACACATACACACAATTGTGGGTGAAATGTCATGGTCTATGGCATGAGTGTCTATTGTCTAATCACATTCATCTGGGTTTGCGGTTTCTCTTTATCTATACCAGTCCGGATCTTTGCGGAACAGTTTTTTTGGGTATATACCGAAAGCCTTATAACAAGTGTTTTACAATTTAAAATATGTATTTCACGCGTTAAAAATAGAATAGGTGTTGTGAATCTTAAAAAAAATATTCATTTTAAATCAATATTAATTGTTAAAATTTAATATAATAATAAAAAAAAGGTCCGTACCGTATCGGAGCCATGGCGTGATCTACACTCCAACACTGCAAAATCTTGAATAAATTTACCCTTGAGAAAGAAATACAATAAGACAAATCAATATTTTATCAACATTATGGATCCGGTCCACTGGATCATATAGTGTAAAATTGGCTACATCATTATAACATTGTCTCTCACCTCATTTTATAGTGATATGGTCAATTCTGTACCACATGATCCATGTGAACCAAGTCCATATTAAATATTTTCTATTGCATTTTGTATGAGGAAAAACTAATGGCTGGTCAGAAAATTGGAATATGTCCTTCAATTATTCCAAAACTGACCTGAACACGTTTTCCTCTAGCTCATTTTGCTCTTCCATAAATGCTATCATTAATTTCTCCACCAACAACAAAATCGTAAGTCTTTTAAATATTTGAGTCTTCTTATTCTTACTCAGCAAAAAAAAAAACTTCATTCTTATTGTATCTCAATCCACCAACACAGTCATTTTGCATTCTCTATATAACCATTCCGTCATTTTGCATTCTCTATATAACCATTCCGTCATTTTGCATTCTCCCTATAACCATTCTCCACCCACCTCCAACCCAACCAGGCACACACCCACAAATTTTCCAAGAGCATTCATTTATTTTGATCGAGACAAGAGCAGTAACTAACATCCATGAATTATGGGATAGATGTTAATGTGAGTATAATTATAAAATTTAATATAATTTTTTAATTATAATTTATACAAACTTCTATTTTTTTCTTTGTATTTGCAATTAAATTATGTTTATTTGGATTGAACTACCTCTAATAATTTTCTCTGCAGTTTTGGGGAACTTTTGATGTAAAAGTAGTCAATATTCATTCTTTGATAGAGGATAGAAAAATTGGAATTGGCTCAGTGTATAGGCGAGATGGTGTTCCAACAGCGGAACAAATAAGCAGTGCTCGGTCATCGGGAAGAAAATTAGGAACCCCGATATCATTTTTAAGATGTGATACTGCTGATGAAGCTTTGAATGTATATAATAATCTCGTTGCCGGTAACGAAAACAGAAATTTTTTAACCCCTTGGGTTGTGTCAAAGTAAATCCTACAAAAGAAAATTGGGACGGGGTAGTAGTAAAATGAACCATAGAGTGTTTTCTTGGTAGCTATCACCGTCGTCGTCAGAACAATATTTATGAAATTTGGAACGAAAGATCCATCAATCCATTATGGAAAAATATTATAAGGTAAATATTGTCACAGTGGTTATACAATAAATTTTACTAATTTTTTACTAACAAATTTTTTTAAACTTTTTGTAGAGATATACTTTCAGCCAATAATTACTTTCATTCAACCAGAATGTTATTGAGACTGGACCCAAACAAACCTATAGAAGATGATATTTTGGTTATGTGTGGTGATAGAGTAAAAATTGGTTTTGTAAGGGCAACAAATATCGTTGAAGGAAATACATGCTTTTTGGCCAAACTTTGACAATATTAAAAGGGAAAACAGCCCCACTAGTCCCCCAACTTATTTGTATTAGCCTCGAGAATCCTTATTAAATTTTTTCAGCTAAAAGAATCCCTTATAATTTTAAGTTCCGCCCAAAGAGTCCAAAACACCCATTTTGCGGTGGTTTCCGGCAACTGGAGCATGTGCACTGCACATGCTCTAAATAACAGGGGTATAATTGTCATTTCATATTTAAATAGAAAAAAAAAAAAAAACCCTTCTTCCTTTCTTTCTCTCCATCCCCGCCCCTGCCCCCTTCCTCACTCGCACCACCGCACCGCCCCACCTCAATACGCTTCAAGAACATAAGAAACTCCCTCCCTCGCTGACAAAGGAAGAGGAAGACAAGAACCTCAAACCATAAACCTGATTCCAAATCTTTCTGCAAATTCAAGTCCCAGATTCCACTGATTTTTTTTATTTCTCTCCGTGGAGATTTTGATAACAAAACGTCTTACAAAATCATTTCAATTTGCTTTTTTTTTTTTCTTAATGAGAGTGAAATCTTGCAATTCTTGAGGTGAATTTTCCTCCTCCTTTTTCTATTTTACGATTATGCTCTGGATTATTTGCGGGGTAGAATTCTTTTGTCTAGACCGCCAGATCTTGAGGTAATTATACTTGATTATCCTTCTCCATCACTTTTTTGGTGTTTTCTTTAATGGGTTTTTGGCGCTATTCGATCTTTAGCTCAGTTTCGATTAACTGGAGGTCAGAAAGATTAGGGGTGGGTAGATGCAGACGGGATGGTGGGGTTCTGGGTATGAGAGGGGGGATGGGGTGGGTGGTGCTGCGGGGTAGTGACTTTTTGGTGGTAGAGGTGACCTGTGGGGGATGAGGGCGGTGTCGGTTGTCGTTCTTGCGGTGGTGGGAGTGAGGGCGGGGGCGGGGGCGGGGGCGGGGTGGAGTATATGAGACGAGAGGGGATGAGGGCGGTGTCGGTGGTGGGCTGGTGACGGGGAATTGCAGAGAGGGAGGGGAGTTGAGGAGGTGGATGTGGGGGCGGCGGTGGAGCGACAGGGGGAATAAGGATTGGGGAAGGGGGAATTGCAGAGAGGGGCCGGGTGGGGTGGGGTGGGGTGCTGGGCGGTGGTGGTTTGAGGTTCTTGTCTTCCTCTTCCTTTGTCAGCGAGGGAGGGAGTTTCTTATGTTCTTGAAGCGTATTGAGGTGGGGCGGTGGTGGGGGCGGTGCGGTGGTGGGAGTGAGGAAGGGGGAGGGAGAAGAAGGGGGCGGGGGCGGGGATGGAGAGAAAGAAAGGAAGAAGGGTTTTTTTTTTTTCTATTTAAATATGAAATGACAATTATACCCCTGTTATTTAGAGCATGTGCAGTGCACATGCTCCAGTTGCCGGAAACCACCGCAAAATGGGTGTTTTGGACTCTTTGGGCGGAACTTAAAATTATAAGGGATTCTTTTAGCCGAAAAAATTTAATAAGGATTCTCGAGGCTAATACAAATAAGTTGGGGGACTAGTGGGGCTGTTTTCCCATATTAAAATGATGGAATGTTTGGCTATAAGCCAATGTTTTTTCAAGACTTGTTGACGTTTTCAGAGATCCTAGTATTGTTGCAGTGGAAGAATTATTGCACTTTCTACAACTTTCTATTGAGTAATATACTTTAATTTTCTTTTAATAATTTAAATTACATGTTATTTAAATTACTTTTTTTTAAATACAAATTTTGTTTTATTAGTTCAAAAACAATTCATCACCCAATATTGATGAGTGTGCAAAAAAGAGCATCACTTCCACTAATTGTGAAAGCAGCCTCAGAGTATACCAACACGTGTATACCAACTGTTATTCCTAAAATTTCATTGCAGAGTGATAAAATTATGAAAATGAGCTTTAGCAACATGTAAGCTTCCGTTGAGCTCTGAGGTTGCTTTCACAATTAGTTGCAGAAAGTTATTAAAAGAAAATTAAAGTATATTACTCAATAGAAATTTGCAGAAAGTGCAATAATTCTTCCACTGCAATAATACTGGGATCTCTGAAAACGTCAATCAGTCTTGAAAAACATTGGCTTATAGCTAAACATTTCATTATTTTAATATTGTCAAAGTTTGGTCAAAAAGCATGTATTTCCTCCAACGATATTTGTTGCCCTTACAAAACCAATTTTTACTCTATCGCCACACATAACCAAAATATCATCTTCTATAGGTTTGTTTGGGTCCAGTCCCAATAACATTCTGGTTGAATGAAAGTAATTATTGGCTGAAAGTATATCTCTACAAAAAGTTTAAAAAAATTTATTAGTAAAAAATTAGTAAAATTTATTATATAAACACTGTGACAATATTTACCTTATAATATTTTTCCATAATGGATTGATGGATCTTTCGTTCCAAATTTCATAAATATTGTTCTGACGACGACGGTGATAGCTACCAAGAAAACACTCTATGGTTCATTTTACTACTACCCCGTCCCAATTTTCTTTTGTAGGATTTACTTTGACACAACCCAAGGGGTTAAAAAATTTCCATTTTCGTTACCGGCACGAGATTATTATATACATTCAAAGCTTCATCAGCAGTATCACATCTTAAAAATGATATCGAGGTTCCTAATTTTCTTCCCGATGATCGAGCACTGCTTATTTGTTCCGCTGTTGGGACACCATCTCGCCTATACACTGAGCCAATTCCAATCTTTCTATCCTCTATCAAAGAATGAATATTGACTACTTTTACATCAAAAGTTCCCCAAAACTGCAGAGAAAATTATTAGAGGTAGTTCAATCCAAATAAACATAATTTAATTGCAAATACAAACAAAAAAAAAGAAATTTGTATAAATTATAATTAAAAAATTATATTAAATTTTATAATTATACTCACATTAATCTCTATCCCATAATTCATGGATGTTAGTTACTGCTCTTGTTCTCGATCAAAATAAATGAATGCTCTTGGGAAATTTGTGGGTGTGTGCCTGGTTGGGTTGGGGGTGGAGAATGGTTATAGGGAGAATGCAAAATGACGGAATGGTTATATAGAGAATGCAAAATGACTGTGTTGGTGGATTGAGATACAATAAGAATGAAGTTTTTTTTTGAGTAAGAATAAGAAGGCTCAAATATTTAAAAGACTTACGATTTTGTTGTTGGTGGAGAAATTAATGACAACATTTATGGAAGAGCTAGAGGAAAACGTGTTCAGGTCAGTTTTGGAATAGTTGAAGGACATATTCCAATTTTCTGACCAGTCATTAGTTTTTCCTCATACAAAATGCAATAGAAAATATTTAATATGGACTTGGTTCACATGGATCATGTGGTACAGAATTGACCATATCACTGTAAAATGAGGTGAGAGACAATGTTATAATGATGTAGCCAATTTTACACTATATGATCCAGTGGACCGGATCCATAATGTTGATAAAATATTGATTTGTCTTATTGTATTTCTTTCTCAAGGGTAAATTTATTCAAGATCACGCCATGGCTCCGATACGGTACGAACCTTTTTTTTATTATTATATTAAATTTTAATAATTAAGATTGATTTAAAATGAATATTTTTTTTAAGATTCACATCACCTATTCTATTTTTAACGCGTGAAATACATATTTTAAATTGTAAAACACTTGTTATAAGGCTTTCGATATATACCCAAAAAAACTGTTCCGCAAAGATCCCGGACTGTTTTAGATAAAGAGAAACCGCAAACCCAGATGAATGTGACTGGACACTCATGCCATAGACTAGACCATGACATTTCACCCACAATTGTGTGTATGTGTGTGAGAAATAAAAATAATACGACAAATCTAAACTGGAAATGTTGCGTACCACTCACTGTGTTTGGGTGAGTGGTTCAAGCATTAAAACGATGAAACCTCACATCAACTTTGCATTTGAATATTGAGGGCGTAAGAGGTAGAGGGAGACCGTGGAAGATTTGGACGAAAATTATAAAAGGGGATACGAAGTTGTTAGAATTAGATGAGAGTTTTGTTTGGGATCGAAAGAGATGAAGAGAATGCATTCATGTGGATGACCTTACGTGATTCTTGATTTGGTTCATGTAGCCGACCCCAATCTTTTGGGATCAAAACTTGGTTGTTGTTGTTGTTGTTGTTTGTTTCGTTTAAGTCCTTAAACGTTAGAGTTAAGAGTAAGAGCGTAGCCTGTTGTTTATTCTTGTGCAGGCTAATGAGATTGTAATCGAATTCGAAGGTCTTGAATTATATCAGTGCCCAATCTGAATAAGAGAGTGGGTTGCCTTATTTCCATTGCACTTAATTTACTATGGAAGGATTAAGGGAGCTTCTTCCAAAGCTATGCGGCTCCAGATTGGAATGAGGTTAAATTTTGCACGTCCATGACTTATTCTCGTTCGGTATATTAAATTTTTAACATTAAAGAATGATTTAAAATAAATGTCATGCTTTTACGACACCTGTCGTGTGTTTTCATATTTTTTAAGAATAGCTATCCTGTATTTTATGTCTAAAGGCATTTGTCCCGAGACATTTCACATGTACTGACTTTAAAGCTTTTTCGCATAGGATTCGGATTGCTACCAAAGTACAAAAGTTGAAACATGAGCAGATTAGGCAGAAGCAAACATAAGTTGAGTAACATAACACAATAAGTACCGAATAATTGGGGGTATGGGCGGGGGAGGGATAGGAGCCTAATTACCAGTTAATAAGAAAAATCATAATCATAAGTAAATTTGCAGGACAGTACCACAATAGTATGATCTGGATAATGAACAAGAAATGTACCCATCCGCATGATGTTTTGAAGATTATCCATAGACTCCCTCTTGTTCCAAAGCAACCAAGTCGTTGGGACTTGCCCTAGTGGCAATGTGACTGTCCCCTCGGGCATGGAGACCGAGTTCGGCACCGAGCCTAGTGCTCTGTATAAACCCCTACCCCCAACTAAAAAAAAAAAACACACACACACACATACTAGACACAACTAAGATACTACAAAATAATTAAACAGAAGTCAAGATGAAGATTACAGAACTATAACTTTCTTTCACTATCAAGTAGGAGGATTAGACCAAAGTGGAAACAAGGTCATTCAAAGTTTAGATACCAGAAAATCAACTAAACAACCATGATAACCGATAGTCAAATGAGAAAATCCTAGTTTCCTGTCAACTTTCATGGGGGTAAAATCCTAGTTTCCTGTCAACTTTCATGAAGAAGACCCTCAAATTTATCTTCCCAGGAAGTCTCCTCACACACCGTGACAACCTTGATTGCATAAAACTTATCGAAAACCTATCACAGATAAACGTATGTGCATAAGAACTCAAAAGTTTGAAAGTTTTTCCAAACAACCTTTTTATGCATAGAGAATACTCTTCCAATGAATAAATGCTAAGAATTTTTGTTATCACCCATTAGACTACAATTTTAAGGACAGCAGGAGCATTATGTCAAACCAGCAGTAAAAACTAGATATGCCAAAGACAAAGAAAGGACTTTCATTTTGTCTTTCAAGTGGATCAAATCAACATAAAGAATCCAAGAAATTCCAAGTGAAAACTAGAATAATAGACTGAGATTAAGACAAATCAAAGAGGACATGTTCTCTTGTACCACTAAAGGTTAGTCAGAATAGTATAGGCAAAATTCAAAATAACTAAATCACATCTTCTAGAACCACCGAAAAGTTTACACAAGTTCTAAAGGGAATAGAGACAAGATTCAGAAATAGCTGACAAACTTAGTGAAAGTTTCTATCTGGCTCTCCCATGTATCTCGATCAATCTGCATTTCAGCAGTAAGCTTATTTTCTTCGAGCAATTCAATTTAGATGTGAGCTCTTCAACCCCTAAACCAAAAGTATAATATCATCATCTTGAAATTAAAATTGCAATGATTGCGAATTAGCAAAAATAGAATCCTAACTTTTTGTTAACTGCAGAGAGGAAATAAACATTTGCTGCACAGAAAGCAAAGACGACCTAAAAAAGTTTCTTAAATGGGGTTCAGGTCCACAGGACAAATAAATAAAGAATTTCCTCCAAGAACAACAAGATTTGTAACATGCTCATCCAAGTATTGTTGGTATCACCTATAGAAATAGTCCAAAATGATTTGTACAAAAAACCTTTAGATTATTCTTTTATAATAAGACACGGTCTACTACTTCCTTTCGTTTTCAAATCAATGAATTAACAAAATTAGTACGTTTCAACAGTCAAACATATCCCAGAAAAATGTTCTTCCAATAACACGACTAATGAGAAAATATCTCTTCTGAAGCTTATCCCATTGCAGTGACATAACCTCCTCCTTTTCTCTAGCTTTATCTGCCTGCAACCAGTCATAAAGCATCTTTAAAACCATCTAATGAACCACATCTACAGGGATGGCAATGTATGCACATGCAAGCGCATGCATTATTAATAAGCAGAAGAACCAAATTTATTAATAGGTTTCCCTAAGTCTGATATCAGCATTGGATAAAACAATGGATAAGGATTTTACCACTGCTGAAATCTAGATAATGAAGATAGGATATTTGCATATAATATAATCCGATAAACAGTGCATGTGGATTGACTTAAATTACAAGTAAAACCTAGAAACATTTTACGCACAAATAAAATATAACCAATACTCATCATGATTCACACTGCTCACTGTATATATGCTAAGAAGCACAGTCTAAAGAAGGCAAGCCAATTTACCATCGAGGGAAAAGAGCTACTCCCAAGGCTCTTTCACGATCATCAGCCAAGGAGTTTACCAATAGACTTTCTAGTGTAAGTCAATCATCAGTAGAACAAGAAATAAGAGAGATTATAACCTCCATGATTGCATTATCTCTCTCAGCAAATGCAGCAGCTACACAAGTTTGAAAGACCCTCCAATTTTAAATCTTATATTATCAAAAAACAACCAATATAATATAAGGCAAAGCTGCAAAATCCAGCAAGCCTTTCCCTTTACTACTAATTCCTAGTGTTAATCAATCCATTATTAAGTTGGGATCAGAACAGAGAATAAACCTGGCAAATGCAATATTAAGTTGCTCCCCGGTGTCTCTAACCGTGACCTTTCCCTAGGCAAGCTCTGTTTGAAGGTCAGGCCAGCTAAGCTAAGCTAAGCCAAGCCAGTCTAACAAAGAAATAAGTTCACAAGGAGTTTCTAACAACATTTCCAAAACAAACAATCCAATTATCAAGTATTCCTACTCTTTTGCAGTTTAACTGTTTCCTCCCCATGCCTGTTATGGACAAGTTACCTGCACTCCTCCAGGAGGAGTTAGAATCAGCATTCAAAGACGGTTTGGATCATGTTTTCGACATCACTAATCTGCGACTTTCATTTATGCATTAGAAGCGCGATACAGAAATATAACTTAAACGAGTAAACACGCTTCTCTTCCATTTCCGCTAGTGTTATTATTCAATTCACTAGAATGCAATTTCATACCTTGTTTGATACAACGGCTTAAGGAGAAATTCAGACATATCCACGAGCAACTTACCTCACATCAGATCTTTTCCAACCCGTAGCAATCTGGGGGCAACTTTATTTTCGGTAAAGGAAAACATTGTATAAAGTTTCTATTCTCTTGTCTAGTGTTTATACTTCATTTCAGGAATTAAATTATATTCCAATTGCAGACTAAATTTAGGCAAAAAATGCTAACCAAAATACTTTCTTAAATCATTTTGTTTTTAGTAGTATTGGCTGTTTCAAAGTTTTCACAATTTGGTGTTTCTGTAACTTTGGAACCTTCGAATCGAACTCGAGCTTTAACAACAATTTATATTCAATCGAATTCAAATCTTAACAAGTCGAGGATAAGTTAAAGAACAAGCCATATATCTTTTAAGACTAATAAATAACATCACCAATATGTAATATATTTTAAGGAATATAGTAAAACTTAAAATAAGTTCATGATAAAATTACTCACAGTGTAAACACTAACTATAAAAAAAAGGGGTAAGCTGATAATCTTGCTCCACGTCTTCAATAGCATCCAGACTAATGATGTCACATGCCAAAAATTTGTCCTTGGAGGCATCTTTCATTGCCAATCTGGAAATTCTGAATATGAGAGCTACCAATTTGGAAACTTCATTGATTATCCTTCTGCAAGTTAAAGAAAAACAGCCGCATCCCAAGTAAACCATAGGATCAGACTGAACTATGTCCATTTCCAAACCGGTAAAGGAGAACCAATCCTTCGATTGTAAACCCAATGCAAAAAAGATCAAATATTGCATTTCCACCACTCTCCCAGAGTCGATGCGATATGCCAATACAAATCTTCCATTACGTGACTTGCATATCAAAATATCTTCTTCATAAAGCAGTCCTTGTCCTAGAAATTTGAATGGTGACCCACCGACATCAACGTATCTATCATCAACTTTAAAAACATTACCCTCCGTATACAGTGCACGTTCATGCTTTGCCCAGCCCAATGCAACATCATCAAAACACAAATTTTGTTTTTGTTTTAATGAAGGAGGATAAGAAAAACCCTCAAATAGATAACAAGGCTCCCATCTTTTAGCACCGATATCATAAGCGAATGCACCTCGGATTGAGGATATACAGATACGGTCGTCGATGATTAGGTAAGAAAATCCTCCATTACTTGTGCGATATGCGCCGGAAAAGTCATGGAAAGGAGAACTTTCTAACACTTCCCATGTATTTTGCACACAATTGTAGGCTTCGAAATGATGTAGAGGTTCAGAATTAAACATGCTAGGGAAAACATAAATGAAGTTATTGTGTTCTATAGCCAAGAATGTCTCTCCTTTTGCGGAATGCATGGGACTCATCAACTCATACTCTATACGAGCGCATACAAATTCCTTAAGTTGTTCAACAGGGAACCGTCTGAGTTGAGAGCTCATACTAAAACTACTACCACTACTACCTGGCTCAGCTCCACTAATCACATAAATCCAATCCTTCCATCTTGCATAGGAGACCAAATCAAGCCAAGTATTGTTTGGGTCCAAGTGACCCAAAAAAACAGAGCTAATTTCAAAAATTTTGTCATCAAGAAAATCTAGAGGTATTGCAGGGATAATAGAAGAATAATAGGTTGAGTCATATAGGCATACCGCAGGCGCAGAAGAGTACTCTGATGGGGAGGACATGGGGGTGGCTAAGTAAGGCAATTTCTCACCATTGGAGAGTACAAATAAAAAGCTCTGAAATCCTGTGTCTATTCCGGATAATCGATTCCTTGGCAGATCCATGGCAGAGGAAGAAGGAGGTGCGTAAGGTGTGGATCGAGATCGGCGGCAAGAATGAGTAGATATATCCATGGCAGAAGAAGGAGGCGGTGTATTGTGCGTTAGAAGAGAAGAGAATGAGAAGAAGGCGGTGTCCTGCCCATTTTTTTCAATTGTAAATGTTTTAAATTTTCTTTTCTTTTTGTTTCCTTTTTTCCTATTATAAACGTTTCTCTTCTTAAAAAAGGTGATGAAGACGAGCAATTAAAAAAATAAACGATGCAGGTCATGGAGTAGATTGAACTATATTTGTTAATTTTGTTGTTAATTTTTTCTTTTATTCTTGAAAAAAAAAATGTACAAAAATAAGTTGGCTCAGTTAGTAAGAAATTAACACGTCTTTACAAATATTAAATGTTCATTATTTTGTAATTTAATTATTTAAATTATACATTAAAATAAAGAAGTATAACTACGTAATCTTCCCAAATGTTTCATTATCTATACAAATTGATTAAGAAATCTAATATTTAAATTTGGTCGAGAGGGAGTATTTCAAAAGGCACACAGAGAATATGTATTCCAATCTATTTAAACAATTACCGAAAAAACCAAGCAAGGAGGACGTGGCCAACTCCCAGACGCTTGTGACATTAAATTTGCTTACGCTTGTGACATTACAAATTTGCTTACGCTTGTGACATTACAAACAACCCCGGATTAGCAAACTTCACGTTTTGTGATACAACCTTGGACACCAAAACAAGAGTTAATGATTTGGTAAAAAGGCTAACATTGCAAGAAAAAATAACTTTCTCGGTCGATGGTACTACTGGAGTTAACCGTTTGGGGATTCCAAAATATAAATGGTGGTTTGAAGCTTTACATGGTGTTTCATATACTGGTCCAGGAACTCATTTTAATAGCTTGGTTCCTGCTGCCACTAGCTTCCCTCAAGTTATACTTACTGCTGCTTCTTTCAATGTCACCCTCTTTCAAACCATTAGAAAGGTACTCTACTAACAACTTTTTTTTGTAAGCATACATTTAGAGATCAAACCTAAACCTAAACCTAAACCTAAACCCAAACCAAACCTTATCCAAGTAGAGCTTTAGACTAAAGTAATTTTGACTGCCTAATATAGATGATGGAAGAGTGTAAAAGCTGCATAAATCGGTGATCTCATGAGTCTAGAGGCTTTCAACCAGGTAACATCCTCCTTCGGATCAAAATCTGGTGCAACAGCAAATTGCATCAACTATTTTCGAAGCAAACGAGAGTTACGGCAGGAACATCGTGAGGGTTCCATCTTTCTGGTTTTATCTGGTAACTTGTATAATTTTATAGTCCGGCTCATACTCATCCTTGCACCAAGCCTCGAAAATCCAACATCTCTTAAATGTGAGTAGGCTTTTTATCCTACGCGTATTTTTTAAATTTTTCTATATTTTTTAGGAGATTCTCAATTTATATATTATTATTAAGTTGCTATTCGCTAATGACCATTTTTCATTATAAAGAAATTTAAAACCCCAGAAAATATGAAACTTCAAAAGAGTAAATATGATTTAAAAAACATGTATATTGTATATGTTATATTTGGAAGGATAAATATTCTCATAATATTTTGTATGATTTAGTTTCCTTCTAGACATATATATTTGTAGTATGTTGGACTACTTTGTAATAAAACCATTGAATCAATCATCATAATCATATGATATCAAAACTTTCATGGTATCAATGAATTTTTTTTTAATCCGAAAGGATATTCCAATTGATTCCGGGGTGGTAGATTGTGTAGAGGGACGCATGATCGATTTTGGGCAGTTGCAGTATGGAAATTTCAACCCTCTAATGTGAGGGTGGCTTCTTGTGGGCACCAAGTTAAAAATCCTCTCACCTGGTCGGACGATTGAGTCGCCTTGATTACATCCTCCAAATACTCTATCATATCGGAATGTGGGGACCTTATGTGCATAGGTATCGCCCTTTTATGTAGAATGAATGTTTTTTAAAAAAAGTTGAAATTGTTCTTTTTTTTTAACATGTAAGTTATAAACACTTTGTATATCTTACATGTATCAAAAACTATTAAAACTCTAATTAAAAATAAGGGAGAGATACATTCATTTATTATCAATCAAACTAACTTTTATAATCAACTACTCACACTTTAAATGAACGATTCGTTAAGTGCTCTCCCTTGAAAGCTTGATGAAACGATTTTTATTAACACAAATTACTCTTACTCCTCAACAAATTATGTCAAGTGAAAGACATAATGCATTTTAAAGTTTCAACAAATATTATTAACACAAATTACTCTTATTCTTATAATGCATTTTAAGTTTTTCTTAAGTTTAAATTTTAAGTGGATTGAGTTTGGCTGTTAACTAAGTCCTCCAATAGGATAAAAGTGAAAGTTTTTTTTTTTTTTGCTAAGTAATATAAAAGTGAAAGTTGAAGACCAAATGGATTATGTAAATAGATGCTAAACTATCAAAGCATCAAGTTCAGATCCAGAAGACAACGAAGCGCAATTCACGCCATAAAAAAAAAGTAAGGAACCACATTTAATCCTCCTTAAAAAGAAAAAAAAAGTTACGATTCAGAAAACAAATCAACACAGTAGACATAACTCAAATTCATAAAGCACTTTCCTTTATACCATATATATTCACTTTATCAGTATCATCAAAGTAATTGAGTAAAAATGTCCGTACAGATAATTCTCGTATCAATCAGTAACATCAAAAACTTTCTGCAGATAATTGAATTGAGTTCAACATATTTATCTATAAATTGAATGTTGCTGATAAAAAGTGAAAAGAACTGAGTTTTGATATGATTAATTTCTGAAGAACAGAGAGGAATGAAGATTTGAGAACGTTAGTTACCTCAGAGTTGAAGAATAGGAGTTGAGTGCCGGATGAATTTCGCGTGGCCGGAGACGGAGAGTTTGATGTTATTGATCGGAGAGCTGTGCTGGAGGCGGTATGGTCAACCCTTTGCCTCTAAGCTGTTATCATGTTCCTTACGTTTTGTTAATCTTATTAAAAAATAAGTACTCGTCAATTCAAACAGTACGAAGACAGAGGGGCGGGGTGACCGTCGCACTCGAAATTTCTAAAAATATTAGTAGATATAATACAATTTTATATGTATTTCGGAATATTTGATCAAATTCGCCCACCAACATTTTTTTTGACAGTTTTTATATGTGGTTCGGCATACTGTTACAGTTTTCGTTCCCCCAACGCCAAATTCCTTGCTTCCTCCTGAATTCAAAGATAAGATACAAGAACTGCATTCCATTCTTTCTGAGAGAAGCATTTAAACAGAGATGCATAAACAAGAATAGTGCCATTAAAAACCAACAGATTTACATAACAGGAGATTCTCACTCAACAATTGTTGAGTACCTATGCATTGTTTTAAGCATCACAATATGATTTTCATTATTCAACATAAGAATTTGCTCGTGGAACTTTCCACGATCAAAGTTCGTTCAGTGCATTCTTCAGCTCGCCACCAAGCAATGACATTAAACCACCGCCATGGACCCGTCCTTCTGGAAGCACAAAACTGAAGCTGTTTCCCAGAGAGTTCATTCCCACTTCTTTATCGGTACTCAATGGTCTCGAGTTAGATGGTGAGCCCTTCATTGACAAAGGAACCAATACCTGAGGAGGTATCATATATTGCCGTTTAGCAGGTTGATCAAGAAAGTCGATAGATTCTGATAGCCTGCTAACTGATGCTGAAGATGCAGCAGATACTAGTCCATGGAAGAGACCTGGTCCAACCCCCCCAGAGATCCTCCTTCTTTCTTCCTTATCGGTACTCAATGGTCGCGAGTAAGACGATGAGGCCTTCATTGACAAAGGAACCAATACCTGAGGAGGTATGAGACGTCTTTTAGTTGTCTCTTGCCCCTGAACCAAGCTGCAATGTGCTGCACAAAGCCCGCTCTTCCCTCTAGCGAATTTTTCACATTTCCCCCCTCCCCAGTTGCATCTCTTTCCACCGCCATGGGCCTTGCAGAAGTCGGTGCTACCCTGAGCGCTCTTTTCACATTTTTCAAACTTACAACGCTTCCCTCCTCCGTGCCTCACACAGCAATCAGTGCGCCCACGTGCGCTCTTTGTACAGTCGGGAACAGAGCACCTCTTTCCACCACCATGTGCAACACAGAAATTTGTGCCTCCATGTACACTTTTTGGGCACATCCCACCCCCGTCAAAGAGGCAGCGTTTTCCACCACCGTGTCCTTTGCACAGAGGTGTACTTCCCTCGGCGCCTTTTGTGCAGCCAGGAAAAATACATCGCTTTCCACCACCGTGTGCTTTGCAGAACATTGTACTACCTTGAGCACCCTTATTACAACCTTGGAATTGACAACGGCGACCTCCACCGTGAGAGATGCACAAACCAACTTGGCCCTCTGCACTTCGGGTGCAACCTTCAATCTTACATCTCTTTCCCCCACCATGCCTGATGCAAAGTCCTGATTTTCCTCGTGCTGCTTTGTCGCACCCTCCAGCATAGCCACACCGTCTCCCACCACCATGGGCAATGCAATAGTCGGTCCGTCCTTCAGCACTTTTAGTGCATCCTAGGTGCTGGCATCTCCTCCCTCCACCATGTGCCTTACAGTAGGCAGTCCGGCTCTCTGCGCCCTTGTTGCATCCTGGTTTCTGGCATCTCTGCCCACCTCCGTGGCCAATACAAAGACCTGTAGCCCCACGTGCTCCTTTCGTACAACCAGCAAACTTGCATCTTTTAGGATTTCCGGTTCTTTGATCTATTGAGGTTACAGCTGTTGCAGATCCAGAGATTGTGCTCCTTGAATAATCAGAGACAACAGAGGTTTCAGAGCTCATCTGGGAACGATGACAATGAGATTTGGCATCAAGCTCTAACAGTTCTCCTGCCTGCTGCAAAGTTTTGCTACATTCCATTCTTGGTTCGATAAAAAATGTTGTCAGATGGCCACCCAACTTCTTTGCTGATGTAGAGCCCTCATCAAGAACAGAGATCAAAGTTCTATTCCTATCTGAGGATACATGATCAGAGGGATAACATGTGTTCGGATTACTCTGTGTCGAAAATGAATAGTCAAACACATTGGAAACTTCATCACTACCCCCAGATAGGCCAAGTCTGAGGACAGAGTCCCCCTCGGTTGACACATCTTGGCTTACGATAGACGTGATTCCTGTCTTCTTGATACTTTCCGAGTACGGTGTTGGGCCCCTTCCAAGCACTAACCTGCACCCATCATCAGGGGCATTTGTATTAGAAGTCCAAGCTCCATTGTTATTATGATGGCTCCCAAAACCCGACTTTTTCCTTCCTCCATAGCCAAAACCATCCAGTCGCAAAGTGGTGTCACCAATGCTGTTTTTAGTGAGCTCGACATTCGAAGATAAAAGAGTGCCATTCTTTACAGAATCCATTACTACGGTATGAGTAATACCAAGGAATAGGATAACCAATACCAACTAGCATAAACGTCTTATCTACAGCTAATAAGAATACGAGTATATCAACAAGTGAAAAGAAAATAAAAGAAATCCTAATAGACTACATCCACCACTCACAAAACCTGAGGTATCAGACCTATCCATTATATGGGATGTCTCGACTCTGAATACCTAATAAAATTCATAAAGAACTCCGGTCAGTATGTGTTTTCTTATGCTTTCCGGGAGAAGTTCACGAGGAAGCAGTCATATTATGCGTACCCTTTGGGCCTCTTGCAGGGAAGTTATCAAGGTTCGTCTACCTGATAATAGCAGAAAGGCAAAGTCAAGATCGTAGCTGATTTAAGCATAAGAACATAAGAAAGGGATTCGAAAGATAAACGTAAACTATTACCAACAGGAACAATGTAGTCTAACTTGAAAAGTATCATATGGTGAACATAGACTAGCAAAATTATACATTAAACTTGTAAAGAATAAACTGGTTTACAACCAAGTGAAAGACTTGTTCTCGGGCCAAAAATCCATTATACGAGCGACATCCTTTGATCTACTCATGATGTTTTTTTTTTTCCTTTTGGCCTCTTTAGTTGTAAATCTACGATTGCATTCAAATCTTTTGTCCAAAAACAATATTTCTCATTATAATTGAGATGAACAAGGAGTTTAAGCAAAAAGTCCCTTTTCTGCGTTTACTAGAATCCATTAATTGAGTTCTAACTCACTCTATTCAACAACAACAACGATAATGATAACATAACTCATTAAGTCCCCAATAATTGGAGGTATGGGCGGGGGATGGATAGGAGACGGACCCAACTCTCACTCTATTATATGCAAAAATTGCTTCATATGTATTTTCTTGTAGCTACAAAATAATCAAACTCTATGTCAATTTGGAAAATTTTCACTTAATAATCTTAACAATTTCTTTGAAACAGACGGTAGTAAACGGATTTTTTTACTGCTACATCAGCGAAGTTCTTAAAAATTCTTATTTTATCCAAAATAAAATTGGATGCTAAAAAAAAACCCCATAAAATTCGGTCTATTCTGTCATGGACCATGCGGTCCAGATTTGACCACATCACTGCATTTCCTTCTCTCTCCTCATTCTGCAAGGATGTGGCCAAATGTGGACCACATGGTCCACATAGACCCGGTCCATATCAGATATTTCCATAAAATTCAGCTGCAGCTTTAAACATTAAAACCAATAAATTTCTACTAATTGAGGACAAATAAAACAAGAATTACCATCTAGCCATTTGTACTAATTCATCAAGAAAAATAAACAAAAAGACAGCATCTGATTCCCAAGAGAAAATATAATTATGAAAACTTTAAACACAAAAAAATGCATAGAATTTGCATCAGAACTACAAAAATTAAAACTAATTTCATGCATACATGATCCGTTAAAAAAAAATAGACCTTGAAATCAATAAGATTGCATGGGATTAAATGTCAAATTTGGAAGAAATATCAAAAGGAAAAAAAAAGGTACCCTTTAACAGAAAACATCAGCATAGTTTCCAAATCTTGAAGAGAATCTATATATCTCACCAATTGTAGAGAGAAAGAAGAGAAAGAGTTAGCAACAAGAAATTGAAGTTCAAGAAAACCAAAGTGTAAAAAGAAAGGGAGAGAAGAACCATTTTATTTTGATTAGGGGCACCCTTTTAATTTGTAAATAACAGAGCAGCCCTTGTGCATATTAGTTGTTAGAGATTACCAAAAATGACCTTCTTGTCACTGGCTCCGCTTAACAACCATTGATTTTTATTCATCAAAAAAAGAAAAGAAAAAAACAACCATTGATTTGGACTTAGCATACTTTTTAGTGATAGTGACATGCTGTGTAAATTTACAATTTTGACCCGCATTTAAATTGATTTATTAAACCAATGGCATTGTAAATTTCAATCTCTCTTTTTCATGATACTTATTAGGTCACGATAGTTAGCAGTTAGTTAATCTCTTCATCATGGAAGGCATACCAGAGATCTCCAGAAGACAATCATATCCTATTATTCATCTGTATCTAGCAATGGCAAGTGGGTTACCAACCCCTGTCCTGCACTGCCTTGATCAAACTCGGCTAGAGACAAACTCGGTCAATCTGAGGTCCGCCCTGCCTATAAGTGGGTCAAATGGGTGGGTCGGACCGGGTAAGATTTTCCCATTTTCTAACCCGCCCTAAGCCCACAAGCCCGCCTCACCCAACTAAAATTCGCGAGTGAACCCACTCACCCCAGCCCACACACAAACTCGTTCCACCCCACTTAGTCCACAAGTCCCAACGACCCAATTTTTAAAAAAAATAGTCTTTTGGGCCTCAACGACTAGTTTTCATATATATTTTTTTAAATTCAATTTCCAACCAATGACTATATACATCAATTTTCTTATAAATACACCCTCAAACTCCTGTATGGAAAAAATGTATTTTCATTTTGGAACCCTAACTCCCCTTCCTATATAACTTTGTTTTTGTTATTCATAAAATCTATAGGGTTCATATCAAACATCACCACTATAAGGTGGTTTTTCTAACTACTTAATTATTTTTAAAAATAAATTAAAAAATTAGCAACAAATCCCCCAACACGACCCAGACCCACCTCGTGGGTTATTGATTTTAAATGTGAGCTGGACCGAGTTAAGAGTCTTCAAAATTTTGAACCACACCAGCCCAAATACGCATCTTCTCTTACCCACCCCGCTACTCATGGGCCTGGGTCCAAGTTCAGTCCGTACTCAGGCCAAACCCATAGGTTTAACTTACTTTACATTACTATCAGTTTCTAGTACATGTCGCGAATTGAGAGTATAAACACTCATAAACGTCAACATGCACACCCGGCCTCACCCACATGTCAACGATCCTATCCGAGGCCTAGAAAGGCACCTTCCGATGAATAACCAAAAAAAAGTCCATATTGAGCATATCGAAAGAAAATTGAATAATACCTAAAGTGTCAGATTTAGACAGTAAAATTAGAAAGCACATTGTAATTCATTGGGTCAAAATTAATGGCATAACTATTCCCGAATATAAGAGCTCATTAAGGAATATCATCATTATCAAAGGAAGTTAACAAAGTTGATAAATACTTCATTCAGAATAATAAGTTGCGGGTTTGAAGTCTTTTTTCGTGATATAATAAAAAAGAGAACGTCGTCATTCTTGATGGTGGAAGGAAGGACATGATTGTCAATTGATAGTGAACGTCATTCTCTGATGACATAAGCTGGGGCAAGAAAAATTAGTGGCCGAGGTGGAGTTGTCGTGGCGCGCCCTAATCATCAAGAGAAAACACTTTGGTCTTTAAAAAATCTGGTGACATTAGTTTTTTTTTTTTTTTTTGCTAAGTCGGGTGGCTACTTGTAGTTGCTGGCTTGGCTGAGTTGTTCATCGGCTTTCTCGGCTGCTGTCTTATTTTCTGTTCTCCAAACCTCAATAATTGTTTGAATTTTAAATTTCACATCATTTCTTGGCAATTTTTTAGATTATTCTAAATTAATTAACAAGAAATATATAATATTCAGAAGTCTTACTTTCAAAAGCTAGTTTTTGAGGCCAATGAGAAAATTAATGAAAAGATCATGTGGTATTTGTCTTTTTTTAAGGAGAAAATGAATTTTTCAGCGAGTATCGAATCAGGTTATCGATTTAAATAGAGACTTAATTCCACTGGAACAACATTATTTTGCATATGTGGTATTTGTTACATTTATATATGTGAAAAATAAATTAGATAAAACCTTTACTACTAAATGAAATAACTTCTAGTATTAAAATAAAAAAATAACTCACAACATAAAAAAGAGAAAGTTAAATTTGAACTCAAGATCTTTACATCTTAATACCCCAGTCTTATACGTATCATCACTATTATTATGTCAAAAATGCTTGAGATTTATTTACTACAACAAAGCAATTTTTGTTTTTAAAATACAAATATGAATACTCCCACACAAAAGAAAAAAAATATTTTACTTGATTTCAATTTTCATTATTTAAATTCAGCTTTCTCTATAATTAGACCTAGCCACAAGATCAATCAATTTATTTGAATAAGAATATTTGGTGCCTTTTCGCTCTTGCAATTGGACTCTCAAAGTTTCCAACTTGCAAATATAAAAACTAATTTACTACCATAATTATTATCATGTTAAATGTTTCCTATTTTTGACTATTGACTTAGTTCACGGTAAAAGGCTCGGCTGAGCCGAGATAGGTCCTATATAGTGAGATGTTGACGTGGCAGGGGTCAGTGTCAGGATTGGTGGGGTTTCACACGAGGCTGCTCCGCTTCCTATTCGCTGCATATGTCGAGCGGTTTAATTCGTTGGAATCTTATTGAAGGAAGGATGTGTCGAGCTCTCATTGGATGATTCCCCCCTCAATAATTGAGATTCCGTAATCGACCAAGTGCCACCTTGGCACCTTAGATCAGATCATATGAACGCCTAAATTCTTACCGCATTGGGCCATCAGATCCGTGTTTGTGCCGCGTTTCGAGTCCGTTATCGTTTTATGTGTGTGATGTGTGAAAGAGAAACCCTAAGTGTTTCTACTCTCAGGTATTACTTAGGTCAAAATAGAGAGTTTGAGTCACTATAGAAGCACCTTAATATTAATGTCATACTGTTTCGAGTTCGATATTTGTTAATCTGTGTGATATGTGTGAAAGAGAATCGCAAGTGTATAGATTGGGCGGGACTATCCGAATCTAATTTACGATAAGTGTTTTTTTTAATCCGAAACATATTTCGGTTATTCAATTTTGATCAATTTAAAGATTGATTGCACGTGTAAGAATAGTACTGCACATGCAATGTTCATCCAATTCATCCGTTGGCTGAATAACGAATATTTGTTGAAGGATGGTACTACATCTTACTCATAAATTCATGGGTTAACACCTCTCATTGTCAATTGAGAGGATATGAAGTTTCATTAACAATTTTTACATGATATTAGAACGGGTTTGTAGGCAGTGAATGCGTGGACTCATAATGCACTATCCCCGTGTGACCCAAGTATTGTGACAACCTTAAACTATCCCACGGGACCCAAGTAGGACAACATATGCTTTGAATTCATTCACAAACTCGAGGTAATTAGGGGGTGTTAAATTGATCCCCATCTAAATATGATGAGAAGAGTTGAAATATAAGTCTCACATTGATCGCCTAAGAAAAATCTATCTCACTTATAAGTTCATGGTCTAATATCTTTTATTGTTATTAATTTTGAAAGGAAATAAAAACTCATGAACTATTTTCACGATACTTGTTTCGCGTCATAGATAAAATAAGATTCGACAATCTTGCATTCGGAATGAAACATAAAATTTTAGGTTTAAACCATCGTCTTCTCATTTTGTTTACAAACCAAAATCAATTGTTTCCAAATATATTGTTTACAAATCAAATATATATTTATAAATTATTTCCAAACAAGACTCATAGTCGAAAGTTTTTATTTTTTTTTTCTTACAAAACAATTCAACTCTTATTATAAATAAATAAATAAATAAATAATTCAACTCTTATAAAATTCAAAAATAAATATCTCAAATCCAACCTCACCCATATATAAATTACACTTCGTCCACCCGAACCCGAATTTTCAGCTGTATTAACTTCATATTATGGTACTATTTTGCAAATGCAGTATCCCCTTTGTCTTTCGGGTAATAGTCAATAGTTCAAGAGACCAACAATTATCAAATTCGGAAACTTTAAAAACAATATTGAATAAAAGGAAATAATTACTGTTCGTAAGAATTTATTTTCTTGAACAACATAGCATATGAAAGAATTACCAATTGAAATTTTATCTAATGGGTTGCTTTGGATGATGTATCAAAGTTCCGGTAAAGTAAAATTGACTCTTTATTTATTTATTTATTTATTTTGAAACAATTGACTCTTGATTTCTAGGTAGAGACATTTTTACTTAAAATAGAGTAGACATCCATCTTCTTGAAAGCCAATCAAATTCACTTATAGGTGATAAAGAAATTACACCAAAAGGACAGGAAAGTGATGTGGTGTTCATTATATACCACAATGCAATTTCTTCAAAATCATCTTCAAATCGTTTAAATGGACAGAAAAATTATCAATCAGTAAAAAACAAATCTGATAAGTCCAAAAATAACTCAAATGATTGATGATGCCTTGTAAAAGAGTATTATTTTAATTATCAAGTACCTCATTCATAATTACCTCATTCATAATTTTATGACATGTAACTTCAAATACCAATGACTAGTCAAGAAGGTTGTAGCCCAGGTCCGGTTCCAAGGGTGTCCAAGGTGACATCCGAAACCGGGCCTCATATTTACAGGGGCCCCAAATTTTTTTAAAAATTACTTAATTTGTATATAATTATTAGTTAAAAAAATTGAAGACCTTGATGTTTTTTCAATTTGTTGCTCAAAATCTTTTTTACATACACCAGTGCCGGCTAATAGAAAGTGCAAGTGAAAGTGACCATGAGAGTGCCCCCAAAAATCCGGGGCCTCAATTTTTTTTTGTTTATATATATATATATATATATATATATATATATATATATATATATATATATATATATACTTAGCCTAAAATTCGGGGCCGCAATTTTTTTTTTGGCACAGGGTCTCGGATATGTTTGAGCCGGCCCTGTTGTAGCCCAGTGGGGCAGACCTTCGCTCGGGATCACGAGGTCCCGAGTTCGACACCCTCTCCCCGTGCATGGGGCAATAATATATCTCCTCCTCTGGTGAGGCAAAAACAATGACTAACTTATGATGAGGTTAACTTATCAGGTACCCTCACTTATTATGAGGTTAACTAATAGAACTACTTACGTTTTAAATTAAATGTTCATATTTTGACCATGATAAATTAATTTTGAACGAAGATAAAATTAGTTGTTAATTGGTCACATGTGCCCAAGATTTACTCAAAGCAAAGTACATTCCCAATACACTTTGAGAACAGTTAATTTATACTCTTTGTTCCAAATTATTTGTCTATTTTGTATTTTGCACGAGAATTAAGGCTTCGTTAAATTCTATAGTAGAATATGGTAAAATGTAAAAAAAAATGATCATATTTAATTTTATCTTATTTTTCTCTCTCCAACATTCAATGTAAGAGGTATAATTGAAAAATAATGACTAATAAGGCATTTATTTAGAAAGTGGACAATTAATTTATGACAGATTAAAAATGAAACATAGAAAAATATTTTGAAAGAGAGTGAGTAGTATATAAGATACCGATGATCAAAAGATTACTACCTCCGTCCCAAATTGTTATAACATTTCACATCTTCATCAACATTAAGGAAATGATTGGAAAGCAATTAATATGAGATAAAAGTTCAAAATACCCCTCAATTAATAACTGAAAAACTATTACTAGTGGTTAGTTGGGGTGAATTTCATTTTGATCCCTAGAAATGGCTCATAATGTCATGTCCGTCCCTATAATTTCATAAATGTCAAATTTGTCCCTTGAAATGGCTCCCCGGTTCCAAAAAAGTCCTTATGTCGTTAGGTACAAATGAACATGAACTTTTCTTTAAATTTTCTATTTTCTTCTAAACCGAAAGACATATATTGCCTCATATATTATGGATTTGGAAGATATGAGCAAAAAAATAGTGAAAATACACATGTTATTAGCAGGGTATGAATGGGGGAGATGATAGAGTTTTTCATAGTTCTTTTTGGGGAAGGAGCCAAATTATTTTAATTTCACACACACCCTACAAGTTTTATACAGTTTGCATGCACACCCCACAAGTTTTATACAGTTTGCATTTCGCTTCACTTTAACTTAGTCTCTGTTAGTCTAGAGTTAGTTAATGACATAAGGACTTTTTTGGAACTGGGGAGCCATTTCTAGGGACGAAGTTGACATTTATGAAATTATAGGGACGAACTTGATATTGTGAGCCATTTTCAGGGACCAAAATGAAATCACCCGGTTAGTTGAGTATTAAATTATGAGTAAGATTGGAAAAATAACAATAAAGATGTATTAATTTTTTAAACTTGACAAACAATTTGGGATGTCTCAAAATCTAAAAAGTTGCGAACAATTTGGGACAGAAGTAGTATTAACCAAATAACATTTGAATTTCAGAAATTTGTTGGGATTGGTGATCGAATAGTTTATTTTGATTGGTGGATTCCAACTTTAAAGTCGTGCGGGATATTCGAAAGATTCATACGTCATTTTTTTTATTTTATTTTTCCAAAGAAAAGGAATCCTTATGTAATCCTTTCGATTCCTTGATTACCAAAGTTGTATATATTAAAATAATCTAATCAATAATTAATATTGCTACTATAAAAATCCGACCTAGTTGATGTGGGTGCCTATCATTTTCTACACCCAACCAACCCGCGCATTTGATTAATTTTTTAATTACTAAAAAATTGGTACTCATAAGTTATTAGTCCATGAAAGAAACCATTTCCTTATATACCACAAAGCAATTTCTTCAAATCGTTTAAATGGACAGAAAAACTATCAATCAGTAAGAACAAATCTGATAAGTCCAAAAATAACTCAAATGATTGATGATACCTTGTAGAAGAGTATTATTTTAATTATCAAGTACCTCATTCATAATTTTATGACATGTAACTTCAAATACCAATTACTAACTTATTATGAGATTAACTCATAGAATTACTTACGTTCCAAATTAAATGTTCATATTTTGACGATGATAAATTAATTTTGAACGAAGATAAAATTAATATTAAAATTAGTTGTTAAATTATTAACAAAAGCAAGTGATTTAAACTTAATTGGTCTTATGGGATTCCCAAGATTTACTCAAAGCAAAGTACATTCTCAATACACTTTGAGAACAACTAATTTATACTCCTTGTCACAAATTATTTATCTATATTGTATTTTTTACGAGAATTAAGGTTTCGTTAAATTCTATAGTAAAATATGGTAAAATGTAAAAAAAAAAATTGATCATATTTAATTTTATCTTATTTTTCTCTCTCCAACATTCAATGTATTAGTAGTGAGGCATTTATTTAGAAAGTGGATAATTAATTTAGGACATATTAAAAATGATACATAGAAAGGTAATTTGAAAGAGAGTGAGTAGAATATAAGATACCGATGACCAAAAGATTATTACCTCCATCCCAAATTGTTATAACATTTCACATTTTCATCAACATTAAGAAAATGATTGAAAAGAAATTAATATGAGATAAAAGTTCAAAATACCCCTCAATTAATAACTGAAAAACTATTACTAGTGGTTAATTGAGTATTAAATTAGGGATAACACTGAAAAAATAAAAATGAATACGTATTAATTTTTTAAATGTGACAAACAATTTGGGATGTCTCAAAATCTAAAAAGTTGCGAACAATTTAAGATAGAGGTAGTATTAACCAAATAACATTTGAATTTCAGAAATTTGTTGGGATTGGTGATCGAATAGTTTATTTTGATTGGTAGATTCCAATTTTAAAGTCGTGCGGGATATTCGAAAGATTCATACGTCATTTTTTTATTTTATTTTTCCAAAGAAAAGGAATCCTTATGTAATCCAAACTTTTTCGATTCCTTGATTACCAAAGTTGTATATATTAAAATAATCTAATCAATAATTAATATTGCTACTATAAAAATCCTACCTAGTTGATGTGGGTGCCTATCATTTTCTACACCCAACCAACCCGCGCATTTGATTAATTTTTTAATTACTAAAAAATTGGTACTCATAAATTATTAGTCCATGAAAGAAACCATTTCCTTTAGCTTTTTGGCTGAATAAATATTGTTTCCATTAATCACAAATAGCCGAAGCCATTACAATCAAAGAAAACTCTGAAAATACAGAAATTAAAAGTTATACAAATGGTTTAGAAAACCATGATAATAGCATAAAAGTCACACCCTAAAGAAACTTAGATGGGTATGAGATACTAATATTAAAACTAGTAAAATAAAACAAATACATAATCTTCGTCTTCGCAGCATCTTCCGCAGGATTCTTGAACCACAGATATAAGAGAAGATCAGTTTCAACATCATCCTTAGAATCGACAATTTATAGGACCATGGGCGTATCAACCGTCCTACAAATTGTCTCGGAAGATGTAGAAAGCTGATCAAGTCCGGGTTGAATGACTTCTCCTAAAAGCAGAGAAAAATAGTCTAGATCTGAGAAGATCTGAGACAAATCTAACCTCTGTGTCTTGAATCTTGAAGAAAACCGTTTAATATTTATTTTCTTTACCCATATTCGAGTATTCATCCCGACTAATCTGGTGAAGTATGAGATGCTGAAGGTGCATTTTGGACTTCAAATTACGACTTTACCCTAGATATGCTATGAAAGTCAAAAGTGAGGTGGACAAATTTATCAACTGCGTAATATTTAAAATATACCACATATAAGGAAAGTCAAATTATTTTCTTGTTTTGCTTTTTTTTTACTAGACTAAAAGTGACATAATTACTATTATAGTTAATTAATTAATAAAGTTTGCATAGTTTGATGGGATCTAAGTTTAAACTTTTGAGATTAGTGTGTGTTAGTGGGTTTCTTGTCATGGCTAATGCTAAGATGACTTTGTGCGAGATTATTATTATAATAATTAAGTACTATTAAAATTGTTAATTATGTTTAATTTGGTCTTTAAGCGACCGAATCGAAGTTGCATTGTTTCATAGGGTGTTTTTTGGGAACTAGGAAGGGAAAAATAAGAAGTAAAAATGCTTGCATCATCATAGAAATTGAAAGTTGTCATTTACTATTGTAATATTCTAATTAAACTACTAAGTTGAAGATAGTGAGATTTAATTATGAATCATTCATCATGAGTTATTTTCAACTTTTGTACTTTGGAAGAACCTCCCTTAACCCTTCAATAATAAAATAAGTGCAATGGGGAAACAAGGCTACCCACTATTTTATTCAGATTGGGCACTGATAGAATTCAAGACCCTCAAATTAGCATGTATTCAGCGGGCTCCGTTCTTGCTCTGATGTTTAAATTTGTAATCGAAACAAAGAGTAATGAAAATCATAAAAGTCATCATCATCTTCGTTATAGAGAAAGTTTAACGGTTTATGAACCTTCAAATTTACATTAATCCTTTTATTTTATTTATTTACCTAAAAGATAAACAATTTTGAAAAAGACGAAACTCCCATTTCGTTAAGTAATCTCATGGCAGTATGTACTCGCGACAAACTAATTAAATTAACATGTTTGACTTTGTGTTGCAATAGTTAAGGAAGCCTAGTGCAGATGGCACGACTAGGGATGGCAATGGGGGCGAGTGAATTGGAGATCCGGACTAGCCCAACCGGAGATTCCCTCGTTTAAGTTAGGGTGGGGATGGGGTTGGGGACGAATTTGGCCCCGTCAGGTGAAATAATATCCCCGTTCCCCATCCCAATCCTCCCCGTATGGCCGTCTAAAATAATAAGTAGAAAGAGCATAAAAATACCTAAAAAATGAAATAGGCGTCTAATTTGGAGAAAATCGCGTGAATCAAATTCTTTCCGGGACTCCTAAAATATATGGTGAAGTTGAATCTCCTAATAGGATTGAGAAAATTAAAAAAAAATTGCATTGATTTGTTTAATGAGTACAAGTCAAAAAATGAGAAGTAACCAAATAGACCAACAAGTTTTTCGACTTCTCAATCTTTGTTATTGGGAAGAGGTCGCATTTCTTGCAAAGTGATCTATATTATGTTGTTGGGCAGCAAACTAGTATCACTTTAAATTATGCTGTTTTATTTTACAGACATTAAATATTTTATTTTACAATTATATATTAATTTTTTTTCAAGGTTCTATTTGGGGATTTTTGTTAAAAAAATCACTATTTTTTTCTAATCGAGGTTGAGCTACCACTGGGACGAAAGTGGAAATTTGGGGGAAAAATTCCCCGTTTTCCCCCAGTTGGGGGTAGGCCTCCACCTGAGTTGGGAATGGGATGCCCATACATCCCCAGTAATGGGGTTGGGTCGGGGATAGGGGTGCGACAGGCTGGGACTGAGTCTGGAGATCATGGTATCTGCCCTCACCCGGCCCCATTGCCATCCCTAGGCACAACACTTCTAGTTGTTTTTTTTTAGTAAAAGAGAAATATCACACTTCTAGTTGTGATAATAAATACTCCTTCCATTTCCTAATGTATGTCGTTTAAGACACTTTGAAAAAATTAAAGAATTCAAACAAATAGTAATCTTTCCACCGTAATTCCAATAATACCCTTCCTTCCTCCCTCTCTTTCACTTTTGTAACAAAAGATATGTTGAGGGTATAATTGGAATAAATTGTTGACACCTAATAAAAGACATGTAAATAACAATTAATTTGGATACATATATTTTTCTAAACGATAATTAAATGGGAATTGAGGGATTATCACTTAGTTAGACCACTGTACATTTTTCACATTTTTTTAAAATTTAAAATAAATAAATAAAATTTTATTTTATTACAAAAAAGAAAAGAAAAAGGGGGGTGTTACATATTTGTAGTGTTATAATTTCACTTTTCCTCTGGGCTTAAAAGGGGAATTGTCCAAGAACTACAAAATGGACCTTTTAAGATCTAAAAGCTCTTTGTTGTTTCATATTGCTGGCATTTTCAAAGTCCAAACTACTCCAATTAAGGAACCAATATAAGCCCAATATTAAAAGTCCAAATATAGGCCCACAATGAGGGCGGTACATGAAGCCCAAAGAGACGATGATAATGCATTCAAACTTTTGGGGGGAAAACAATGTCAATGCTAAGCCCAAACAAACAAATGCCTTTTAACTTTATACGAAAAAAGATAATAAAAAGATAAAATCGTAATATGTAATTGTTTTACTAAACTCATGCATAAATTTCGAAGGATTTATTTATTTATTTTTCCATGTCAATGTAATTTTGTTTCACTTCGTTAGAGATTTTTTTTTTGACGCCTGTTGGGCGATGCCCATGTGCGGGGAGATAGAACTGCTTCACCAGAGGAGGAGAGAGTAACCCTAGAAAGGGAGTCAAATTAAAGCATGCCCTATGCTCGGGGAGAGTATCGAACCCACGACCTCACGGTCGTGGGCAGGCCCTTGCCCCATGGGCAAAGGGACCTTTGATACTTTGTTAGAGATTGATTCATAAAGTCTTAAATTACGTACTGGACACTCTTTCATTAGACTATTAACCTGTCTCTAAAAATTTATTGGTGAATATTTGGAGAGAAAAAAAGGTCAGCACAACAAGAGAGTAACCCAAGGTTTCCACATATATTCAATATCATCCTTCATACAAGTAAGAAACTAAGGCTTACCCTGCCAATAGTTTTATTAAAGATTTTGCAACATTTTTAAAGTTTATATTTGAGATTGTTGTTTTGAGTTTCACAAAAATTGTTCGTAAAAGTAGAGGTAACTAAATCTTAAAATTTGCCATAAGTTTCGAATAAAAATACTATCCAAATACAACTTTATTCAAAAGAAAGATAACACCAAAATATATCCATCCCAAAATCATTATTCTTCAATCTTCAAAGTTGGCCAATTAAAAAAAAATAGAACAACTAGGATACAATTTTCGACAATTCATTTATGGCTCAAATTATTAATCTTTGTTCATCATATCCTAACAGTCAATGAATGTTTCAAATCTCCTACATGAAGAACATGTTCTCCCATGGCTACCTTAAGGTTGCCAAGCTCATCAACTAAACTCAAATGCTTACAAACATCCACATTAAATCTAACTGCCCCTTCTGATTGTGGCAGCAAATGAATCTTTTCGAAACTCAACAAATGCTTGAGGTGCATTGTGTACTGAAGGAGGGCTCGAAAACAAGAACACGGTATGGCTTCCGCGTAGATTCCCAACATTTTTAACGCTTAGATGAATATCGAATGCTAAATTCTTGCAGTTATCTTCAAATGCATTGATGGATTTGCACGCGGTTGATGAAGAACGACAAACGTGCCCTTCCTCTAGAGGAACTGAGACAGATTGAGGGGGAGATTGTACTAGGTCGTGTTTGAATAAAGAGTAACTTAGTCCATCTCCGAATGAATAAACAGTTTCACCCGTGTAGAATCTGTAAGTCCTTCCTAAATAACCTGTGGCAGAGTCTGGTCTCATGTTCATGTTGGTCATAGGAACCTTGTCTACATATGATTGTGGATACCATGTCATTGGTAGCCTCCCACCTATTAAAAGAACATGATTGGACATCAAGATCATTTTAATGTATCCGAATTCGCCAATTTTATCCCGAATTCTTTTGATACAATACCATATTTAAGCATTTTTGTTAGTGTACTAGTAGTGTTAATGTATAAGAATATCTCAATTTCTTTAATATAGCACTAAATTGGGGCAGTTTCATTAGTCTACTAGACATTAAACTAAAGAATGTGTCAGAATATCTTAAATTCTTCGACATATATCAAACTGCAGCAGTTCTATTATTGTATTAGAGAATTTACTAGAAGATCTGTACTTACTTGGATTATATAATCCGAAGAGTATGTCTGCAAGAGCAGCTCCGCCCGCTTCACCGGGGAAACCAGCCCAGAGGATGCTAGTGATTTTAGGATTATCCTTTGCAAATTGAATATCCCAACCTCCTCCAGACATTAAAACAAGAATCACAGGTCCTTTGGCGACGCTCGCCACCTCGGTTACAAGAACCGACTGCTGCCCGGGTAGAGTAATGTTAACTCTGTCAAGGCTTTCTCTTTCAACTGATTGATTAGATCCCATTATTAGGACCACAGCATCTGCTGCTGCTGCAATCTTCTTAGCATCATCTATTTTTGGAGATGCACAAAAGATATTGTCACAGCCTGGTGTATATACTGTTGGGACCACGGACGTTATGCCTAGTAATGGACTCACACATTTACACGGGGACCCTGCAATCGTAACATTAAAAAATACGCGTTACATTATATCATTGACAGACATAATCATAAACTTTATGTTTATTAAACGCGTTCGAGTGTACCTTCATAATTTCCGAGCATATCATGAGTTACATTAACATTAGGTCCAATAAGTGCTAAGGACTTAATAGCTGAGGCAGATAAAGGAAGTGAACCAACGGTGTTCTTGAGCAAAACAATCCCTTGCCTAGCTGCTTCACGGGCAAGTTCTTGGTTTTCCGGGGTACAAACGTCTTTTGGACCAAGATTTCCATAGAGATTCTTCCTTGGATCACCATCAAAGAAACCAAGTCTCATTAGTGTAGCAAAATTATTAGATAATGCGAAGTCGATTCTTGATTCATTTACTAATCCTTGATTTACTGCAGCTTCAGTGTGTTTCGCCAAGAAAGTCCCGCAGTTAAGATCCAAACCTGATCATTAAGGTCCATTATTTGATTATGACATACCTAATCATTCACACAATTGATCAAATTTAGAGTGCTGAGAATATTTGATTACCAGAGTTTAGTGTCAAAGCTGCAGTCTCCTCTGGTGTTTTTGTATACTTTTGGTTGTAGAAAATTACATCTAAAGAATCACAATCCGAAACTATGTACCTGTAACAAACACGAGTATACTTTCGTTACTATGTAAGTGTATTTGGACAGTATTATGTTAAGATGAAAATTTCAAAACTGACACTATTCAATCCCATGTAATGAACTCGTAAAAAGAAATTTCAAGAATCTATAGAAATTTAAGGAGAAAATAGTACCCATTCAAATTCCAATCGCCTCGAATAACCCCTTGCAAGAGGTCAAAATCACCACAGGTTGGTTTGCCATTAATTTGGTTATAAGAACACATCACACTTGCAACATTTCCATCAAGAACACAGCCCTTGAATGGTGGTTGAAATGTGTCCTCCATGTCTTGCTTTGTCACCTAGCATTAGACCAATGCAATACATCAAAACCAGGACCTACCTATCGCCTGATAAAAAGTGTTTCTAACCAATTCAGGACCTACCTATCGCCTGATAATAAAAGTGTTTCTAACCAATTGAAACAAAAGTTTAGTAGTTACCACAGCATTGAAAGTGTATCTTTGAATCCCTTTCCAGTTATCGACATCATAAGCCGTGTAATGTTTACAACAAGCAGCAACCTTAAGTTTGTCTTTAGAACCATCATCTCTTTGTTGTAATCCTAAAACATAAGCTGCAGCATATTTACTAGAAAGAATTGGATCTTCACCAGGGGTCTCCTGTCCTCTTCCCCATCTCGGGTCTCTGAATATGTTCACATTTGGTGACCAAAATGTCAACCCAGAATTACCTACATTGTACATTGCTCTTGCTTCTGTTGATACCACCTGTAAAACATCCTAATCAGTCCATTACTTTCTGCTAATCATTTAGTTATACTCTTTATTAAACTTAAACAACGCGTTTTATTTGATCAAATCATCGATTGATCCTAAAACGGAACACTGTTCAACTATATAGCACATGGCGGGGAAAAATTAAAGGTTACCTAATTTAAAGCTTAAAACCACCAACTTTTTTAATCAAACAATTTTATTAGTTGCTAAAGAAGACTAGTGTAAATAACACACAACTTCAGATTCGTAAAAAACATTATCAGTTACAAATAGATATTCCAATCCACAGCAAACCTCTGCCGTCCGGCAGACGCCATCCTAAACAAGTGCATATATATATGCCTTTTGTTTTTTTCCCCAACAGTGAAATAAATGGTTTTCATCATCATAAAAAGGAAAGAAAATATGATGATGGTGACGTCCTTTGTAACCTTTAATCTGCTTTCTTTCTGTATATTGATTGTCTAGTAGGAGGTTGCAGATTCTTTTCAAAGATATCCATTGAGAAAAAGCATTCTTTTCTTTGAATCTTTTCTTTGGGATAATGTGTCGCATTACTCGTCTCATCATCTGTCCCATTTATAAATTACTAGTAAAAACTCATTTTGAAACCAAAGCTTACGAGTGGATGAAACAGTACTTGGATTTTATTGCACTCGTAAAAGATTCTATCTACAAATGTACATAAATCAATCAAATCCACCAAGAAAATTTTAGTTTCAAACCGACTGGAAACCAATGTAGTAATTCCCCATCAGATACCAAAACCAATTAATGCAAGAAAGTAACAAACAAAGTTCCAACAGCCTATTTCTATAATTTAATATCAAGAAAATCCAAAACAAATGCAAAAATCAAGAATCTAAACGCAACCCAGATGAGGAAAAAGAAATCCCATTTAAGAACAATCAACATTTCATCAAATTAACCAATAAAAAGTTTTTTTAGTACCTTTCCAATGGTTTGAAAGAGGGTGACATTGAAAGAAGCAGCAGTAAGTATAACTTGAGGGAAGCTAGTGGCAGCAGGAACCAAGCTATTAAAATGAGTTCCTGGACCAGTATATGAAACACCATGTAAAGCTTCAGACCACCATTTATATTTTGGTATCCCCAAACGGCTAACTCCAGTAGTACCATCAACCAAGAAACTTATTTTTTCTTGCAATGTTAGCCTTTTTACCAAATCATTAACTCTTGTTTTGGTGTCCAAGGTTGTATCACAAAACTTCAAGTTTACTAATCCGGGGTAGTTGATAATGTCACAAGCGTAAGCAGTTGGTGTTTGAGAATAAACTAGTTTCGAGTTCAAGAAAAAATGGCAGAGAAAGAAAGTAAAGGCAATGTTAAAACAGAGCAAAATGCTCTGTTTTGATGATGATGATGAACCCCAAGAAACCATCTTTCTTTCTTTCTCCAAAGATTGGAATAAAATGTTTAGTTTTTGGGTGAGGTTGGTATGGTTTTATAGTACAAAAAGGGTGTTTTTTTTTAGAGTTGTATGCAAATGTTGTTTTCTAGCAACCCGTGATGGACAAGAGTAAGCTAATCACAGAGCCTCCCATTTGCACCTTAAACTATAATGGAGAATCTCTTGTCCGCGCTTGAGTCTTAGGTATACAGAAAATTTTGTTACACCAGTATCCTTTTCTAAGGAGTCGAAATTCGAGCTTTATGTATACAAAAAACTCTCCTGCGACATAATGAAAATGAGAAAGTCTGAATAAGATTGTAAAATAGACTGAATGAATTGTGACAAAATTGACACGAATACTAATAGACTTGGGAAAAATAAAAATAAGAGAAATACCCATTTATTCCGTAACATAAGTGGTAGTTAACATGAAAAATTCATATTGCTAACATTTTATATTATGAAATGGAGGAATTTCTAAAAAAGGAAATAAATATAGAAAACGAATCTACTCTTTCTCTCTCTCTCTCTTCCAGAAACCGTGAAAGATTTTGCTTTAACCTTTTTCAAGTGTGATCCAACATTTGTATATCAATTTTTTTGTTGGAAGTTTCTCTGGATAACTGTGTACTGTGTGGTTTTTATTTTTTTGGGAGGTTTTAAGACAAGTTGCAAATTGGGATGAAGAACATGTGTGTATTCAAACCACAATCTACTTTGGAGTGAGCGCGGTAAAGCTTTTTTGTCTGAAACTACTAAAGAGGGAGATGGGTTTTAATTTGTTCTGTTATTCCCTCTTCCTCTCGGTAACTCCCGTGAATAGGTCATGCGGCGGCGGCGGCTGCTGCTGCTGTTTCGGCTTCGCTCTAGTCCGTTCCTATTTATAAGGGAAATTTTTTAATATAGAAACCCAGCGTTGTAGAGTGGAGCCATCAACATTTCTACGTGAGTTGTGACGAGGATATATTTTCTTTGGTAGAGCTGCGGTGAAGCTCTACCAAGCAAAATATATCCCTGTCACAACTCATGTGAAGAAGCTAATGGGCAGCAGTCGGGATCCATGTCAAAGTGACCACTATAAGGCCCTTTAGTTAGCAAGTTAATTCAATAAATGATTGTTAATCCTAAAGCAAAAGCTCTTATGGTCAAAAGCGGATTTTTTTTTTTTTTCCTAATTCCCGCCCCCTTCAACATTTTTTTTTTTGCTACGTAAACCATCAAATATATAGAACATCCAAAAAAGGATCCAAAGTACAAAAAGTGTCACCCCTATCACATAGGATCGAGGGGGATATTTGAAGGAGTTATATAATCACATATATCATTTGTTCTAGCCCAAGAAATAAGGTTATGAGCCTCAAAATTACAATATCTATGGGTGAATAATACTTGCCAAGATGCAACCATACTAAGCAATTCCTTCACCCTATTTATGTAATCCATTCCCCTCCATTCTTCAGCAGATGAATCCCCGTTAACACTTCTTATTACATTCAAGCAATCTCCCTCAATGATGATATTATGCAATTTATGGATATTAAGTTGTTTCACAACTTGAAAGATTGTTGCTGTTTCAGCTTCATACGCTGTCCTTGCTTGGCCTCTATCGATCCATGCTTCCATCACCTCTCCGGTTTCCTTTATAAAAAGACACGCACTAATTGCCCCCTTCAACATCATTGCATTGAAAAATCGTATGTATTGTGCATTTTCAAGTCTAATGATGCGCTTTTTCCTGAAGCACATATCTACTAATGATACTACCTAATATGTTCTTGGGACGAGTTGATGAGATATTTGTAATGAAGTGTTATATAAAAAAAGTTTTACAAATTGGATTTCTATTTGTCTCTAGGCACAATTGTGGATTGGATTAATAAAAAATAAACTGGTCCCGTGAGAGTTTGAATCCTGCTTGAGGAGGTCAGGGGTCATGTATGCGAAAAGTTTGTCTTGGCAGGTGAGTAAGTTTAAAATTTACATACAAGTCAATGGACACAATATATATAGGCCAAAAGTGCAAATTCATAGGAAATATAATTAACTTTTTGGTCTACGTGTATTGTATTAATTGGTTCGAATGTAAATTTTAAACTTACTCACCTACCAAAATAAAATTTCTCCATGTATGCACATTAATGTACATATATCTTGTAGAGTGATTAAAAATATTAAAGAAAAAGAAAAGAAAAAAGAGGTATTGTGGAAGTGAGCCGAGCTGGGGAAGCCGGAAGCCAAGCCAAATGATGAACAGCTATCTCCCTCTCAACAATCGGAAATGGGCGTCAGCGCGTGTGAAGAGAAATATACGGCTGGCTTGTCTGGGCCCTTTGAGGAGGTGCAAATGGGCCCTCATTGCCACGTGATTTTGATATCCCCTACCTGTAGGCCCATAGATTCATTCTCTCGTCCTTAGTCGACTCAGCATCACCGCCCTTTCAAAGCTAACAATCTTTTTGTCTCTATTTAATGTCTCAATTCTTATTTTTACTAATTAAAAATTATAATTTAAAAATAATTTTGTGACAAATATCTATTCGTAAAATAAGGACGAGACACAAAATAAAGATAAGAGAACTTTTTACACTTTTCAAATGCACCACCAAAAATGTCGTACTATTATATTTAAACTTGTACTCCAACCCAAGTTGGCAAATAAAGCCCGTTTCACAATTTTATTTATTTATTTTGCTGCACAAGAAAGGCTCAACGCAAGCGTTCCACTAATTTGTTTATAGGCACATTTCAAGTACATGCTTATGGATGCAATAGCTACTAGAAAGGTTTTAAGACATGTGCAATAGATTTCTCTCTTGCAATTTACTTTTAAAATATAATGTCGGTAGAGATTGTGAAAAAGGGATCTAATTAGATAGTTTCTATAAGGATTCGGATTAAAAGTGAGGCCACTAAAATTATTCGTAAAAAGTAGGCTCCTTATTCATAGAAAATTATATAAAATCGCTCTTAATTTCAGACGTCTGATCAAGCAATCAAACGGTCCAAATTCATAAGCACCCTACTTTAAAAACAATAAAACATATTAGCAAAATTTCAAGTCAAGGGTTTTAGTAACGTGATTATAGTTGTTTTAATAACGTTATTTCTAAACAACTATAATTTTGATCGTTGTTTTGTTGAATTAAGTAATCCGTCGATTTAAAACTATAAGTATATATTTATAAATGACCCTATAAGCATAATAAGTAAACTGCAAGTCAAAACCTAGACATTTGAATTTAAATTCGATGCGTTAGAATTGATTTTTAATAATGGAAAAAGTGACACGGTTGATGAATCTAAATTTAGTACAAAGATTGGTGATTGCTTCTTATTCTTAATCACATTGAAACCTAAACTTTGTTTTATTTCTTAAAATCATTTTGTTGTCTCTAAGCTATCATTTTCTTTCCACGAATTCACAAATTTCTCCTTACTCTCATTAACCTTTCCAAACCTTCTTTGGTAATAAAATAATTGAATGAAGGAGGTCAACGATCACAATTGAGTACCAAAATGATGAGAGACAGCTAATCTCAATATTATATGCTTTACAATTTCGGCCCCTTTTTCTAATAAATTTGTGAATTGGGATGAGAAATCATCATGCATATCTTGAGGGGCAAAAAATCGTCTGTCCGTGTGTATATTTTTATTTATATATTTAATCATTCATAATTTTTTATGTGTATACATAATTTGAAGAAATATACATATAGCGAATTTTAAGTAGCTGTGTACATAAGTGAAAACATACACGTGGGCAGTCGTTTTTCATCCATCTTGAGGGATACTCACTTTTGATACGTAGGACTTAATAATTCATTGTTTTTATTGCATGTTTGGCCATTCAGTCCCCAACACCCCCATACCCACCCAAAAAAATAAAAAGGGCATTTTGGCCCCGTCTCAACTCGGCAACACCACTTAGCTAGGTAACTTACACAACTAACAGTCTAAGATAATACTAGTATTACATTACATGAGATAATCCATACAACTAATTAAGGTAATGTATTACGTATAGAATAATATATTAATTAAACACATATTCTAACATTTCTTTTCAGCAGAAACACAAATTATATATGTATGAATTTAGTAAAACATGTCTAAATATATAATGTGAAATAATCCATTTATCCACTTTCTAAGTAAAGGGTTCATTAATGGTGATTCTTGTATTTCATTTTTATCTTTTGATTGTAATGACTTCGGCTATTTTATTATTAATGGATAATTTCTTTATTTAGCAAAAAAAAAAAAAATGGTGATTTTTCCAATACTACCCCTTACATTAAATGTTGGAGAGAGAAGAATATAAAGAGAAGAGAAGTTAGAATTAAATTGTGACTAAATTTAAATAGGGTAATGTTTTACATTTTATCATATTACATTATAAAATTTGATGAAACTTTAATCTCCGTGCAAAATATAAAGTGTACAGATAATTTAAGACGAAAGGAGTACAATGTGTCGACAAAGAGTCGCTTAACTCAGCTGATGAATGATGCTCTCATATTGCGGCAAAATAATGAAACATTCAATTCCGATTGAAGGGAAAGATCCTTTATTATAATGTATCATTTAAATAATTAAATTATAAAATGATGAAACATTCCATTCCGAATGAAGAAAATATCATTTATTATAATGTATCATTTAAATAATTAAATTATAAAATAATGAAAGAAAGTCAAATAAATTAGTGGTTCAATTTTTTCCAATAATTTATCCTATTCCCCTCAAGAATAAAAGAAAAAAGTAACAACACCACCTGCATCATTTATTTTTTAATTTTTTGTATTGCTTGCTTATCTTCACAACCTTTGTTTAGAAGAGAAACTTTGCGATTGAAAAAAAAAAAAAAAGGAAACAGAAATAAAAGAAAAATTTAAACGTTTACAATTGGGAAAAAAAAAAAAGGAAACAAAAAGAAAAGATAAATTTAAACCTCCAAGGTACCCTAATTTTCTTCCATTCTCTTCTCAACTGCCGTACACCGGCTTCTTCTTCTGCCATGGATGGATCCACTCATTCTCGCCGACCGTCTGGATCCACACCTTACGCACCTCCTTCTCCCTCTGCCATGGATTTGCCAAGGAATCAATTATCCAGAATGGACCCAGAATTTTCGAGCTTTTTAATTTTACTCTCTAGTGGTGAGAAATTACCTTACTTAGTCATCCCCATCCCCATATACTCTTTTGCGCCTACGGTATGCCTAAATGAATCAACTTCTTATTCTTCTATTATCCCTGTAATACCTCTGGATTTTCTTAATGACATAGTTTTTTATATTAGTCCTGTTTTTTTTTGTTTTTTTGGTAGAAGTATTAGTTCTGTTTTTTTGGGTCACTTGGACCCAAACAATGCTTGCCTTTATTTGGTCTCCTATGCAAGATGGAAGGATTGGATTTATGTAATTAGTGGAGCTGAACCTGGCACTAGTGGTAGTAGTTTTAGGATGAACTCTCAACTCACACGATTTCCGGTTGAACAACTCAATAAATTTGAAGTTGGTGTTATAGATTATGAGTTGATGAGCCCAATGCATTCCCCAAAAGGAGAGACATTCTTGTCTATGGAACACAATAATTTCATTTATGTTTTCCCCAACATGTTTAATTCTGAACCTCTACATCATTTCGAAGCCTACAATTGTGTGCAAAATACATGGGAGGTGTTAGAAAGATCTCCTTTCCATGACTTTTCCGGCGCATATCGCACAACGAATGAAGGCTTTTCTTACCTAATCATCGATGACCGTATATGTATATCCTCAACCCGAGGTGCATTCGCTTACGATATCGGTGCTAAAAGACGGGAACCTTGTTATCTATTTAAGGGTTTTTCTTTTCCTCCTTCATTAAAACAAAAACAAAATTTGAGTTGTGTTGATTTTGCATTGGGCTGGGCAAAACATGAATGTGCACTGTATAAGGAGGGTAATGTTTCTAAAGTTAATGATAGATACGCTGATGTCGGTGGGTCGCCATTCAAATTTTTGGGACAAGGATTGCTTTACGAAAATGATATTTTGATATGCAAGTCACGTAATGGAAGATTTGTATCGGCATATCGCATCGAGCCTGGGAGAGTGGTGGAAATGCAATATTTGATCTTTTTTGCATTGGGTTTACAATGTAAGGATTGGTTCTCCTTTACCGGATTGGAAATGGACATAGATCAGTCTGATCATATGGTTCACCTGGGATGCGGCTGTTTTTCTTTAACTTGCAAAAGGATAATTAATGAAGTTTCCAAATTTGTATTGCTCACATTCAGAATTTCATACGTGAATCACCGATATACCATAATCAATGGCATTTACAAACAGTATTTGAATATTCTACTCACTCAGAAGAAATTAAAGAAAAAAAAAAATTCAATTTCAATATTACAACTTGGCACTGAAACAAAGTCCTAAACACAGAACCTTTGACTAAAAGCCTTAACCAATTCATTCTTCTTCCCACCTTCCCACTTCTTCTTCTCCTTGCTGCCCACATCAAACCACTTATTTATTCATATTATTGTTAGTAAATTTCTTCCCTTTTTTTCCATTTTCTTGAATTGTTGGCAAAACTTAAATATTGTTTTTTTTTTTTTATAATCCTATTTGGTGAAATTTGATTATCTGGGCAGTTTATGGGTCAAATTCGTGATGAGACCCAGATATTATAGCTGGGCCTGGGGGAGCTATAATCTGAAAGAAAGAACTAGGGTTTTGACTTTTTGAGGAGACGTCTTTGACTTTTTGGATTTGCTCTAATGGTGTTCTTTCCATGAGGAATCTGAATCTGGGTTTTTAGTTTTATTATCAGCTGGGGGAAAAGGAAGGGATGGATCGGTCTTTACTATTGGCGATCTCAGCTTCAGCTTTTGCCAGCTTAATTTTATTGCTTTACCAATTTTCTCTAGCATCTGCTAATGCTGAAGGTCTCTTCTTTTTCTTTTTCTATCATTTTTTTTTGTGTGTTTGTGTTTATTATTGGTTTTTGATTTATGGGCAATCAATGAATTATCCATTTGTGTTGACTTGGTTTGATTAATGCATTAATTCTTGGATAATTATAATGTGGTCCTAATTAGTCTTAATGTGATCTAATATAGACTTTTGTTTGAAGCAATTAATGATGTTCCAACATAAAACTAAGTTAAAAATATGATTTGTTGTTGTGGATATAGTCTTGGTTTGTCTTGTTTTGAGCTTTATGAATGATTTTTGATATGGGATTTTGCTATAATTAAGGTTGATGACTTTTATACAACTGTGTTTGTTTACTCTATAATTTGGGATAATCTGATTTCATTAGCATATCTAGTAAGGAAATTATTTGAGGGTTTACCAATTACTCCCTCCATTCCATAATATAAGTCGTTTAGGCCATGTAGTGAAAATTAAGAAAGCAAATACAAAGTACTTTTATTGGTCAAAATATCAAACTCTTAAATACGACTTGTATACCACTAATTATATTTAAGATAGTAATATTAATATTTTGATTAAAAAAATACCTTATTTTTTTATTCCTTAATTTTCGCTACATGTCATAAACGACTTATATTATGGAATGAAGGTAGTAGTAGTTAATTTGTCAGTTACATATATAGTAACTAACCTTATTTATGTTAAGCAGGTGATGCTTTGAATGCACTGAAGACCAACTTAGCAGATCCTAATAATGTTCTACAGAGTTGGGATCCAACCCTTGTGAATCCTTGTATTTGGTTTCATGTCACTTGTAACAGTGATAATAGTGTTACTAGAGTGTGAGCTCCTTGATCTTTGGAATAATTGGCTGCATAAAATGTTAAAAAGGAATTGCTTTGTATCTGATATCGTAAATCCTATGTTGCTTTTATGCAGTGACCTTGTAAATGCGAATCTATCAGGGACACTGGTTCCACAGCTTGGTCAGCTCACACGTTTAGAGTACTTGTAAGTTAGTTTTCTGGACTTGCGTTACGGTATTAATGTACTTTCAAGACATGGTTTGCCAAGTTCACTACTTTCTGATACTCTGGCAGTCATACAAAATGCTCATTTTCTGTCAGTTTTCACCTGTGATTATACCATTCTAATTCTATCCACAGTTCTTGTTCGACACGACCTGATTTATATCGTAGAACTGTTAACATAAGGCCCATAATGAGCTACGATATGTTTATATGTTTGTTTGTTTTTCCTTCAAAAGGACATGTCGACCTGTATTAGTATAGTACAAAATAAAATCTTACGTGTCTCTTTTGAGGGTCAGAATGCTGTTGATATCTACCACGAGCTTTCATCTAGTTCAAAATCTTCATATATGTGTTTTGCCGTGCTTAGGCATGTGTAGAAGTTTTAATGTGTTGTTTATTTAAATTACTTAAGCTTTAAAAGAATGGAGAGTAAAGAGAGTAATTGTGTTCCATCTGCAGTTATCAAGTGAGTTACATATTAAAAAAAAAAATGTCTTAAAGAATGTGATAATAGGCAGTTTCATTTTCAGATGTCACAAATAATTAACACCGATCATCTTTTCCAAAGTCCATGCTTTACTTGAAAGTGCGAGCTCTGTAGCTTGAAATCTTCATATTGCTTGTTGTTTGATCTATAACCTACCCTGTATTTATATATTTGTACACTTTATTCATCTATTTATTCATGTATATTTGACAGGGAACTTTACAGTAATAACATAAGTGGAAGAATTCCTAGTGAGCTGGGGAACTTGACAAATTTAGTGAGTTTGGATCTTTATCTCAACAGCCTTAGCGGTCCTATTCCAGACACATTGGGCAAGCTTCAAAGACTGCGTTTCCTGTATGAATTCTGCATCATTGTCTTTTTTTTCTTTATGAACCCCTCCTCCCCCCGGGGGAAAAAAGAGCAAAAAAGAACCCAACAAAAAGAGAGATCTTTATTTAGCTCATTGTCCCTAATATTTTCAAGGCGAAATCCAGATGACCTGAAATGTAGTTCTGTTGCAATGAGACATTGTAATTTCCTTTACTTGGGTTGCTAAATGATTACTTTTCTTCTACCGTTTTGAAGCTGATGATATTTCTTTATGAACTGAATAGGCGTTTGAACAATAACACATTGACTGGACGGATTCCTATGTCTCTAACCACTGTCACAACTCTTCAAGTCCTGTAAGTTATCCCATATTTTCACATCTTTTGGCTTTAGGTCATAGTTCTGCTTATAGGCCTGTCTTAAGTTGTATTGTATTTTCCACCATTTTCCATTGGTATATATTTAAAAATACCTAAAATTTAAAAAGTTGTAAATATGGAAGTCAATAATTTAAAAACTTATTTAAGGTATTACTCACTCCTCAATTTTTATTCTAGCATAAATATAATATTGGTTATTCTGCAACATACAGGGATCTGTCAAACAATCGTTTAACAGGGCCGATTCCAGTCAACGGATCCTTTTCACTTTTTACACCTATCAGGTTCTTAATTGTAGTTATATGTATGTGAACTCCGGTTACTCATTATGGTTTTATGCTGACTTCTGAGTTTTATCTTTCAGTTTTGCCAACAATCAATTGGATCCTCTTCCAGTTTCTCCTCCACCGCCTATTTCTCCGACACCTCCATCTTCTTCTCCAGGTTTTAAACTTATTTTGTTTCTATCGTCAGCTCTTTATGGTTCTCATTTTCTAGTATAGCTAATTTTCTCATCCTCAAAAATGGTATTTTTAGAACGGATGGCTTAATTTTGAATAGTGATTGCACATGTTGAGACAACTATATCAATTCTAATTTTTGGGACAAGGATTGCTTTACGAAAATGATATTTTGATATGCAAGTCACGTAATGGAAGATTTGTATTGGCATATCGCATCGAGCCTGGGAGAGTGGTGGAAATGCAATATTTGATCTTTTTTGCATTGGGTTTACAATGTAAGGATTGGTTCTCCTTTACCGGATTGGAAATGGACATAGATCAGTCTGATCCTATGGTTCACATGGGATGCGGCTGTTTTTCTTTAGCTTGCAAAAGGATAATTAATGAAGTTTCCAAATTTGTATTGCTCACATTCAGAATTTCCATGTTGGCTATGACAGATGCCTCCAAAGACAAATTTTTAGCATGTGACATCACTAGTTTTACTACTATTAAAGGCGTGGAGCAAGATTATCAGCTTCCCCCTTTTGTGTTATAGTTAGTGTTTGCACTGTTTGACTAATTTTATTATAGACTTATTTTAAGTTTTACTATATTCCTTGAAATGTATTATATATTTATGATGTAATTTATTAGTCTTAAAAGATATATAGCTACTAAATAGTTTATTGTCTTGATCTTTAACTTATCCTTGACTTGTTAAGATTTGAATTCGATTGAATATAAATTGTTGTTAAAGCTAGAGTTCGATTCGAAGTTTCCAAAGTTACAGAAACACCAAATTGTGAAAACTTTGAAACAGCCAATACTACTAAGAACAAAATGATTTAAGAAAGTATTTTGGTTAGCATTTTTTGCCGAAATTTAGTCTGAAATTGAAATATAATTTAATTACTGAAATGAAGTATAAACACTACACAAGAGAATAGAAACTTTATACCGGGTTGGAAAATATCTGATGTGAGGTAAGTTGCTCGTGGATATGTCTGAATTTCTCCTTAAGCTGTTGTATCAAACAAGGTATGAAATTGCATTATAGTGAATTGAATAATAACACTAGCGGAAATGGAAGAGAAGTGTGTTTACTCGTTTAAGTTATATTTCTGTATCGTGCTTCTGATGCCCAAGTGAAAGTCTCCGCAGATTAGTGATGTCGAAAACATTATCCAAATTGTCTTTGAATGCTGATTCTACGTCCTCCCGTAGGAGTGCAGGTAACTTGTCTACAACAGGCATGAGGAGGAAACAGTTATAAACTGCAAAGAGTAGGAATACTTGATAATTGGATTGTTGGTTTTGGAAATGTTGTTAGAAACTCCTTGTGAACTTATTTCTTTGTTAGACTTGCTTGGCTTAGCAGTGAGCAGTGTGATGATGGTAAAATGTTTCTAGGTTTTGCTTGTAATTTAAGTCAATCCACATGAGTTGTTTATCGGATTATATCTGCACATATCCTATCTTCATTAGATGGCCTGTTTACATGTACCCCTTCCCATTATCTAGATTTCAGCTTGCTTATTAATAATGCCTGCTCCCTTTAGATATGGTTCATTAGATGGTTTTAAAGATGCTTTATGACTGGTTACAGGCAGAGAAAGCTAGAGAAAATGAGGAGGTTGGGATAAGCTTCAGAAGAGGTATTTTCTCACTAGTCGCGTAATTGGAAGAACATTTTTCTGGAATATGTTTCTATAGGTGATACCAACAATACTTGGATGAGCATGTTACAAATCTTGTTGTTCTTAGAGGAAATTCTTTATTTATTTGTCCTGAACCCCATTTAAGAAACCTCTTTAGGAGGTCTTGTCGTTCAACAAATGTTTATTTTCTCTCTGCAGTTAACAAAAAGTTAGGATTCTATTTTTGCTGATTGCAAATCGTTGCAATTTTAATTTCAAGATAATGTTATTATACTTTTGGTTTAGGGGTTGAAGAGCTCACATCTAAATTGAATTGCTCTCGAAGAAAAGAAACTTACGGCTGAAATGCAGATTGATCGAGATAGAAGCTTTCAAAAAGCTTGTCAGCTATTTTTTAATCTTGTCTCTATTCCCTTTAGACTTTTTCCAATCAATAATTGAAAGGTGTTTTAAACTTTTTCCTCGTATAATTGTTTTACAATCATTTTCTTATTGAATAAGTGAAAACTTCAAATATGATAAACAATTTGGAACAAAAACATTATTAAATATCAATAAACGTAAACCAACGATTTTAAAGTGGTGGGATAATATCAACTCTTTCTTCCAATCTTACTAGTCAAACTTAGGGAGATCCAGAACTTATGCAATGAGACAAAATTAGTAAATTACAAAATATTCCAAAGGAGCATAATTTTTTTTATAAAAATATAACACTTAAATAAATATTAGGGTAACCGCTACCTTTGTCCTCATCTAAAAATATTTAAGTAAAAGAGTAAAAGACATGATTCTTCTGTAAAAAAAAGGAAAGCCAAAAGTTCAAAGAGAACCTCAAAACAAAGGAAAATTTGCTATGTACCTGATTTATGTTTTTACATGAGTTGAATGATTTGTAAAAATAAATGTAAAAAAAATAAATCATTCAACTCTTAAAAGTAATTTTTTTTTTAAGAATTACTTATATTTTCATAGGAAATTCTTATTTGTATAATTGAATTGGAATATCCTGACTTTATACAAATAAGAATTTCCAATGAAAATATAAGTAAATCTTAAAAAAAAATTACTTTTCCTTATAAAAAAAATACTTTATCCAAATAATTGGTGATCCATAAGTGAATATCTACTTTTACTACTTTTTTAATTCATGACGGCTTTACCCACGTCCACATGACCCTCACTCCCCAATCCGATTGGGAATTTGAAGGATGTAAATCAATGGGTGTGGTTGGACAAGGTTTGGCTTGGTTTGGTTTGGTTTGGTCTCACTTTTTGGGGGGAAATGCCCAAAATTTGACCACTTAAAATAAAGCGGGAAACATTCAAATTCAAATTTTTTTTCTTCAAATAATCGTTCAATTCCAAATTTTGGCCTCTATAATTGTCGGGAGATGTTCAAATTCCAATTTTTTGAGGCCAAAATTTGGATTTGAACGATTATTTGAAAAAAAATTGATTTGAATGTTTTCCGCTATTTTAAGCTGGTCAAAATCTTTGGCATTTCCCCAAAAAGTGAGACCAAACCAAACCAAACCAAAGCTCAAACCTCGCTCAAACGACACCCTAATTTCGACTTGGTCCGACTTGTCTTATCACACAACAAGAAGCCACCTCCACATTGGAGCGTTGAAACTTTCACACTGCGCCTATCAAGATTCAATCATGCGTTTTCATGCACAATTTACTACCCCAAAACCAACTGAACAGCACAGACAATTCATGGCATTCCTAATAGATGGGCGGGTAGTGAGAAGTGGGGTCTTTCTCGTGCGTGCGATTTTGACCATCTTCACCCCATCCCCAATTGTTCCGAACGTGTCCAATTCTTCCAATTTCTTCTTCTTCTTTATTTTACTGCATTCTGGGCCTCTCTTTCTAAAGAATCCTCCCTATATACTTAATACTATTATAATCAATATTAAGATGTACCCACTCTATAGTAGTGTTACTAGTTACATACTCTTTGAAAATGTGAAACACTTATTAAAAAATGTGTTTTATTTCTATTAACTGATCAAATATCAAAAGTCATGATCGATAATTTTACTACATGTATTTGAAATCAATTGTCAATTGACAAATTAACTTTCAAATTTTAATAGTTTCCTCATGTTAAAATTAAGAATTTAAATTATGTAAAAAGTAATTTAATATCGTGTTATTTGACAGATTAGTCAAATTCATACGTGAATCACCGATATACCATAATCAATGGCATTTACAAACAGTATTTGAATATTCTACTCACTCAGAAGAAATTAAAGAAAAAAAAAACTCAATTTCAATATTACAACTTGGCACTGAAACAAAGTCCTCAAAACAGAACCTTTGACTAAAAGCCTTAACCAATTCATTCTTCTGCCCACCTTCCCACTTCTTCTTCTCCTTGCTGCCCACATCAAACCACTTCTTCTCCTTTTTTCCATTTTCTTGAATTCTTGGCAAAACTTAAATATTGTTTTTTTTTTTGTTTTTTTTTATAATCCTATTTGGTGAAATTTGATTATCTGGGCAGTTTATGGGTCAAATTCGTGATGAGACACAGATATTATAGCTGGGCCTGGGGGAGCTATAATCTGAAAGAAAGAACTAGGGTTTTGACTTTTTGAGGAGACTTCTTTGACTTTTTGGATTTGCTCTAATGGTGTTCTTTCCATGAGGAATCTGAATCTGAATCTGGGTTTCTAGTTTTATTATCAGCTGGGGGGAAAGGAAGGGATGGATCGGTCTTTACTATTGGCGATCTCAGCTTCAGCTTTTGCCAGCTTAATTTTATTGCTTTACCAATTTTCTCTAGCATCTGCTAATGCTGAAGGTCTCTTCTTTTTCTTGTTCTATCATTTTTTTTTGTGTGTTTGTGTTTATTATTGGTTTTTTATTTATGGGCAATCAATGAATTATCCATTTGTGTTGACATGGTTTGATTAATGCATTAATTCTTGGATAATTATAATGTGGTCCTAATTAGTCTTAATTTGATCTAATATAGACTTTTGTTTTGAAGCAATTAATGATGTTCCAACATAAAACTAAGTTAAAAATATGATTTGTTGTTGTGGATATAGTCTTGGTTTGTCTTGTTTTGAGCTTTATGAATGATTTTTTATATGGGATTTTGCTATAATTAAGGTTGATGACTTTTATATAACTGTGTTTGTTTACTCTATAATTTGGGATAATCTGATTTCATTAGCATATCTAGTAAGGAAATTATTTGAGGGTTTGCCAATTACTCCCTTCCATTCCATAATATAAGTCGCTTAGGACATGTAGTGAAAATTAAGGAAGCAAAAACAAAGTACTTTATTTATCAAAATATCATTATTACCCTCTTAAATACGACTTGTATACCACTAATTATATTTAAGATAATAATATTAATATTTTGATTAAAAAAAACCTTATTTTTTTATTCCTTAATTTTCGCTACATGTCCTAAATGAGTTATATTATGGAATGAAGGTAGTAGTAGTTAATTTGTCAGTTATATATATAGTAACTAACCTTATTTATGTTAAGCAGGTGATGCTTTGAATGCACTGAAGACCAACTTAGCAGATCCTAATAATGTTCTACAGAGTTGGGATCCAACCCTTGTGAATCCTTGTACTTGGTTTCATGTCACTTGTAACAGTGATAATAGTGTTACTAGAGTGTGAGCTCCTTGATCTTTTGAATAATTGGCTGCATAAAATGTTAAAAAGGAATTGCTTTGTATCTGATAACGTAAATCCTATGTTGCTTTTATGCAGTGACCTTGGAAATGCGAATCTATCTGGGACACTGGTTCCACAGCTTGGTCAGCTCACACGTTTAGAGTACTTGTAAGTTGGTTTTCTGGACTTGCGTTACGGTATTAATGTACTTTCAAGACATGGTTTGCCAAGTTCACTACTTTCTGATACTCTGGCAGTCATACAAAATGCTCATTTTCTTTCTGTCAGTTTTCACCTGTGATTATACCATTCTAATTCTATCCACAGTTCTTGTTCGACATGACCTGATTTATATCGTAGAACTGTTAACATAAGGCCCATAATGAGCTACGATATGTTTATATGTTTGTTTGTTTGTTTTTCCTTCAAAAGGACATGTCGACCTGTATTAGTATAGTACAAAATAAAATCTTACGTGTCTCTTTTGAGGGTCAGAATGCTGTTGATATCTACCACGAGCTTTCATCTAGTTCAAAATCTTCATATATGTGTTTTGCCGTGCTTAGGCATGTGTAGAAGTTTTAATGTGTTGTTTATTTAATTTACTTAAGCTTTGGCAGAATGGAGAGTAAAGAGAGTAATTGTGTTCCATCTGCAGTTATCAAGTGAGTTACATACTATAAAAAGTCTTAAAGAATGTGATAATAGGCAGTTTCATTTTCAGATGTCACAAATAATTAACACCGTTTATCTTTTCCAAAGTCCATGCTTTACTTGAAAGTGCGAGTTCTGTAGCTTGAAATCTTCATATTGCTTGTTGTTTGATCTATAACCTACCCTGTATTTATATATTTGTACACTTTATTCATCTATTTATTCATGTATATTTGACAGGGAACTTTACAGTAATAACATAAGTGGAAGAATTCCTAGTGAGCTGGGGAACCTGACAAATTTAGTGAGTTTGGATCTTTATCTCAACAGCCTTAGCGGTCCTATTCCAGACACATTGGGCAAGCTTCAAAGACTGCGTTTCCTGTATGAATTCTGCATCATTGTCTTTTTTTCTTTATGAACCCCTCCTCCCCCCGGGGAAAAAAAGAGCAAAAAAAGAACCCAACAAAAAGAGAGATCTTTATTTAGCTCATTGTCCCAAATTTTTTCAAGGAGAAATCCAGATGACCTGAAATGTAGTTCTGTTTTGCAATGAGACATTGTGATTTGCTTTACTTGGGTTGCTAAATGATACTTTTCTTCTACCGTTTTGAAGCTGATGATATTTCTTTATGAACTGAATAGGCGTTTGAACAATAACACATTGACTGGACGGATTCCTATGTCTCTAACCACTGTCACAACTCTTCAAGTCCTGTAAGTTATCCCATTTTTTCACATCTTTTGGCTTTAGGTCATAGTTCTGCTTATAGGCCTGTCTTAAGTTGTATTGTATTTTCCACCATTTTCCATTGGTATATATTTAAAAATACCTAAAATTTAAAAAGTTGTAAATATGGAAGTCAATAACTTAAAAACTTATTTAAGGTATTGCGCACTCCTCAATTTTTATTCTAGCATAAATATAATATTGGTTATTCTGCAACATGCAGGGATCTGTCAAACAATCGTTTAACAGGGCAGATTCCAGTCAACGGATCCTTTTCACTTTTTACACCTATCAGGTTCTTAATTATAGTTATATGTATGTGAACTCCGGTTACTCATTATGGTTTTATACTGACTTCTGAGTTTTATCTTTCAGTTTTGCCAACAATCAATTGGATCCTCTTCCAGTTTCTCCTCCGCCGCCTATTTCTCCGACACCTCCATCTTCTTCTCCAGGTTTTAAACTTAATTTGTTTCTATCGTCAGCTCTTTATGGTTCTCATTTTCTAGTATAGCTAATTTTCTCATCCTCAAAAATGGTATTTTTAGAACGGATGGCTTAATTTTGTGATTGCACATGTTGAGACAACTATATCAATTCTAATTAGATACCTATATGAAATGAAGTAAACTTATTTGATTGCTATTTCGCAAACAATTTCAGTTGGCAGTAGTACTACTGGTGCCATTGCTGGAGGAGTTGCTGCAGGTGCCGCACTTCTATTTGCTGCTCCTGCAATTCTACTTGCTTGGTATCGGCGAAGAAAACCAGAGGATAATTTCTTTGATGTGCCTGGTTAGTGAGCCTAGACCTGTCATCTCACTGTTGTATATAAACATGAACATAGTGAATTCACATGGTTTGCTCCTTGTATATTGAATGGTTAATCAACTTGCCTTTTGTTGCAGCCGAGGAAGATCCAGAAGTTCATCTTGGTCAGCTCAAAAGGTTTTCCTTACGTGAGTTGCAAGTTGCCTCTGATAATTTCAGCAACAAAAACATTCTTGGTAGAGGTGGTTTTGGTAAAGTTTACAAAGGTCGGTTAGCTGATGGATCTCTGGTGGCTGTTAAAAGACTAAAAGAAGAACGAACTCAAGGTGGCGAGTTGCAATTCCAAACAGAAGTGGAGATGATCAGCATGGCTGTACATCGTAATCTACTTCGTTTACGTGGCTTTTGTATGACACCGACAGAGCGGTTGCTTGTTTATCCGTATATGGCTAACGGAAGTGTAGCATCGTGTTTGAGAGGTAAGAGCTAGTCGGTTTTTTCATAGCTCTGGTTTTATCTTTCATATAAGAAATTAATACATCTAATGAGCACAATAATTAGTTTCTTTTGGTCAAGGAATTAGAATATACGGTGAAAATTCTCTCCGTTTGAAAATGCGGTGAAAATTCTCTTAGTATCGTCAATGCTGCTCTCACATTTGCACAAGAATATCTGTTAATAACTAGAAACTCCATATCTGTTCATCGAAATCCTCCAACAAATCTATAATTGTTTTGTATAAGTGGAATGTCATCATCATACATCAAGAATTATTCAGATCATAATACATGGATAATAAGAATTGACTTTCTTACTGAGAACTAGAACATAAGGAAGAATGTAATTTGTGGATGGAATCAAGCATATATTTTTCATCTGAGAGAAGGTTTTCGTTCTGGGAAAAAATCTATATACTCCTAAACAAGAGTGTTATCCATTTAACGAAAAACCAAAAAGTACTTGGAGAAACTAGTAGTTCCAGAAATGGTTCAGTAGTATTAACTTTTGCTGATGATGCATTCTTGTAGAGCGACCTGATACACAATCTCCTCTTGATTGGCCAATAAGGAAGCACATTGCATTGGGATCTGCTAGGGGCCTTGCCTATTTGCATGACCATTGCGATCCCAAGATTATTCACCGTGATGTTAAAGCGGCTAACATATTATTGGACGAGGAGTTTGAGGCTGTTGTGGGAGACTTTGGTTTGGCGAAACTTATGGATTACAAGGATACACATGTTACAACTGCTGTACGTGGTACCATTGGTCACATTGCTCCCGAGTACCTCTCAACTGGCAAGTCCTCAGAGAAAACAGATGTTTTTGGATATGGTGTTATGCTTCTTGAGCTCATCACTGGGCAGAGGGCTTTCGATCTTGCTCGTCTTGCCAATGATGATGATGTCATGTTACTTGATTGGGTAAGCATCTCTTCTCTTAGTATCTATATAGCAATTGCTAAAATTTTATGCATGCATTTCAATTATTCTTGAAGACATTGTGTGAGCTCATGCTGATTTTGTGAATGTGAATAAAATAGTAAGGAAAGTGACTTCTCTGTGGTTTAGCTATTATCCCATTGCCAATCAAGTAAATTGCGGCTCTCTGCATGAATCGAGTTTTTGTTTCTTTGACGCTTCTAAGTAATATCGTTAATTGATTTAACTGTGATGGAGAGATAAATATCAGAATGGTTATGGCCCTTGTAGGTAATTTTTGGCAGATGCCGTGATTGTGAACCAATTTGTCATTTTAATTATGTACTAAAAACTATACTTGGGGATTCTTCCGAGACTATGTTGGTCTCACTGGGTGTGTATAGGATACCTGAAACACGAATTAGAATGTTAATTAACTTTGATTTAAAGCATGCATGTATTCTTCATTCTTGGAAGTTGCCGCCGAGTGCAGCTCCCTCGTGTATGTGGAAGTAATGGGGTACTCTTGAAGGCATATATGGAAATGATAAAATTTGTGAATTCAGGTGAAAGGACTTCTGAAGGAGAAAAAGTTGGAAACTCTAGTGGATGCAGATCTTCAGGGTAATTATGTGGATGCTGAAGTAGAGCAGTTAATTCAAGTAGCTCTGCTTTGCACACAGGGTTCCCCTACAGAACGTCCTAAGATGTCGGAAGTTGTCAGAATGCTTGAAGGCGATGGCTTGGCGGAGAGATGGGAAGAATGGCAAAAGGAAGAGATGTTCCGTCAAGAGTATAACCATGAGCACCATCCTAATACTGATTGGATCATTGCTGATTCCACATCAAACCTCCGACCTGATGAACTCTCCGGTCCAAGATGATCCTTTAGGCAAAAAAAATGTATTAAGATCCCCAATATTGTGTTTAAAGCCCCTGTATTTGTTCTTCTATGTGCATATCATTTTTTTTCTTTTTCCTTTTTTTTTCTCCGATGTTCAAATTACATATCTGGTTACAGGAATTTTGAAGACTGTAAAATGTCCATAGGTTGCCCAGCTGAGGTTACAGTGTTGAGGTGCATGTAAGAAAGAATTAGCAAGAGAGAATGTGGGTGGAAGCACCAATTTGTACCGTTATTATTTTCTTCTTCTCATGTATCAGATAGTGAAGCTTGTTAAAAGAATAATAAATATATTTGTTTGGCAAAATTCAAATTGTTGTTGGTCTTCTTAGCAAAGGGAGTGGACTATATTAAGCATGCTGTTTTTCCCTTCAAATGTTCTGCAGAAAGTTTGTCTTCCTACGACCAAGTAAACATCCACAGCAATGGTTTACCCTACTAAAATTAACGTTTTTTTCTGGATAAAAGAACAGAAACTATTTGTGAAGAGACGAGAACAAATACACTTGTCTCATGATTCATTAATTTGGTTGTATAATGGAAGAAAGTGAAGAAAGAAAATACAATTCATCACCCTATGTTGTTGAGTTCTGTTGGACATAAAAGTAAACAGGATAGATGAACATGGAGAACAAATACTACGAACAGGTGAAATTCAATAAAATTGCAACCTTTAGGAAAGCTCTACTTGGGTTGTTTACCTGAATTGTCACCTTAGCCTATAAGCAGTACATGAGGGGATCAAGTATGATGAAACATTTTAAATTCAACCAATTACTTAAGCAAAGTAGCCTGAAACATCAAAAACTCGAACAGGATCAGTGGCTATCTGCATGAGGAATCAAAACTTTTAAAGGCACTAAAAGCTAGAGGATGCAAACATGAAACTCCAATTTCAACAGCATGACCATGTACAATAAGATTTATTCTATTATCTCTGGATCATGAGAAGCAGCATCACTTTCTTCCAGTGGAAATTCGTGGTTTGCCTTTAACTTCAGCCTCCTGGATACAGATACCAGTAGAGTCAGTTCTCAATTCAGCAAGAAGAATCTCTTAGTCCGTCTTCAACATATTTAAAATATAAAAAAAGTGAAAAAGTGCCATAAATTTACCTGTGGCAAGTGTAGGTATATGTATGTCTTTGCTGTTGCTGGATTGTGATTTTCTGCACCCTTGCTCCAGTCATAACAAACCTATGTCCAAAGAAGAAACAAATTAAACAAGGAACACTAGAAGACACAAACAAGATATTAGGAATTTCTCATTGGTTAATGCACAATGAACCTGGAAAACAAAGTGAATTTAACGATTCAATCATTTCATTAAAACGTACGGCATATGCATATATTGACCCATCATTGTTGAATGCGCTGCAAGGGATGGGCTGGCTGCACCTTGTCATAGCCTATCCAATAAACAAACATAAAATGTAAACCGCGACGGACTAAGGAAAAAAAAGAAACAAAAATAACGGCTCGAATGTCAAAGGACCTGCGAAAGGTTAATAGCAATCAGCAACATTCCAAAACACAACTACTAACAAGACTTCAGGTGAAGGGACATAAAAGGATAACAAAGAACTGAGGTGCCCAAAAACCACAGAGAACTGAGCTGCTTTGGGTTTCCAATGGGCTAAGCACTACCGTTGCAAGGAGCAGGTCAAAACATAGCACATATCTCATCTCAACTACTGACACAAGTAGGTTCATTCGAATTTCTAAACCAATGAAAGCACAATCCAGGACTTGCGGAGAGGCAGGTTCATCTTTTTGGTTCTAAAGGGTCTTACTAAAGTTGCAGCAATTGCAGGTCATTTCAATTAATAAAGTTCATTAAAGGTTTGCTGAATGAAAGAAGCATGGTGATGTGCACATAAATCAAAACGGTTCTTGGGTCTGCCTTCACTGATGCCTTTTGGCTTTGATTTGAGGGCATGATTCTGTAGCAAACGCGACGGCATAGGGGACCATTGTTACATGTGTATTATATGAGCAACCACTTTGTGCACTTGTTGCCAAATGTTAGGTTAGTCTCCAATACATCTGTTTCAGTGGTATCCTGGGATCAGCCACTTTGTTTGACAAAGGTTAGGTTTGTATCCCGTCCATCCCCACCCATACCCCCAATTATTGGGGACTTAATGGGTTATGCTATTGTTGTTGTTGTTGTTGTTGTTGTATTAAAGGTTACTTCAACTCACAGAAATCTACACAAGGAAAATAATACCTAGTTTATTTTCACATGAAAGATGAAATTCAGAAAGGCAAAAACACCTAGTAATGCTTATCAGTCCCATGCCAAACTCGATATCTGGCCCAAACAGAAAATATTTCTTCTATTGGCCTAAAAGATAGATCTAATCCTTGCACCATTGTCAGATTTGATATACAATTCCTCAACAGAACAGGAAGAAAAGCTTGCCAAAAAAAAAGAATACAAATAAATGAACTTCCACCACAGTTGGTGAATGCTAACTGAAGAAAAAGAATGTCTTATTACCTTGAGTCTCTGTTTGCTATCTTTGTCCCAGAAATTGAAGGAACCATCTGATCCAGCGGTTGCAAATGTGTGATGAATCTGAGATGACAAAAAATTTCCAATTTCTTGCATGGATATCGGGGAAATTGTGATGGATAAGCACACCTTTTCAAATAAATGAAGCCTTCTCTATTTTTATTTGTCCTTTTGAATTTGCTTCTCCCTAGTAAAATTATTTATCGTAGAATTAAGAAATAAGAATCTTTAAAGACTAACAAGTCGGAGACGCAAGCATATTTTCCTAAAACTCCTCAAACTGGTTAACTAGATTTCCTAACAATCAGAAACAAAACTTCAATACGTAGGATACAATTCTTTATCGAATCATATTCAAGGGAAATTTAACTTTTTAAAGTATTCTTAAGCTGGAAAGGATGAGCAAACACCTAAAAATTGGACAACAAATATTCTTGACAAATTACAACAATGCAAGATGAAATTATGGGAGTTAACGAGTATCTCAATCTTCATTTTCATCAGTAGGAGACAGATAGATAATCTGAAATTCATTTGAGTTAAAATTCTTACAGGATGAAAATTCAGTGAATTGACAGAATAGATATCATTTCCCTCTCTGTGGCATTTGAAAGTGAAGTTTTTACTTTGTTGTGCATCATCAAGATGGTGTACACCAACCCTGCCCTCAATTGAGCCAACCTGGACGTGACAAAGAATACCGAATTAAGCAAGATTAGTCAAAACTCAAAACCGGTATTCAGTAACAATAATAAAATCACATTAGAGAAAGAAAAAAAAGATGAACTATTGACGAGATCTTTTCTAGAGCCCGAGTAAGGAAACTCAGCCCGAGTAAGGAAACTCAATAACATAAACAGATAAAATCACAATGACCAATAATCAAATATGTGAAAGACAACTAAACTGTGAAAGAGAATTAAATGGATAATATAACCGAGTCTGCTAGCATACCAAGAAGCCTTGTTGGTCAGGGAAGGCAGCTACACATCTTGTCTGGTACTTTAAGGGTGAGGTGATTCTCTTGAATTCATTCTGCAAGAACAGCAAACTTTTCCATGTAAAATGGATGGTAACAGAAAATCAATTGGCATTTAATTGTAAAACTTTAATATAGAAGGGCAAAGGTTGATATCAAGTTCTACTAGATTCGATTTATCTAACCATTGCAAATAACATGATATAGGTTTCTTCTTCTACCTTTCTGCCGGATTTACCATATACAAACTGAAAGGTCTAACTGGTAATCAGGACAACAAGTACTTAAAATCTAATGCTTCATTTTGTTGGGTGCAATCGAAAAGGGTTGTCATTATAATATGATTGAAACAACAGATTGGTAAACCAGAGGGGCCATATCCCATCTGGGTACCCGTTTTGACTACTTTTGTTTTACGAGAAACTTTTATGTTAAAGGTTGTGTCCTCTGTTGGTTTTCGTTCCAAAAGCTAATGCAATATTTTCATTTTTGGCCCCACATCTTCTCCCAACCACAATTTTCCTTTTGCTAAAACCAACATAAAATTTCAAACTAAGAACCAATCAAAACTTAAACAATTAAGAAATAAAGGTGCAGCAGAGATAATTTTGATCCAATTACAAAATTACCGGAGACTTCTTAGAAAATTACTACGTCTGTAAATACTCTGTTTCCTTCAACAGCCTATCAAGATATAAAAGGAAATACCTGAGGATTTTGCAAATTGAAAACAATAAGATTTCTATCAGCAGTTCCAACGACCATAAGAGGATGTCTCACTGTAAGAGCATAGCAGCGGTCCGGGAGCTGTTGGACATGAGCAGGATTTGACTGTCTCAGATCCCAGTACCTGATAAAGAGACATAAACATGCCTAAAACTCATGAAGACATGATTGTGATCTTCACCCATTGAGGAATCGTAAAGCAAACACATTATTAAAGTTCTAGTGAAATTGAACAAACTGCAATTGGATACCCAATGCAATGTAGGATCCTATACAACGCTTGATAACGATACTAGAAATTACATTATATACAACAATAATTTCAGTAAATACATAATAGGAATCAATGCAACCATTTATCACCCTTATGGATGTTATGAACACCATGCAAAGAAAATCCATGAATTGGCAGTTAACATGTCTCAAACCACAACGATGATTATCAATTTAGCACCAAGCACAAATATACCCACTAAATATTTGACCAGAAATGCATAGAACCCAATGATCTGACAATCTAGTTCCACTTCCACCATATGCAAGAGACAATGCTAAGATGCACAGCAGATGAACCATAACCAATATAATTGTTCTAAGCCCGGCAAACAATAAATAACAAAGCAATAGCTATACATGACAATTGAGTTTATAAATAATTAAATATAACCCAAATCAAATATCATTCATGATTGCAGCGACTGCTAAGAGATGCATGCATCTCTGAGCTACCACTAAATTAATAATAATTCAGAATAACCGTCACCTTAGAGTCTTATCCCAACTTCCTGTCACCAAAAGGTTCATTTCAGGGATCCAAGCCATCTCCCTGACAGGGAGGTCGTGCATGGCCACTTGCACTGGCTGGCCACCAGATAACAGAGGCCACATCTTCACCTGCTTGTCACAGCCTCCGGAAAAGACAGCTGTTCCATCATCCTTCCAAGCTGAGCACAAAACCTATCAAAGAGTAAAAAATTAGTCAAGGGAAAACCCAAATTCATTGATTATGGAGAAATATGCACCAGAGAGATCTTATATATATATATATATATATATATATATATATTACCGGTTGGTCATGTGTCATTGCTGCCTTAGGCACAGTGTTAATACTTGTTCCAGAGCGCATTACCTCCCAACATCGCACCTTGAGACACAAAAGACGCGGAATATAAACAGCTTGAAATGTCAAAATTTCACACTTCTTCACACGGGAGAATAAAAAAGAGGAACACCACCACAAGGAGACCAAAAATGATTTGCGAAACATTTGACAGAGCTAATATAATGCCGCCTTAACTATCCCAGATATATATATATATATATATATGTGTGTGTGTGTGTGTGTGTGTGTGTGTGTGTGTGTGTGTGCAGAAAGTATAGGTACATTATAAAAAGGGAAACATAAAACTACTGCTAAATTCAGAAAATCAAAATAAGCATGATTACCTGATTATCCCATGAAGTAGCTACAAGGAAATTTGCCTTGGGACTGAAACAAAGGCTTGATACGGAATCAGTGGGAGGTTGCGCCACCTTATTAACACACAAAACAAAAAAAAAATTAAAAATAATAATAGTACAGAATTCAAAGTAGAAATCTCAAAATTGCCAGAGCAAAATTAACAGACTGTTGCATCCAAATTTTTAGAGTTTAATACGAAATAATTCCAAAAAATTACAACAACAACAAGAATAATAATAATAATAATAATAATAATAATAATAATAATACACAATTCACAGTACCAATCTCAACATTGCCAGAGCAGTTAACGAACTGCTTCGTCCACATTTTGAGAGATTAAAACGAAATAATTGGAACAAATTACCAATTATTATAACAGTTCGAAGAAAATCAAATTTTAAGAAGGATGAATGTTATTTTAAAATTATTTTTAAAAATTAACAGTAACAATCTCAATATTTCCAGAGCATTTAACGAACTGCTGCGTCCACATTTATAGAGAATAATTCGGACAAATTTACCAATTATTATAACAGTTTCGAAGAAAAAACGAAATTCACCTCGGCAGACCGGTTCGGATTCGGATTTGCAGCTGAAGCAGCGCCGAATGTAGACATTTTGCTGCAAAAAAACACGAACGAAAAAAAATCAGAAAAACAAACCGACATTGTAAGAGAATAGAACGAAGAACAATTTAAATTAAACATCATAAAAAGAAATTCAGCAAAGCTATTACCAAAATCTGAAAATCGAAGAAGTTACTGGAGAGAAGAGGGACTGGTGATAAACCCTAGGAATCTATCGAGCGGAAGAAGGAGAGAATTTGTTTGAAGAATATTTGAAACGATGGAGACTGAAGAGAAGAATAGGAGAGAGAGAGTGCAGACATATAATATATAACTGTAACAGCTTACTTATTACGCGCGTGGCTGCGTTAAGAGGAAGCTAATCTGCTTTGCTATGGATTTCTCTGACCCGATCCAAACGGGTATATATATATATGGCAAATTGGTGGAATTCGTCCCCAAACAATTTACGATTGGTAACTTGAGTCCTCAAAATTTATTTATTTATTTTAAATACTCAAATAATTTGCGTGTTTGTAACATGGGTCATTCTGCTCAAAAAACCTCTAGTCAACGGTTAGTCAACATTTCTTAAAACATTTCACTCAAAATATTAGGAGTATTTTGGGTAATTCATACTCATTTTCTCCAAACCATCTTCTTCCCCACCCCCTTCTTCTTCTTCAACCTTGCATTTCTTTCTCTCATGGCACATTTTCTTTTTTACCCTCTTCTTCTTCTAATTGAAGTAATAAAATAGGAAAAACAGTGTTCTTGATTTAAGTTTCATAAAATATGAACTGCCTCTATATCTGAAGGCGCCAATAAACCAAGGCGGCAGAATCTAGACATGTGGCCTGGAAATAGCCAAAAATTACCTTTAAGAGCCAGAATTCGCCTGGAATAGCCCAAACCTGACTGGAAATAGCAACATGTTAACTAAATGCGTTGATCCTATGTGGCGTAGCTCTTTCGGATGTTCAGCAGAACAACGGTCCACCACCAGATGAATAACAACCTTTAAAATATGTGGCCAACATGGTCAGCTGAACGGATCTTCCACAATGGTCAACCACACCCAATCGTTGCACCCAAAAAAAAACCAGAAGCTCTAAAAAAAATCCAGAAACCTCCGAAAAAATTCTAGGAGCTCCAAAAATACTCCCACAAGCTCCTAAAAAATCCCATAAACTCCAAAACAAACTCCCACTTTAAAATAAATTCCTACAAAAACATATTGCTCACATCAGGCTCCAATAGCTAAAATATATATCAAATTGCTGGGGAAAAATAATGAAATCTTGTCAAAGGTATATATATATATATATCCCTTATAAGAGAAAATTTTAACATGCTGCTGAAATGAAAGAGAATAACAATTGAATCAATCAGCAAATAAAGGAAGACAAGGCAACTTTTTTTATTTTTTATTTTTTATTTTATCGGCATAATCTATAGTTGTCAAGCTTTCAACATCAACTAAAAGGGTTTGGGGACATAAGCCACCATTCGTAAATTGTTTGGGAACGAATTCTACCAATTTCCTACACACACACACACACACACACACACACACAATTAAAAAAGGCAAATTGGTAGATTTTGTCCCTAAACAATTTATACTATGGGTAAAGTCTTTAAAGATTAATTTTGGACATTAAAATTTCTAAACAATTTATCATTGGTATATAAGGTTTTTCCGTTTAAAAAGTTACAATCAACATGAATTTTGGAATTTTTTTTGAAAAAAATTGATGGGGTAATTATGGTAATTCACACCACACCTCTCTTTCTTCAATCTCACCATACCCCTACCCACCCCACCCCACCCCCCACCCCAACCACCACAGCAGTTCCAAAAAATGCAGAACAAAGAAAACAAACCATTTCTTGAATTCTTCCTCCCCCCAAAAAAGATCAAAACTTTCTGAAAAACCTATTTTCTTGAACTTTCTTGATTCAATTCAAAATCCAAAAATCAATCAAACTTTCATATTCAAAATTACAAATCCCAAACTTGGGTCTTAACTAAAAAAATATCTAACTTTCTGAAAATCATTCTTGAAACCTTCTTGATTCAATCCAATATTCCAAAATCCAAAAATCAATCAAACTTTCTTATTCTTGAACCAATTGTTTAGGGACAATAATTTCAATCACAATAAGACAAGCTGGTAGAGAGAGAAAGTATGAACTTCTCCTTCCAAAGCTACCAGTCTAAATCAACCCCCTCTCCCCATCAAGAAATTAACTCATTTCTTGTCTTCCTCAAATGGGAGAAGAAGAAAAAAAGAGAAAAACCAACAAACCCAGTAATTTTCCATGGATTTGTTTTTGGGTGATTCAATTTTACATTGGTTTGTTCTCCATGCATTTGTTTTGCTGTTTGTTAATTGGAATTGATGAAAATTAATAATTTTCCATGTGAGTTGATCTGAAGAAGGATGGTGGCGGTGATAAAAGTTGGTAGCCGGTGGTGTGGCGGGTGATTGTGGTGTGGTGGGGTTAAGTAAATTGAGATGTATTATACACCTAAAATATTTTTATTGACCCAATAAAAAATTTGAATTAACAGTTAACTAATAATTTTTTTTGATGGAAGTAAATTCTATACCAATAGTAAATTATTTAGGGATTTTAATCTCCATAATTAATTTTTTGGGACCTTACATCTGATTTATAAATTGTTTAGGGATAATAATGATCAATTTGCCTTAAAAAAACCAAAAAATAATAATATAATATATACTTTTTTTTAATGTTTCTCGTGATTGCTTGATCTCTAATCTGTTGAATTGCGAGTTAGAAACTCGATCACTAAATTATTATCTGAGTGATAATATAATATATACTATGTTTTTAGGAGAGAAAAAATATTATACGTATAAGAGTTCAAAAAAATAAAGTAGGGAGGTCTAGGAGTTATTGTCCGATAGTGGGGAAATGTTGGTGACGATTAGAAAAAAACTTATTCAATTTCCCACACCATGGCACATTGAAGCAGTGACTATTGAAAGGTGTTCTTCTGGTAAGGTGATTTGATTATCTCTTTTTATTCTTCAAACGGATTGCTGAGGTATAGTTAAAAACGCTTGCGATCAAGACGAGAATCTTTCGCATTTATTAGTTATATTGTCTAGTAAGTTAATGATTTACTAGTTAGTCTCGAGGCTTGCATTTATTATGTTAAAAGCTCGGTTAATATTGTTGTGCATAATTTAGCCAAACACTTGTTCGAGTTGTACCTTATGTAATGGCTTCTATCCTTTTGACCGACACTGAATAAATTTCTAAGTTACCTAAAAAAAATGTATAAGAAAATGAATTGAAATTGGAAAATAAATTTGGGTTTAGGATTAGGAAAAATGTTCCTAAACAAATTGGACCTTCCTAACTCGAAAAGTGGACTTTATGCGTATTACACATAGATTGGGCTGAACTTGAAATTTAATCTCCATAATTCGAAAATTGAGCTTTATGTGTAATTACGCACATAATGGGCTGAACTTGAAATAAGAATGCCGTCAGCAACATATATTGTACTTCTCTTATAGAAGAGCTTACCCGAGGCGATGGGCCGAATATTCCTCTAAAAAAAGAGTGTTCTTAACAAAAATAATTGTAAGTAAATATGGGCAAAAAATCGTCCGTCACCGTTCGGCATCCTCTTCTATATCCCCACGAATAGATATTTATCAAGTGTATATTTTTTTCTATGAATTCCACTATTTCTTTTAAGTTATAATTTTTTAATTAAAAATTTAATACATGTTATTTTTTTATTAGTGGAACAGAAAAGGGGATACAGAATGGAGACAGAGAATTCCTAACGGTAAATATGTCACATAAAGTATTACAGAATTCGGCGTTTCGTCACACATTTAAAACATTTGGGAAAATTAAATGACATAATCAAGAGCATAAATATCCCTTTGACAACTAGATACATATCGTCTGCTAAAAAAAAAAAAACTTGATATATATAGTCGGTGGTTAAAACTAATACCGAGTAGGCAGATAAATGAGAAACCATTCTCCCATATAAAAATAAAAATAAATAAAAAGGAAGTACTTCTCACGTATATCATCTATGTTTAGTACGAGTCGAATAGAGTGTAATATTGATATTTTAATTAATAAATTACTTTTTTTCTTTTTAATTTTCAATGCATGTTTTAAATGACTTATATTATAGGAAGGAGGTAGTATATATTAAACATTTTTAAAATGAGTATAACAGATGCATATGTTATGATTGATGTGAGATAAAAGAAATGATATTATCCGAAAGGAATTAGGAGAGTGACAATTATTGAAGACAGGATAAAAGAAAAACATTTGATATTGGTTTAGATACATAAAAAGAAGACCAAGTAATGCTAGTTCCGGTTAGAAAAATTGAAGGATGAAGTATGAGGTTGTAAGAGGAAAAAGGGATGTCGAAGAAGGTTTTCGGACTGAATTCACTAAGAGTGATATGAATTTATTAAATTTGGATGAGAGTATAATGTTTGATAGAAACAAATGGAGTAAATGCATTAGTGATAACGGCAATAGGGAACTCTGGCACTTGTTTATTCATGTAGTAGACCCTATAATATTAGATTAAAACTTTATTGTTATTGTACCTTTATATTTATTTTTCAAAATAAAACATTTAAAAAGATTAGAAAAAGTTTGTGACTAGCTCAGCAAATAATCATCTATAATTTTTGAAATTTCCATAGATGTTTCCAAGTGAATTTCCACAAGTGTCTGAAATGTACATACAGAAAACTCGTGTCCTGGTGTGCTTATAATAAATGGATGCTTCCTATTTTAAATTTTCCTATACATATAATTTCTTGGAAAATCATGAAAGAATTTCCCACACGTAAAGTCACCACAAGACAGCTGCTCTCGTCTTCAGGAAGTTGGAAAAGAAGTGGAAAATTAACAGAAAAACTAACCATAATCAGATTACAGATTGATTCAAATTAGGTGTTCGGACCACTTCATATTTATAAGAACCAAAATTTGAAGGACCACTTTGAAAGAGATGGAAATCTACAACGTTTTTAACTTGGACACAATACATCTTCCATTGTCATTGTCTTTTTATTCCTTCGTCACAAATTAAATATCCAATTTTTTATTTTATTTTATTTAAAATGGATGTCGTTTTTTCTTAAAAATTAACATATTTTATCCTTAAACTTTCCATTATTAACTTCTTATATTTAATAAACACAAGTTCCACTAACATATGTGTCTTACTATATTTTTAAAGATATTATAGTAATTTACTCATAATAAATTATTTTTATTAATTTTTATGAAAGTCAAATGTCAATATTCAATAATAATTTTCTTTTTTTTCTTTTCAAAATACCATGCCCATCATAATAAATGACTAATCTAATAGTGAGATACATACAAATAGTTTTAGCTCAAACCTGATAGGAATTTCTGTAAATATCCCGATAATTATCGCTTCAGATAGTATTGAATATTGAATGCGCATAATCTTGAGCGAACAACTTCTCCCCCTGTGGTTGACAAAATTTTATCTTATACATGCTCTATTGGTCTAGACCTGCACTTTTTTTACATTTTTTTCATTGGTTCTTACTTGTGCATGTAGAGACCACTAAAAATAGGAAAAATTCAATTATAGGACCGCCCTTATGAGATTGTTTGCACAGCTTCTGATCAATTTATGTGAGGGGATGAGGGGTTAGTCCCAAAAAAAGGGTATTATGATTGAATAACCCCTAAAAACTCAATTCGCCCATTATCCGACCAGATAAGATCTAACCCGACACGCAATCTCAATCTTATCCACCATATCCATCATCTCCACCATCTCAAACCAAACCTCCACCTGCTCCAGTACCACCCTACACCCACAAGGACAAAGGGAGTAAAATGGTAGTTCATATTTAGAAAACCAAAAACATACATTGCAGAAATAGTTCTTAAGAATCAGAGTATAACTTCGAATGTCGAAATTCCATCACTGCAAATCAGAAATTTGTAAGACAACAAACATATGATATTAAAAAACCAATTTGAACTGTATTTTCATGAGAGAGATAGATAGATAGATAAGTGGGGGTGGTGGAGGAGGGGATACTGGAGCAGGTGGTGGTTTGGTTTGAGATGGTGGAGATGATGGATATGGTGGAGAAAATTGAGATTACGGGTCGGGTCATATTTTATCTGGTCAGTCTAGATCTTATCTAGTCGAAAAATGGTTCAGTTTGAGTTTTTGAACATTTTTACCCTTCACTCCGAGAGCATGTGCAAGACGCGTGTGATTTTTTGGCCTGAATAGTGACCGGATTCACTAATTGGACATTTATAGTGGCCAGTATATTGATGATGCTATTTTTAGCCTAATAAAAAGATAGTGCTATTTATCGAAATCCGTAAATAGATAAAGAGTGAGTTTTGACATTTTTACCTTTCTCTCTGAGAGAATGTGCAAGGCACGTGTGATTTTTTGATCTGAAAAGTCACCGGATTCACTAATTAGACATTTATAGTGGTCCCGTAAATTGATGCTGTTATTTTTAGCCTAATAATTTTTTTTTAATATTTATCTAAATACATAAATAGATAAATGTTACAAAGTGTTTTTCTTGTTCCCTCTCCTTTCAGCAGAAGAAGACGAAGACTTGAACCTGCAAGTCAAAAAATTAAAGAATATTATTGGTGGTGTTTTAGGTGTCCGTACAAAACCTAGTCCAAGCTAGGGTTAGAGGTTAAAACATCAAGTCCATCTAGATGAAAAATGCTTTACTACTAGAATTTTGGGGATAGAAACCCTAAACCTCCAAATTGAGGGTGTTAAATGACTATCTTACCCCCTGCTGGTATAAGAGATTCATCTAATTATAAGGGCAAAAAGGTCCAAAAAAATATTTTAATCAATGTTTTAGCCAATAATTCTATTAGCCTAGAAAAGTCCAATCTAGATATATAAAGATTATTTTACTTTGAATTAGTCCAAGTAAAAGTTGATATCACAGTAGTCTAAGCACGCCCTGATGCCCTAAATTTCAAAAAGTCTGGTAACAGCTGGCCTCATATCGATGTCATGATTAAAAAATTCTTGAATTTTCCTGTGGTTAATTATTTTCTTGCATTAAGTTTTTGGCTGAAATGTATGCATATATAGTAAAAGTTTTGACTGTATCAGTCAATAAATATTATTGTTTTTGCTCGTCGTTACCAGTGGAGTTATATTATGGAACAGAGGGACTCTATATCTGCAATCTCAATCCTACCTGGGATATGTACGAGTAGTTTGAATGTTATATAAATATCGAATGGTTATGTTAAAGACTTGGTTCAATGGCCTCTACAATTTAAAATTCATCACATCATGATGAATAAATAATGAAATGCTTTTAATTATTTATTTTCAACAAGACAACATCGAATTTTGAATCCCAAAATCATGTTTGGAGATATGGACGGTGTCGTTAACAAAGAAATTTATATAGGTCTAAGTAATTGTAATCACTTTGGGATATTCATTTTGATATAGTAAAAATAGTTACCAAAATATTTCACTGTACGATTGATGTTATTAGTATCCCATTCTCAGAACATGTTCACGTGGCATGACAATAACTTTTGTCATGGAAGGTTTACGTGGACTTATATGTTTGCTGACTCAGTATGATGCAGAATTTGAATCTCATTTTTAATTACTTTGAAAATGTATATGAATTCATGGTTCTATGGACTAGCTACTACTTGAGAATATCAGACCTTGATTTGGCTTTTCAAGAATGAGGAGTATTTCTTTGGCTTTCATATTTTCCAAACTTTCAAATTTAAATTACTTCCTTGTCATATATATATATATGTACAATGAATCAAGGCTTTTAAAAGTAATCTTCAACGTTTTGCTTCTAGCGATCTATTCCAGGAAAAGTCAGATTATTTGTCTTTATTTGGTAGGGAAATTTGTAGTGATGTATAAATGAGTAGTTCTTATATAATTATAAATATTATTTTTCCAATAGTCGTCAAGTCCACCTTTTGGAAGACCAATCTAGCAATCTTAATTAGTTTGGTAGAGATTTCATTTTCGCACGGGTTTTTTCTTCTAATTCATTGTCTTCTACGTACTATTAATAAACCAAATGCATCACCATATAAAAAGATCACATTATTGATTTGTATTAGTTGTTAACAAACTATTGCTTATCTGACATTTTTGTTATAAAGTCAACTTGTTCTTTTTTTTTCATTTTCCACCCAAAATGAATAATAAAATGGACATTCAAAAATATACTGAAGACCTCCTATATACATTGTACTCCCTCCATTCCTAAATATAAGACTCTTTAGACAATTTGAGAAAATTAAGGAAGTTGTCCATTCCACCTAAACTTCCAATACTACCCCATCCTCCCTCTCTTTCTCTCTCACTTCTATATTATAAAGAAAGGAAAATGTTGAGGGTATAATTGAAATGAATTGTTGACACCTAACAAAAGAACCTTAAACGACAATTAATTTGAACTCCTAGATTTCTCCTAAACGACAATTAATAAGGAATGGAGGGAGTAGTAAGTAAGAGTAATGTGTAAATTGGTTTTATTTAGTCAAACACTGAGAATAAGAAAAATATTTATCATATCATATGGTCTTCATTCAAACAATTTTTGCATGAGTAGAATAGAACATTAATGCAACAAAGTCACAGAGTTTTCCAAGAAAACATTGCAGTCTTATAATAAGAGTAATATTTCTGCTGGTCATTTGGACTAAAAATGCAAGAACTTAGTTCTTTATAATATGGACTTTGAAAATTTCCAGTTTAAAATTGAATTTGATCATATTATATCATATCATAGTTCATGAAGCATGAATCAGCAGGAGTCAAAGCAACATATATATAATTAACTGAAGAGGAAAATGCCCCAAGATTTCTAATGTGCGATACAAGACCCTTTGAAAATTGATTCTATCAAAATTACGCATTTAAGTATGTGTAATTAACATTGAAAGTAATGTATTAGTGTCTGCATCAAGAAACTTGTCCCGTTAGTGGCATTTCCATTTATAATGTGCGATACAAGGAGTAACTAGAATTTAACTGGCACATCTCGTGAATGCGGACTGAAAAGAACAATTATAATTTTGACAGCACTGAAAAATTAATTCTAAGTTGACAATAAACGCCTAAACTCATACTCGTTATTCTATCATATATCTCATGTCAAAGAGTATGTTACATTAACAACCCTAAGACGCTAGTACTTTAGTTAGACGTCCCACATATTACTATTATCCCACGTGGAAAAAGAATCGCAATTCGCAATAATTATTTTTTTCTATAATTTCTACTAGTTCAGAGACGTTTTGATATTATTACATGTGAAACGCGTACTCATAGTAACTATTTTTTTTTTCTTGTGACTCTTACAATATCAGAGACGTTTGACAGAGAGGAGACATATTTAGGTGAGAATTTTAAAATAAATTGATATATCATGTGCTTGTATCCAATTAATACGTACCCTTTAGAATTAGGGGTCGACTATGGAAAAAAAAAACCGATATTAATTCATATTTTGTGATATCTTCGTTTCTAAATAATTGATATATTTAAATTTTTACATGGATCAAGAAATTAAATAATTGGAAAACAATAATTACGAAGAAAAAAGTTCAAATTACCCTAATTAAAATGAGTATGGTTTTTATCTGCATATATAGGTAGGTCTGAAATTATTGAAACCTTAAAGTAATTAATAAAGTTGATTAAGGGTAAAATTGAAAGAAATATGACAAATTTTTATCAAATTTTGAAATATATTAAATAATTTACAACATATAAAAAAGTGAAATTTGTCAATTAATTAGGAACAAAGGCAGTAGTATGTATTTGATTTCACACGTGCATGCAGCAGAGGACCGGCAGGAAAAGAAAAAAATGGAGAATGATGTCTGCTTTGACGTATACTTTTTGGGATAGTTCTGATATGGAGCATGTCCATTATACTATTTGGTTCAGAACTGGCTACATCACTACAAAGTGAGGAAATAGACAATTCTATGATGACATGGCTAATTCTGGACCACAAGGTCCATGTGGACCTGATCTATATCAGAAAAATCGTATTTTTTTAGAGTGACGCCATTATTCAAACCCTTGTTCTGGATCTCGCCCTATAAATTCTTTCAAGTTGGATCTCCATATCAACTACTTATCCCAAAGATACATCAATTCTTTTGCTTCAAATATAATCTAAAATCATGTTCATGATCAAGGCTTCAATCACCACTTCTCTATCTCACAAAACTTTCTTGGATTCTAATGCTAGGTAATGCTTCAAAAGATTCAATCATATAGTTATGCATATTGATTTTTTATTTTATTTTGTTACGTTAATTAATCCCCGCACATACACCAGTTATTAAAAAAACTTAATGAGTTATGTTATTGTTATTGTTGTGATGATATTTAATCGTGTTCTATGTATGCAGGATGAGTGCACAAATGGATGGAGCTGGTATGGGATGATAATGAACAATTTCGATTTTTGCAAAATTATTTCTTTAATTATCGAAGGGTTTTCTAAGAATTCAAATTCCCTGCCTGCAGGTTATTTTACGAGGGTACCTCGCAATGTGAATTTGGAAAAACTGCAAAATAACTATTTGTTTCCTGAGGTCAGTGAAATAATTCGGGACTAAATGAGTTATGTTATTGTTGCCGTGTTAATCAAAACCATTTAGAATGAATATTCCATGATGATTCAGAATAATTTTATCTAGATTTTTTCTTGATATATAATGCAGATCGCAGACCAAGAGATTCAACACATGAAGAAGAATCCAAATGCTAAGATAATAAGCCTTGGTATTGGTGACACCACACACCCACTTCCAGACTCCATAGCTTCTACCATGGCTGATGTAAGTTGCAAATCTTTCCTCCTTAATTAGTTGGTTTTGTGTGTACTTTTGCCAGCCAAAAATAAGCAGCTAGAGAAAAATGATCGTGCACTTTCATTCCGTGCAGGATTGATTATATATTTTTCTATACAAAATGAAATAAAAATCCGACAATTAATTTGGGATGGTATATATTTGATGGCGTATGGGTTTTGTTCATGACCCTATATAACACAACATTTTGCATGCACGGCATATCCTTATATTTTGCAGAGATTAAGATGATGAGTGGAAAATTCTCAATATTTTCTAGTTTTGTCTAAATTCTGTTTTTGTGTCAAAGGATATGTGAAATAATATTTCAGGGAAATCTTATTATTATTATTATTATTATTATTATTATTATTTCTTCAACCTTTTGTTTAGTTTTTCTACGTACATGTTCTTGCATGGAAAGTTCATCATATAATATAGCACGTTCCTGATGTTTGACATGACTCGAAAGCATACCATAAAAAGGAAAGTATGTTTCCGAATGAACACAAATTTATATTAAAAAAAAAATAAAAAAAATGATGAAACACAAATTCCATTTAATTACGGAATACAAAGAAGTCCAACATTCTTTTTCAATTCCTTGGTTTTGCATTCTATGAGTATCTTCCCTTTTGCGTATGGCATTCCCACTTCCTTTGGCAGCATTCACTAATTCGAAACTTAATTTAAAAGTCATATTTTGACATGAATGTTTTCGGAGAGAAAAATTCATATTCCTTCTTTTTTTTTCCTTTTTTAGGGACGAGAGAATTCATAATCTTGTTTTTTTTTTTTTTTTTTTTGCTAAATCGAGAGAATTCATAATCCTTATCTAGAATCTTTAGTTAATGTATCCTACGGAACACAGATTGAATTAGACTACCAGTTTTAGTCTGTTTACCAGTTTTAGTAGGATGAGGTTTCAGTGGTAGTTGCACTAATATATAATGAACACGACAAAAAACCTTATGTGAGTTGATCTAGTTAATACTTACTGAGCTATATGTAGAGAACTGAAAGCAACTGCAAACGATTGTACATTATTTATATAAGAGAGAGTAGATAGTCGAATGATTTTCTTTCCTTACTTGGACTTATTTATCCCTCATGAGTGACGAACAATGGGCAACGTGTCATAAAGAAAAATACTCCCTTCGTACCATTTCTATTTTTATATGTTCAAAATATTTGACACTTTTTTTAATTTTAATTACATTTTTTTTTAAAGTTCCAAACTTATTATTGTTTCATTAATTTAACACGCACTACATTTAATACCATTTAAAATTTTAATGGGTTAATTTACGCTTTTTAATGTGAAAATGACATATTTATTACAGTCAATATCATGATCAGGGACGAAGACTAACCCCCCAAATTTCTAAAAATACTACTAAATATTGTAAATTTTATAAGTAGATCGGAATATTTTATCAAATTCGCCCCAACATTTGTTTTTTGCAATTTTTATATATAATTCGACATTACAGTTTTCACCCCACGCCAAATTTCCGCCTTCGTCCCTGATCATTATCCTTTATTGTAAAAAATGAATTTGGGCCTAACTCAATCCCTCAAAAGGTACCTCGAGAGGGGGAGGATTGCCCAATCCTTATAAAGAACAAACTTACTCACTAACTAGTCGATGTGGGATATTCAACATTAATTTGTGTACCAAGTCAGACAAAGTTATTAGAAATAAGACGGAGGGAGTAGTCGCCTATTTTTGTTCTCCTAAGATTGTTGACAAATTTTTGATTTCCACAATTGGCTAAAAACATTACCAGCATCCAACAACGTTTTCAATACTATAAATGGTATGTTCTCTGAGTACGTTATAAGGTTGGTTGGACCTCAGTATCGGGAAACGAATATTAGCTACGCACTTGGTAGATTGAACAATAATTATGTCCTACTATGTCGAATGAAAATTTCATTTGACATGGTCTGAAATTTTTGTAACCTAATTAAAATTTGCAGTATGCTCGTGGTCTTTCAACCCCAGAAGGTTACAGAGGATACGGATTAGAACAAGGCAACAAGGTACACTTAAATTACGTTCAAAATTAAATATTTCATTTTCTTTTCAAAAGTAAAGTTGAAACACGAACAAAAGGGGTACTAACTTATAAAATTGCTCTCAAACTTTGAAATTACTATATAGTACTTATTTGATAGAGAATGCCCTTAATTTTTGTCCTAGGAACTAAAGAGAGCAATTTCAGAGGTCTTCTACAAGGACATGGAAATAAAAGACAATGAGATATTCGTCTCGGACGGTTCACAGTGTGATATTTCACGCCTCCAGGTATATTTCGATTAGAATCTTCCATAACACTCTTTATAACACACTTTAATAATAATTTTTTTTGTGTTATTTTCCGAAATTGCAGCTGCTTCTGGGTTCCAACGTCTCAATTGCTATACAAGATCCATCATTTCCGGTAATAATCTTGATAACGCCTCGTTACATATTTCTTATCCTATTTGTAATAGGAAATAAAAATGAACAAATTTTGAATTTTAAATGCAGGCTTATATGGATTCGAGTGTGATAATGGGGCAGACCGGGGAGTATGAACATAAAACAGGGAAGTATCGGAGCATCCAGTACCTGAAATGTGGCCCAGAAAACAACTTCTTCCCTGACTATACAAAGAGTTCGAGGACAGATATAATTTTCTTCTGTTCACCAAATAATCCAACTGGTCATGCTGCAACAACCGATCAATTGGTACAGCTGGTTCAGTTTGCTCAAGATAATGGTTCTATTATTGTCTTTGATTCTGCTTATTCTGCTTATATTTCTGATGGAAGTCCACGGTCTATATACGAAATTCCAGGGGCAAAACAGGTATTTCATACTTCTCCCAAAAGTAGGAAATTAGTTATGGGGTGCAAATCGTGTACGTCCCCATTCATGTACCCAACCAATCAGAATTCTCTCGTAGAGATTTCTTCCAATTATATATACACATGACGAATTGTGAGTGGTTGGGTACATGAATGGGGACAGACAATTTTTTGCCGTAGTGTTCTGGCCTCACTGTTTCTCTCACGTTCTCCACGTGAAAAGTGAGACGGTCATAATGGTTCTCACACTACCATCCTTCAAAATTCTCCTTGTTGAGGAGGATTCTCAGCAATTGTGAGGGATGGCGGAACTAAGACCATTCAGGCACTTGCCGACTGATTTGAATAAATGGTGTTTGGATGATGATGTTGTTGTTGTAGGTAGCCATAGAAGTTTCATCATTTTCAAAGTTTGCTGGATTCACGGGTGTTCGACTTGGTTGGACAGTGGTGCCTGAAGAACTACGTTACTCTGATGGATTTCCAGTTAGAAATGACTATAATCGCATCGTATGCACCTGCTTTAATGGCGCTTCAAATGTAGCTCAGGCTGGTGGGTTGGCTTGTCTATCCCCTCAAGGCCTCGAGGTATGTTTTTTCAACGCAAGGTTTTGTTTAAACTGTCACCAACTATGCCCAATTTCTCATCCAAAACAACTAGATTTTACTTCTTGTCACCTAACATAATAGGATTACGAGCAGACAATAGCATATTTGGACAAGGTTTCTATTTGAAATACGATGAAAATAGCAAAAATAAGGAATTTACATGGTGATGAGGAGGACCTAAGGAATTTATCATTGAAATATTTGTTTCAGGCTACACTTTCTGTGGTTGACTACTACAAGGAGAATGCGAAAATATTGGTGGAGACTTTCACTTCACTGGGACTGAGAGTGTATGGTGGTCTAAATGCACCCTATGTTTGGGTACATTTCCCTGGCAGAAAATCTTGGGATGTTTTCGGGGAAATTCTGGAGAAAACACATGTAATTACAGTTCCAGGAAGCGGCTTTGGTCCAGGAGGCGAAGAATTCACAAGGGTTACTGCTTTCGGACACAGAAATAATATCATTGAAGCCTCTAAGAGGATCAAAAACCTCTTCTCTTAAGAAGAGAATTATAAATGCGAATCAGAATTCTTAGCTCCAAGACAATCATTACAAAGCGCGAAAATAAACAAATTATGCAATGTATAACAGCAATACAGGATTTATTATAAGTCTAAGTAATCAATCATTCAACATAACCATTTTGTCAGCAAACGTCATGTACATGTTTCTTATGCCATTTTGAGAGCACGTACTATTGCATTAAAAGCCACGGTAATGCTTTCAGAACAAGCTGGTCGTTGATTTTCACTAGTTGTCACGCTTATATTGCTAAAGAGTATTTTACCACTTACATATTGTCTTGAAGATGCCCGAGCCAAAGTATCCAATTCCTTTGGGATTGCAAATCCAGATAAAACTTCACTTGCCCCCAATGATGAGCGGAAAAAATACTACAGAAGAAACAATAATCTAAGTTACAATTAATTCAAACTTACTGGATGCATCATCCCCAGGGCAAACAAGATGGCCTTTTGACATTTAGGTGTTAAAAGCTACAGAGTAGGAAAAGGGTTCATTGCCATGGAGTAGTCGGCATAATTGAGAGACGAATATGTGGTCCATTTGCAAAGTTTCGTATATCTGAAGTATAACGTACAAATCACTTAAACAGGCCTAAATAATCTCATGCCATAGTTGCTTACCTGGGCACGGAAACCATACTTAATAACATATATATATATCAGTAAAACGAACCGGAATCTAAATACTTTACATATCAAGGATCTGGCAGCTGACAAGCTCAGCTGATCCAGCACTCCTAGTAGCAATGACATTCCAAATGTTTCTTTCAGACACAGAGCCTGATCCAGAAACCTCTGGACAGGATTCATCAAAAGCTACTGAAGAAGTCAACGGAGAAGAAGCCAATTGATTTTGCCAATCAGCCTGCATCACCACAACATTATGATGTGCATCTTTAGTGATTACGTGAAGCTTTCCAAAAAAACCAGCAAGTAGATAAGGGGATTCAGAATCAGTAAAGTCGTGAATTGGTACATCTCCTTCGACAACTTTCCAAGCATCATCTTGATGATCATAAATTTTGATCCTTGCACTATCTAGTGAACTAGAAGGATCTAGCGCATACAAGTCTCCATCTACAATGACACTCAATTTAGTTCCGGCCTGCCTGGCAGGCCAACCCTCGCCCATGCCCATTGGCATTTCAACCCATGAATTTGTATCTGGATCATAGACCTCGCCTCCTACATCAACAAAAAAAGGCCAGCAGTACAAACTTTGTGGTACGTATAACTTTCCCCGATAGGATGTCATCCCAGTTGCAATAGGCTTGAGCAAATCAGCTAAAAAAGCAGTTGGGAGCACCTGAGCTTTTGAAAATGGCATGCTTGGGACTTCAGACCATAAACCAGTTTGTGGATCAAAAACTTCAGCGGACTGAAGAGGAGACAATCCACCATGGCCCCGACTAACACCTCCAACTACATAAAGTTTGTTGTTCAAAACACCAGCTTTGCAATAAGCTCTACCAATGGACATGGGACTCACTTCACTCCATGCATTCACAATAGGATCGTAGCGCCAGACTGACCTCGTTGCGGTGGCTCTACAGAATCCTCCCAATACATAGAGGCAACCATCAATAGCTCCAATAGCACAGCCACAAAAGGGAATTTGTTCCAGCGCATCCTTCCTTCCCAGCCAGCCCCTGATGGCGCCTGCTATCTTGATGCTTGAACCCACCATGTTCCACATCTTAAGGCCCGGGAATCCCCTTCTTGATCCATCTTCAAGAGCCATATTGGGCATTGTTGGTAACCTTTGCCATTTCTTTGATACTGGATCCAAAGTATTCCATACAAGCCTGTCACCATCAACTTTAGTTAGAATGTAAAGCCACTCCTCTGTCGTTCCGAGTTCTTTTCTTAATCTATAAATTTCTGTGCTCATTATAGCAGCTGCCCAGCTACGCGAAACCAACTTTGCATTCAAGTAATAAGTTTTCGGAAGTCTTGCAAGTATCTGAAGTGATATTTCATCAGGAAGGCTGGGAATGAGCCGTAGATTATCCTCCCAAAAACTCGGTGAAGTCCTCTGCCTCTTGCATGCTTCATTCTGTGAAACCTCACAGAGCAGACTCGAGCTAGCCCCGTTATTATTAAGACTCAATAAACCCCCCATCAAAAATTATTTCTAGCGCCTTCGGAAAACTGCTCTCCAGCAATAGCAAGCGGCAATCTTATATCATGTGTTCCAAAAGCTCAGCCAGTACACTACAATTAAACAATAAAAAATAATTTATCAGACCATAAGAACATAATATCAGCATAGCAAAGTAGCCATATGCAATTAAGGTCACCTAACCATTAAGAATTAAACAATGACCCACCAAGTGATAAGAATATCCTCAACATATCTAGTCAATCCCAATTAAGCTTTAATCCCAAGTAATTTGGGTGGGATACATGAATAAAGGTAAGAATTCCACGCGATCGTTAACATGAATACAATCTTTCCATTTCTTTTTATCCAATACCATACTCTCCTGATCCGAGACCCAATTAAGACAAAGGTAGAAAATTTGAATGAAGTAATAAAAACAAAAGGGATAATCTTTGAAGTATTCAAACTCTCTTGCATAAATAAACAAATAATATTCAAATACAGTATCCCTATTTTGAAACTTCTTATCAGTTCTTTTTCCCAACAAAAAGGAAGAAATTAGCAGACAAAATTCATTCTTGGGCCAATTTCAATAACAATAAAAATGGGAAAATGGGAAGAGTCAACCAGAAATAACCCAAAGATCGAAAATTTATAGTCAACATTTACCTAATAAAATGGAATCAAACCCTTAAACCAATCAGACTGAGAAAAATCAGCAAAAATTACCCATCCCATTTAAAAAAAAAAATCCTTTTACACAAAGAATCAAAACTTTATGGATGAACAAAATATGGAAAACCCAGATAAAGAAAAGCAAACCCCACCAAGAATTAAGATCCAATAGACAAATTAAACATAAAAACCATTCAAAAAGATTTAATTTCTGCATAAGTATACCTGCCCGAAGAGGTTGAGATTGAAATTGGGTAGGAAGGAGATGAACCAGGGATAGGGAATTTGAGGTTTGGCATTGGAATTGAGTGTTAGGATATTTTCAAGAATTGAGGTTCAGCCACAGCCTTAGCAGAGTCACTCAACAGATCTACCGGGACAGACAATGAATGCTTCATTAATTTATGTTTTTTTAGTTAAAAATTGCTGTTATATCATGAAGGAACATACAATATATTATTCTTAAAAAAAATAGAAAATTTGCTCACTAGAAGAATATTTAATAGGAAAATAGGTAAAATCTCTCCCAAACGTATAAAGATTGGTAACTTAAGTTGTTAAAAATTAGAAAAAAAGAGTTCGATTTCACAACAAGCATTTAGTTTTGATTTGAAACATTTTTTTACAAAGAATTCGATTTTTAATGAAACGTTTGACGAAATTTTTTATACCAAACCCAACATTACATTTACATGTCCAAGAATGAAGTTTTTTTACCCAACATATTTCTAATCTACGCAAGCTTTGGTGCCCATTTCGGCCTGAATCCTAGAAATTCCCCCATATTATTGACCCGGTGGTATTTTCGTTGTGAACATGGAAAATGAAATGAACCCAATTGGAGTTATTCTCCATGTCACTTATCAAATAGCTGTCTTTTGCTTCTTCTAGAGGTCAACTAAATTATTGGGCCACTAGAAAACATAAAAGTCAGACGAACTTGATAGTCATGAGAGAGGGTGGGTTAAGCAACTGAAAGTTAAGTACTTGGGGAATGAGGAATTCCATAAGGCTAACTCTTTTAAAGGGCAAGCCTCTTGGGTTTGGCAGGCTATCTGGAAGAATAGAGAGTCTATTAGGAAGGGAGTTTGTTACAAGATTGGTAATGCTCTTTTGATCAGCATTTGGAAATGAACCTTGGATTCCTGGGGTAGAGGGATTTTAGAACCGGGCAACAGAGCAGGGAACTGTCACGGGTCGTCTCTCCTAGGATCCTCTTTGGGATTAAAGACCTGATGAATACTCATACTAATTCTTGGAATGAACCTTACATCAGAAACATTTTCCCTGTTCTAGAAGCTAAAGTAATTCTTCAAATCCAAATTCCAACTTCTATGGAACCTACAACCTTTGTTTGGGCTCCCTCCAAATCAGGGAAAATTCTCTGTAAGGTCTGCTTACAGAGTTAACCAGCATTGGAGATACAACATTAATTCTCATGTTACTAGAAATTTTTGGAAGAGACTTTGGCAAGCTAAACTTCATCCTAGGCATAAGCATTTATTATGGAGGCTCTTATCTAATATTATGCCAACAAAAGACAGACTCAAGGATTTCATTGATATTGATGATCATTTATGTGTTATTTGTAATTCACATATTGAGGATATAGTGTTCTCTTGTCAAGTTCATATGGTGGAGGTCCGAAATGGTGTATCAAAATGGAAGCATTCCAGGATTGGAATATTCTGAAGTGGATTGAATTGGTTGTACAACCTAATCTTTATCTTCCTTTGAAGTTGGACAAATTGAATATGTTCACAAACTTTGCTTTAGTTACAATGGAACAAATCTGGGTAGAGAGGAACAAAATCCTGTTTCAAGCTAAGAAAGAAAATTGGCAAAAGATTAGTGATTTTATTAATGCTACAACTCCTTCTTATTTCAGAGCTGCTATGCAGAGGGGAGGGAAGACACATGGATTAATTTCCCCAGATTTCTGGACAAGACCTCCACCAAAGTTGGTTTAAGATCAACTTTGATGCTGCTTTCTTCAATAGTTTCTTCACTGCTGCAATAATCATCAGGGATGACAATGGTGCATTCAGATTTGCAGCAACTTCTTCAGGTTTGGTGCAAGATGCCTTCACTGCTGAGGCAAAAATAGCTTACCTGGCAGTCTCAGTGGCATAAGATTGCAATATGAAGAAGATTATCCTCGAAGGAGATGCAACAAATGTGCTCTCCTCCTTGAGAGGCCAAACAGAGGGTGAGGAATGGCTAGGTAGAACTATTACAGACAAGTACAAATTGAAGATGAAATTCTTCAAATTTTGCACACTACAGTAAGTCCTGAGAATGTGCAATGGTGCAACTCATAACTTGGTAGATTGGGGAAAAAACAAACAATATGAATGGAATTGTAAATCTTCCTTTACTGCCAAATTCTGTATTTTGTGATCAGAACTCTTCTGGTCTGGGAATTGAACTTCTCCCTATTTGTAATTTGGACTTATTTAATGATTAAGTGGTTTTTCATCAAGACAAACTTGATAGTAAATATAAATCCTTTTATTAATTACTCTCTCCATTTCAATTTATATCTAATAGTTTAGATTTACATACTTTATATAAAATTAGAACATTTAATTTTAAATAAACAATAAGAAAATTGAAACGGAGGGAGTATAAGAAAATTTCATCTCATTCCTCAAACAGGAAAATAATTTTTGTGAGATTTTTTATATTTAATTATTAGGGATAACATCATTTAGAGCTAAAGGATAATCTTTAATAGGGAACGTCTCGCATAAAGGGATATTGAAGAGCTTATCGAAAGTGAAGACAATTGAGTTTTGGCCAAGTTAATCAGAATGCCAAAATCTTACTTAAACAAGTAGAAAGTGCTTCATGAATATGGATTTGTAATTGCTTCACATATAGGAAAGTGTTCAATGGAATGTATATTATGGATTAATTCAACCTACCCTACTAGGTGATTGGTGAATATCAATTCCTATAATGGTAAATGAATATGATCCTTTCTGTCGGCTCACTCGTTTTTTACTTTTCTCCATTTAGACATAAATTTTGTTTTTTACATTTATAAACGTAAATAATTTATAGAACGCCCCGATATAGTAAAAGTAGTAGATTTTAGTCCAAATTTGCCACGTGCCGACAACATGCTGTTGAGGGTAGGGGTAAAATTGTTGATCAAAAATATTTTTTTAATGAAAAGTCTTATTTTGGACACCAACAATTTTACTTGTCTCTTTGTAGACAAAAAAAATATTGTTTTTACATTTATAATCATAAACAATTTTCACGCTTCTATAATTAGAAATTGCCAAAGACACGAAATTGAACAATATCAAGTTGAAGTCGGTTTAGAGTAAAAAAGAATAAACAATGCAAATCTAACTGGTGGCAAAGATGGAAACAATTATTATTAAATGTTTTGTGGTGAGGACTTGGATTAATTAGTGGTTTACAGATTGTTTCCCTCTTGTAATCTTTTATGTTAGATATTTTCAAATCAACTTGGTAAATTACAATTACTCTTAGATGGTACTCCCTCATTCCTAAATATAAGACTCTTTAGACAATTTTAGAAATTTAACGAACTTGTCTTTTTGCCAAAAGTTTCAATATTACCCCTCTCTCACTTCTATAGCATAAGAAAAGAAAGGAAAAAAGAAATAGGAATGACAAAGGCGGCAAATAAAAGAAATGTCGAGGGTATAATTGGAATAAATTGTTGACAACTAATAAAAGAGTCTTACACGACAATTAATTTGGATACTTATAAATCTCCTAAACGACAATTAAATGTGAATGGAGAGAGTAGTTCTATAAAAGTATAGATACATTTACTTTTCCAGTATTGAATCAATAAGAATGTAGAATCATTATTTCCCTATATTTTATGTTAAATATTTTTCAGCTAAGCTTTGTCCAGTAACAATTATTCTTAGATGATAGTTGTATAAAAGTATAGATACATGTACTTTTCATGTATTGAATCTATAATAATGTAGAATCATTCTTTCGTTCTTTTATGTTAGATATTTTACGGCTCAACTTCATTAGTTACAATTACTCTTAAATGATAGTTGTATAAAATGTATAGATATATGTATTGCTTCTGTATTGAATCAATAATAACGTAGAATCATTCTTTCTCTCTTTCTTTCTTTCTTGAAAAATGAGTAATATCATTAATTGATATAAGGAGTTACATGAGGGAGGCGGAATTCCAACGGATCCCCTACCCTTTGAAATGAGGCAACAAAGCCTAAGGAAACGTCTAGCTAGCCAAAGAGCCAGAAAATTACAAGACTCGTCGGACATAGAAAATATGATCCAAGAGGTACAATGTTCTATGACCGGCCAAACAAACTAAAAAAAAATCTAAAGCAAACTCGAGGTCACGTGCAAACCAGAAGCCTTCCACACTTGCTAGAGTTCTTAATTGCAAACTTTCATAACCCATGGAGATCAGCTGAAACCCGCGTAGGATAGCTTACCAGCGACCATGCCAGATACGGACTGAACATCCGCTTCTAATCCTCCATTCGAAACAACGTTGCAACAAAGCTCCATCTTGAGGGATGTTTTTCCAAGTTTGAGACGGTCGCCCCCTTTTATTACTTACAAAAAAACTCGAAATAAATCCTAATTTAAGGCAAAGAAAAAAAATGAACACTAACAAGGTATAAATAAAGAGGACGGTTGACGACTTTATTATAAAACATAAAAAAAACTACTAGTTGTGTGCGCCATATTGAAGCACACTAGACTTTGAATTGTCCAAGAGTTACTAAATCCTGAACAATTCCTGATTAAGCGACTCGTGGACTTTGGCGGAGCCGATTTGCGGCTTCTGCCTTACCCTGGTTAACGCCAGGAGCCCCCGTTAGGAAAAACCCATTAGCAATAGTTGGGATAGAAAAAAAATTCAAGTACTGTTTGAGTTGAAAACAATCCATGAATTTTCACTTTGAGCAACAAACTCTAACTCTTCAAAGAAAAATTCAGACTTGATAGATCCAACCATAGCCACTACCCCAATTGATCCAGTCAAAAAAAATCTAAGCAGTCTATTATGTGGCCCAATGAGGACCAGACCTGTAATGGGAAGGACTTGCCCCAACAAACCAGTCCAAACACATTGTACTTGGGCCATTCGCGGGGTCAGAGACCCAACCCGTCTCGTCCATCACCTTATAGTCCTGCCCCCAGTAAAATCAACCTCCCAGGTTGTCTTTCTCCACCGCAGGCGACGAACCCAACCAGTTCCAGGCCATTTCTCCCGCAACACCACTCTCATCCCTGGAACATCTGCACCCGTGATGCATTTAGAAGGCTTGACCCAAATTGGGCCTCTCCTCATTATCGCCTCCTTCACCCCTAATCTCAAGCCACAACCATGTCGCTGGTTAGACACCATTGTCGGCGACACCAAATCCCAGTACTCTTCATATCCCATATCTTGTTTCCCCACACACTCCAATCCAAATTCCAAGCCCTGTGGATTCACGTCCACTGCTTCCCCTTTCCCGTGATTACTAGAACGAAGCATTAATTTTTCCCCTCCCCTGCGCCTTCCGGTCTGTTACTTCATCCAAAACCAGCGTGCTTCACCGAGGATTGGTATAAGAACCATGGCCTCTGTTCCATCTTTCGACTAGAAAACGCTGCGCAACGACAACGTAGAATACCCTAATTTTTTATGGGAGAATTCCGACTATGTTGAAGGAGGTCTAGAGAGCATCCAGTATCGAGACATTCCTTTTTATTTTCCCTTTTCTTTGTTCTTATTCTTCACATTTTGATACTTTCAATTAAAATTCACGACAATTTATAATTATAGAAGTCAAAAAATTATTTATGATAATAAATGTACAAACAAAAAAAAAAAATTTGTCTAAAAAAGAGAAAAGTAAAATTATTGGAGTCCAAATAAGACTATTCACTAAAAATTAATTTTCAAATAGACAATTTTACCCTTATCCCCACCCGTGGCCCATTTTGATTGTAATCTATTACTTTTTCTATATTGAGCGCCTCGTAAATTATTTACGTTCATAAATGTACAAAAATAAAATTTATGTCTTAAAAGGGAAAAGCAAAAAATGTTAAAAATCTAATTAGAGTCGTTCACTCTTTTTTTTTTTTTTAAACTAGCAAGAGTATATTTTCAGATTCACAACTAAACAGAATTTCCTCTCGAAATAAAATACCAACTTTCAAATTCAAGACGTCAAGTCAAATCTCATAATTCTGCAAAAAAAAAATCAAATTCTATACAGGAAAGGAACCAAAAAAGAATTACAAAAAACAAATATAAAAAAGGATAAGCCTCTGGATTAAAGAAATGGAATGCAACACAACATAATACAAAGGAGCTGAATAGAACACCAATACTCAATACATAAAACTAGTACTCAAATGCTAATAATATATCTACTCAATAGCCTTAACAAATATAATCCAAACATCGTACTACTACTATTTCATTTTTTTTTTCATCTACGACCCAAAAAGATAGAATCACAAACCACGCTTAGAACAACGACAATGCGGCAACAATCGCAGCCATCATAGGAGGGCCGAATGTGAAAGTAAGTGCTGAAGAGCCTGAACCACCACCGTCTCCGGGAGCCATTGCCGGAGTGGATCCGGAAACTGTGGTAGGAGCACCAGCAGCAGCCGCGCTCGGAGACATTGCCATGGGTGAAGGAGCTATATATAACCAAACAATTGAAAACGAATGTTTAATCAAAATCAAAAGCATTTGAGAATATTAAGGTGATTGAATAATATTGTTCTATCTTGAAACTTTTGTTCGGAATTTCATACAAGTTGAAATTAAATTATTTGTAAAGAAAAATGGACATTCAGTCTGAAGCGCGAGAATTTTCACTTACCAGGAGCACCACCAGCTACAGTCACTGCATCACAAACAAAAGGGGAGAACCAAAAAGTCAAAAACCAACTGTAAATTCCCCAACCACCCCAGTTTTGGAGTAAGAAATAGTAATTCAGTTTGAATGTGTACCATTTTATAGTCGCTATAACCGGATAAACAAGTCAAGTGAAGAATATTACTCTAGCTTAAAGAATTAGTAAAGTTTCTTTCAAGATCAGAACCATATCTAACTAATACATTGGTATATAATACTCCAATCCAAGTCCAGATATGAATGTTTACACATATACAACAGCAGCATAACCCATTAAGTCCCCAATAATTGGGGTATGCGCGGAAATGGAAGGGAGACAGACTTAACTTTTGTCAATAAATGCACAAAGTGGCTGATCCCAAAGTACCACTGAATAGATATAAAAATCAAATAGAAAAATAGATATTGAATTTCGAAGAATACAGTATACCAAAAAGCATAAAAGGGAAATCAAATGCACAATAGAGTCAGAAAATCTTCCCTCCTGCTCCTACTCCTACTCCCTCCATTTCCATTTAGATGTCCTTTTAGGTTTACACAAGTATTAAGCTACGGTGAAATTTTGATTAGAGGTATAAAATGTCCCTTGAATAATATTTGAAATTCAAATTGAACAATGGGATTGATGTTATGAATTGGGATTATTTAATCATTGGTCATTGGAAATTAAAAAAACATTAAATGGTTAATTGGATTGAATATAAGAGTAATATTGGAAAAAGAGCAATAAATGCATACTTAATTGTATAGAATTAGAACATCTAATTTGAAACAAAACAAAACAGAAAATTAGGACATCAAAAATCTAAATTGAAACCGAGGGAGTAGGTTGTATTTTCAAATTTTCTCTTAAAAGGGTAATTTGTCCAAAGAATGTTCACAAACACCATAGGTCGGGATTCGAGTCACTAAGAAACAGACGACGAAGCCTTCCCCCAACCGCCCCATAGATCGGGATTCGAGTCACTAAGAAGGGATGGGAACTAATTTTAAATAAATCACAGAAACAGAGAGAGAAAAAAAGGGTAAGAAGAACAAGAGAGGGGTAGATGCTAACGTGCGCAGTTGTTGATGGAAGGAGCAGAGACACGGCAAGCGGCAGGAAGAGATAAAGCTTTAGTGACATTAAGAGTAACACCGAGTTGAGCACTGTTCTTAAATGCCTCACATAAGCAATTTTCGTCTACCTTAAGCACCGATTTCAGCCCTGAACAGCATGTTCCTTCCGGCTTCCTAGCCGTACTTCCACTAGTAACAAATGATAAGCAATCTGCCATGTTTAGAATCAGACTTGAACAGTCCACCGCCGGTGCCGGAGCTGACTGGCCGGATGCTGATTCCGCCACTCTACCCACCATAACTAGGCCCACAAATATGGCTACAATGGCATTTTTCATTATCATTTTCATGGCCATTATGATCTTTATTTCTTAATCTGGGATTGGATTTGAAGAGGGGTTTTATAAAGGGTAAATGGGAAAAGAGGCTTTTGCTTTCGGCTCTTTTAGGTATTTGGGTGTTCGGTGGCAACTTACTTAGGACCGTGTGAGAAAGAATATATAATAGGGGAAATTGGAATGTGAATGTGGGGGACACGTGGAGAGGTAGCCGCGATTGAAGTGTCATTATATGGCCGACTTGTCCATTGCGTTTTGAGATGTTAGAATATTTTTTAAAAAAAGAAAAATAATGTGGTTATCCGTAAAATTAAAAAAAAAAACTGTTTAGAAAGAGATTATAAGACTTGACGATTGAGATAATTTTTCACAATACTTTTTATTTTTTTAATAAATGTTACTCGTCAGATCTATTTTAATTTAACGGCTGATAGAATTTTTAGCATTACAGTTCAACATCAACGAGCAACCAAAAATTCTTTCATCAGCTCACTGGTGAAAATTAGTTGAATGGTGGTAACATTTAAGTAAAAGTTGTAATTAACTAGCAATTGCATGCTAATGAACTAAAAGAACAGTATTCTGGTGGGATATATAAAAGGGGGTCATAATGCATGTGAGTTGTTGGTGAGGGAATATAGCATGGCCCTAAATAATTAGGGAATATCTTTAAAATATTTCTTGGGACACTTTGTCACTTGGTTGAATCTATTGCCCAAGAAAAAAGGCCAAGCATGCAATCCTTAATCATACATGGGGGAGATTTGGTACTATTTTTATGCCAAGAACATATTATATACTCAAGACTCTTTGTATTTTTAGTTGAAATTGTTATTGTCTTGTTGGATTACCAATAATTTATGTTTATTATTTAATTTTGTTTGAAAACTTTATTAGTTATTTAGACTTTTATTATAAGTACTTATGAGTTGTTATTGAATTTACACAGCATTTTGTTAATTTTCAAGTTTATATTACGCTTGTGTTTTAAACTTTGAATTTGTGCATTCTATATTAGCTGAAAATTTTCACATTTATTTCATTTTAAATAATAATTATTTATTATTTATTTATTTATAATATTTATGACGTCACCAGGTCAATTAACTGGTCGATGATGGTACGTCCACCGATTCGACCAGTAACTTTTAACCCAATAATTTTTTCGAATCGATGTCCGATCCGGATTTTAAAACCTTCGTAAAAGCAAGTGTTTAGTAGAGAATTATAAAAATCTCAATCGAGATACAACAGTCTTTTGCCTTTATTAATTTGGTTTAAACCACCATAACATCTATTTTCGATCACGAAGAATCTTATAGACTATGAAAAAGAATAATGGGTCGTCATCAAACTCGCAAAATTTTTCAATGAAATGTAAAATTTTGAAAGACCATTTGTAAAGAGAAATTCCTTTTACTGGCAAAATTCGCAAAAGTTCCATTTGCGTTTTTTTTTTGGCCTTTCATGGGTTTGAAAATGCTTGGCTAGTGGCTTAACATCAATTCTCATACCAAGAATAATGTCCATAGTAACTTTTATAATTGTCCACATTATTATAAGATGAGAACAGAGACATTTAACAATTCTGAGAAATTGCACCGTTCTTCATCTTGGAGAATTCTATATCATAAAATCCATATCACGGGGACATGAATTAGGTACATAACAGAAATTTAATCATTGAATGTCTAGGTCAATAATGCAGTTACCAGTTAATAAACCAGGTCAGCCCAGTTTCAATTTTTTTTTTTCGAGGCTTGTTTAATTTTTTTTTTCTTCTTTAAAAACTCGGTGTTCTCACTAGTAGTGAGTTTAATCCGAACTTGATTTATCTGGCGTTTCGTAGAGTCTGACTCTTATTCAGGAGTATGATCTAATCCCCTGAATCTGTTGAATATAACATCAACTACCCTGAGTGGAATGAGAGACTAATCTTGTAAAGGAAATTCAAACTCTCTCCTATTGTGATATTATCGAACCGCTACCATTCCCCTCCCCTGGGGGTTTGGCCAGTTTCATTTACCATTTCTGTAAGAAACAGATGATCCACCATTCACAGTTTGTCATTTCTATAGATATTGTGAACATTATTCACTGATATAACTATTTGCTGAGAATCCAAAGAAAAATCTCCCAATATGAAATTCCATAAATATTGGCTGATATTGCATCCCAAAAAACTAGAGGAGAAGACACTGTCCACCTGGATATATAGGAACCCACCCCCCACCCCCACCCCCCCACAAAAAAAATGGTGGGATGTAGATGGAATTCATAATCCTACTGGTCCAAAATCTATCCAAGATTTCACTTATCCTACTTGCCTTCTCACAAAGGCCCCCTTCTGATCTTCCCCATATCTCTCCATTCCTAAGTAGCAATATAACAAGCCAAAAACCTCAAGATTCACAAACATTTGGTTCAATAAACCAAAAGGGTAGCCAAGAACAAAAAGGAAAGAGAGAAAAAATGGCTGCTACTTCTGTTGCAATAGTGAATGGTTTGGGCTCTCCTTTCTTGACTGGTGGTAAGAAAAGCCAAGCCCTTTTGTCTTCACCAGTAGCAGCTAGAGTTGGTGGTTCTGCTGCTGCTTCCAAGAGGTTTGAAATTGTAGCTGCTCTTCCTCCCAAGAAATCTTGGATCCCTGCTGTTAAAGGTGGCGGCAACCTAACCGACCCTGAGTGGCTCGATGGCTCGTAAGTAATCTAGTTCCTAACACCTCGCTCTTTACAATATAGATCCTTTGTAACATTCTTATTATAGAAATTTTTGTTTATATATCGATAATCCTTAACCATTAACTATCAAAATAAGAATGTTACATGTGGCTCGTAAGTAATCTGGTTCCTAACGCCTAACTTTTATCGATCTGGATTCTCTGTAACATTCTTATTATAGATGAAAGATATACCTTGAGCATTAACTATCATGCATTCTTATCCTGCATCCTTCCTCTTTACCTAATTGGTTTTTCATGAATTAAAGGTTACCTGGTGACTATGGTTTCGATCCATTGGGTCTTGGGAAAGATCCAGCATTCTTGAAATGGTATAGAGAAGCTGAGCTGATCCACGGAAGATGGGCAATGGCTGCTGTTCTTGGCATCTTTGTTGGGCAGGCATGGACTGGTATTCCATGGTTCGAGGCTGGTGCCGCCCCTGGTGCAGTTGCACCCTTCTCCTTCGCCACACTTCTTGGTACTCAACTTCTCCTCATGGGATGGGTTGAGAGCAAGAGATGGGTCGATTTCTTCAGCCCAGATTCACAATCTGTTGAATGGGCAACTCCATGGTCAAGAACTTCTGAAAACTTTGCAAATTCTACCGGTGAACAGGGTTACCCTGGTGGTAAATTCTTTGATCCGTTGGGTCTTGCTGGAACACTTAAAGATGGAGTTTACAATGTTGACAGTGATAAACTTGACAGACTAAAACTTGCAGAGATAAAGCATGCTAGGCTTGCTATGATTGCTATGCTAATTTTCTACTTTGAAGCTGGCCAAGGAAAGACGCCTCTTGGTACTCTTGGCTTGTAAGCATTATAATTTCCTAACATTATGTAAAGATTTTATATAGAGGAAAGAAACCAGAGCTGAGTTCTTCAACCATAATTCAAATTCTTTTTTCACATACTCTTAAATTCCTACGAATTCAATGTTCATGTAATAGCCTCACCGCCGAAGGCCTGACTAGTAGATTAGGAGATCAAGGTCGAACCCTTCTTATTTATAGGAGGTTAAAGTTAAGAGAAATATTGCATAAACCCCTTCAATAAAATACTCAGCATAATCTTCAAATTCTAAGCAAGATGATTTTCATGATACAATGGATTAGTCAATCATCCCTATAAATTATCCCAAAGGAGCTCCATAACATAAAATTAGAGAGAGCAGAAACAGAAAGGTTCAATAAAATTTCAGCTAATTAACTTGAGATAATCATACATCAAGAGTCGCTGCTGCCCATGGCCATCAAGAATTCGCCCTCGCAAACCACATCAGTTCCTACATATGCCTTGCCTTCCATCTTTGCTATTCCAAAACGTTTCTGCAGTTTGATGAGTGTCATTCTCATTACTAAAGTATCACCTGCGATAACTGGCTTCCTGAACCTCACTTTGTCTATTCCTGCGAAGAAGAAGTTTTCCTTGGAGCCTCCCACTTCAGGTTGCAGCATAACCAAGCCACCAACTTGGGCCATTGCCTACATATACATAAGAAAGCACATCTATCAAAAGCTTATTTGAAGACGAGCAATAAATCTAGACATTTATAGCAGCAAGTATTCTTTGAGCAGTCGAGGAGGCTAGCATCCGGCTTCGACTATTGGATCCTCCTCGCCTATTAAAATTTATTAAAAAAAATACAATAAAATAAAGCATGCTCTGAGCAGCTTTCTAGTATTGTCACTTCAGGAGGGAGGAAGCGATATGGCCATATGGGGAAGATTTTCTCACCAAGTTTTTTTTTTTTTAATGAACACCATAACACGAAACAGTTACGGACTTTCCCCTCCTCAATGATGATCGAACTTCATTCACAAACAAAAGGAAAAGAGAAAGGGCTAGTTCCTTCTCCAATGGTTTTAATTCTTTCCCCTCTCTTTTTCTTTCTTCAGAATGAACCACGAATTATCACCACAAGCATACTCAGGTAGGTACACAAAAGCTAAAGACAGATTGAAGTTGTATGTGCGGAACCAATCAGAAATTTACAAGGGTGTACGTGGGACAAAACAGGAACAGGAAATAAGGGTTGCAAAACAAACGCCACAAGAATATAATAACTGAAATCTAGCAACATTGTCAGGGAAGACGGGACGGCTCCAAAGCTTCCATAGACTATCAGTGTCATATCCTCATGTTTCCATTCCTGCATGAATTGTCAAACGAAGAAATAGAAACATGTGGATATGATTGTTGACCTCCGTTTGAGAATTCACAAAGATCCATTTCACAAATAAGGCAACCCTTCTGTGACGAGAAAATCGTGAAAACAGATAATCTTAAAGATCCAACAATTTTGTCAGATTTTATGTTAAGATAAATAAAGGGATAAAGAATAAATCTAGGAACTTTCGTAGAAATATGGCTAATCTTGATTTGGTGAAAAAAACGTATAACTTTTTTAGGTTTACCCTGAGAGTCAAATAATTCAATTTCTTGAATACATAAAAACATGTGAATTTTCTGACAATACTTAAATATCATTATGTCAAGCAATAGAAACTCCTATAAAAGTAGTTATAGTCATGGATAGTTAGTAAGAAATCAATCCATAACAGAGATATAGAAGAAAAATATGTAATTGGATAAGAAAATTTAACACTGGGAAGCTACAAAGAGAAAGAGAGAGCTATAGCTGGATTCTCACCTCAACCATGAGAACTCCAGGCATGATTGGCCTCTCGGGAAAATGCCCGGGAAAGAAATTGTCATTAATGGTCACATTCTTAATTGCTACCGCCGACACTCCGGGATTGTACTCAATCACTCTATCCACTAAAAGAAAGGGAAAGCTGCAAACACCAAAAAGATTTGTAATCAAGAAACTATACAAACCATAGTACCAAAAACAAGACATCCAATGAATTTCACTAACCGGTGAGGCAAAATCTCACGAATTTGATTGATATCCATCACAGTTGGGTATGCAGCATACCCTAAACATAAAAAATAAAATAAAATGCATAAATCATCAGACACACGCCCACACCTTAAAACGGGTCTTCTGTAACACTCCATGTCACACTAGCTATAACATTCTGTTAACGGAAACTTTTATTCATACATCCTAAATTCTAACTGATAAACCCTACTAGGGGTTAAAATGTTATAAGTAGGAACGTCATGTGGGGTGATACAGGGAGTATTACAGAGGGATCCAAACTGCGTTAAAATACATAAAGTTGGAAAATTTATAACATAAAAAGCAAAACCCACTTACTAAATTCAATGGGGGTTTCTGAATTGGAAGAAGATTCAGTCCCAGGTGAGGAACAGTTAGTGATAAAAGTCTTGTGGGGTTTATTGGATTGTAGATGGGATCTGGAAATAGCAAGAGTTTGTTTGAGCAGCATTGATTGGTGAAATGGTAGAGAACCATTATCGATGGTGGATTTCTGAGAGACAGGTGAGAAAGTGGTGGAGAAGAAGGATTGGGATAGAGCTGAAGACGCCGCCATTGATGAATGAATTGAAATTGAATCTCTCTGTAATTCTTGATTGGGGAATTGTTGAAAGAGTTTAAATAGAATAGAAAGGGATGGGAAAAGGGCGAAAGGAACGAGGTGGGGTTGGGTGAGAAAGGTGGGCGTTTTGAATGCTGTTAGGAGGACTGTGACTGTGAGTGAGAGAAGAGGCGGAGCAACCAACACTGTGACTGTGAGACAGTTGGAACAACCTTGGATTGGAAGATACTCTTTTAAATTGTCCTTATTATTTTGCAGTATCTTGTTATACTTTTTTTTTTGGACACCCACACCCACACCCATACCCATACCCGATCTTCTCATTTTGAGATTAATTTAAATTTAGTCGCCCAAAGGACTTGCAAGGGGATCGGGACTAGCTCTTTAAACTCTTACGTGACACTAATGACCCTGAATAAATGATAAATTAATTCCACAAGGATATTTGAATTTTTATCACTAGTATAATACATAACACATTTTTTCTCCATTGGTGTGGATATCAATTTTTCATGTGTACACAAAGTGCTCAACATAAGTGGGCAGTTCTTCTCAACAGAAATAGAAACTTATTGTTATGTAAAATATGTATTATCAACATATGTGTTCTCAATAGAAGCGAACATCTATTCGTCCGCCCACAACATTTTCAGAAACGACAAATTTTTTATAGCATAAAATTATTTTTTGTAATATTTTTTTATAAATATTGTATTTTGCTCCACTAAAAATTTTCAGTAAAAAATTCGCCCCCAATGATAAATTTCTAACTCCGCCATTGCGTGAGACCTTGCTCACCCCAATTAAGAAGGATACTTATAATATGAAGTTTGTGATCCATATTTCTCCACATTAATAGAAAAACATTTTTTTAATTTTTTATTTTCAATAGAAAATTCTGGACTACTAAATTCCCGTTGATCTAAATCCATATTAGAATAAATATATTAAAAACATTTATTATACAAAGAAAAATTAACATTTGCATAGTGGGGGGAAAAAAAAAAAAGCATTCCTCATAATAGTTGAGAGACTCCCATCACCACCGAAATTGACCCATTTACAATGTTGACTTCCTCATTCGGTCTCGATTTTATTTAGTAGGAAAAAAAATGGTCGGGCTTGATTACAACGTGTATGTACTTTTGCTCCTTTTTTTTTCTTTCTTTTGGCTAAATAAAAGTAATTTTACCTTCAATATATGTATATCTGTTGCTTTCAGAATATTAATTCCAAAATTATTCTTCATCAGAACAAAAAAAGGCAAAATGGAGGTGATAAGCGGGGTACTTAAATGATTGTTGAAAAAATAAGGTAAATTTCAATTTGGTCCCTCATTTTACAAAAGTTTTAAAGAAGTTTCGAGCATTGTTAATTTAGTTCTTCATTTACAAAAGTGTTAAAGTAGTCCCTGTCAATACAATCACATCCGTCCATAGGACTAACGGGGCGTGGACAATACTATGAGTCAGGCTTATTTAAACACAACATAGACAAATAAAAACATTTAACAAATAACAAATTTTTCATTTTACCCCTTCTATTTATAATAGAAACATAAATAATTATTATATTATATAGGTCTATTTTTGCAGTTTTTTCTTTTTTTTTCTTTTTCCTTTTTCTTCCTGAATTCAATACCGCGGGCCGAAATTTTTGGTGTCTCCAAAATCCAGTCTTAAGGAAAAAAATTAAAATAGTCCCTAAATAATTTTCGACTTGACAAATTGATCACTTATTTATTTTTTAACTTCTTTTATCTCTAACAATTTTACCGTATGCCCAAATCATCATTCCCTTGAATAATTTCATGTTTTTCGTCTAAAGGGGTAACATGGTATACATATGCGGGGGATTCACGTGTATTCTACGTTACCCCTTTAGACAAAAAATATAAAATTATTTAACAAAATGACGATATGGAAAGCTCATTATGAGTTTGCAATTGGTTATATTCCAGGAAGTAGTACGTCTCGTACAAAACTTCTGAACCAGCTAGAACAAAAGGAAAAGCTGAAGACCTTGCTATTCTATATATAGATCACAAAAAAAATCCTCGAATCAATAACTAAATTACAGATGACTTTGCAGAAAGAAAGAAAAAAGTAATGATGGATAAAAACATCAAAAGGAAATTTCTGCACTACGCGTATCAGTAGAGTGCAAAAAAATTCAAAACCCCCCCCAACTTTTATACTTCCCCAAGTATGCGAAAAATCAGATTAAACTTGGGGAGTAATAAGTTACCACAATGCACCACCAACATTAGCTGAATTTTCCAATTTCCAATTTCCTCTTCAGTGCCTTTTGTCCATGGTAAATGAATGAGTCTGCTATACCAGCAACCGTAAAAATACCTGAAAATATACGACTCCAAGAATCAATATGGACTATCCAATACGGCGAATTTACTACTTGATATAGGAGACCGAGTTTTAAATAAGACTTAAGAGAGCGAAATTAATGCTTTGGAAACCCTGAAAAAGATCGGAAAAATGAATCCTCATGGTACCTCCAACTATTGCACAAATATGGGTTACGAAGTGTAAGAAAGACGAATGCTCCTCTTTTAATGTCACCTGAAAAGCAAAATAATAGAGAATGAAATTATTTAACTAAATCGAGACAAAACCCGCTTTACAGCTTCTGTCAATACTAGAACTTTTGATATTTTGGATTTTTATCATAGAAGAAGATCGTCTTTACTTTCTATGTACAAGCAGGTTTGTGACTGTTTATCGCCTCATTTCACTGTTAGAATGCAAAATATTTTACTCATGAAAGGGTGAACATGTTTTAACTCTGTAAGATGATAAAGAAATTATAACAGAATAATAACTGCACATGAAACAAAGTTAAATAGGTAGACGAGAAGAAAACCACCTTGATAGGAGAAAGGTCATAAAAGAAGAAAACACCCGGAGGCATCCGAGAGTAGCCGAATTCTAAATTCTTATAATGCTCCGTTACTGAGAACTGCATCAAGACCAGCGCCCCTAAAGTTACAAAATGAAGATGACTAATAAATCAAATACCAACTTTAGAAGTTTATGCATACCTGATTTGAGTAAATGGTTCGACCTCTGACATCAGTATAGACAGTAGGAACGACCTGCAATTGCCATAAGTTTGACATCCTAGTTTCAAATTTTCAGTAACAGAGTCACAAAACTTGGACAAAAATTCATAAAAGCCTTTAATCTCCAGAAAAGGTTCATTACTACTAAGGATGCAATGAGAACGCCTACCTGATCTCTGAAGCAAAAGTATCATGCTCCTGTTATCTTATTCAATTACTTTCCTCTTATTCTATTTAGATGAGATGGGCAGCAAACTAAAAATTGAAGCCCATCTGAGTTTTTTTAATTACAAGAGACTGATGACACATTATAGAAACTGAGCCGTAAAGTAGGAAAATGAGTAAGAGATGCAGTTACCTTAACAAAATACTGATATGTTCCATGTGGTATGTCTTGCACTGCACGCACACTGAATTGCAGGTAAATGAAACAGGATAATTATCAAATACAATACTAAAGATTCAGAAAGACCTAAATGCTAGCCTTTTCTCTGGGTTAGGGTACGAGTGTGGAAGGCTGGTTTGCAAAAGAAGCAAGAAATAGCTCAAAACAATGACAAACAAACACGTGCAAAGTTTACAACATCTCAGAGATGAATGAATGACCAAAGACACTTATTTTTCGCCAAATATCAAATATACTTGAAAATGCATTGATATGGCAGGATCTGTGCCTCCCTTACCCTCTTAGAATATGATTCTCCCAATATATCCCCCGACAAAATAGAATGTTACTTGAAAGATTAATTAAGTACAAAAACAAATTACCCTTCCAGTGGATTTACAACTCCACGAATGTTCTCTCCAAAAGAGAGTTTATTGATCTGATGACTTATCTGAAAAGTGAATAACAAAGAAAGTCAGCGATTCAATGAAACCCAACTGATTTAGGTTCCAGGAAGAGAAAATTCCAAGTAAACAGAAACTGTATATATATATTTTTTTCCAACTAAAGAAGAAAAGGATTAAATCCTTACATTATGATTCTCTTGTAATGCCAGCAAATCACTAAGAAAATTTCCAAGATGAAAGCCTTTACCAGCGGAGAAATGAAAATTTCCAGCAACTTTGTTGACCTCCAACGATCCATGGATATTGCATCCTTCGCCTTCTTCATCTTTAATTTTTTGGACAAAGCCCTCTCTCGTGCACTGCAGCACAGTATCATAGCGGTCAGAACTTAGAACTTTTGAACACACAGGGAACGAAGAAACAAAACATTTAAAATATATCTACAACCAACCTGATCAATCAAATCAACATTAGTAAGGCCCCAGCCTCTTTTCCTATATGCTTCACGGACTTCTTCACATGAATTGCAACAATCATCATCTGACTGCAAAAGGAGATGAGGACGAAATATTACATGCATAAGCTTTTTATAGAAACACAACAAAAATTTATTTGAGCCAACCCACTTAATAAATTCTGTATCTATCTATCTATCTATATCTTATTGCATCAAATTAAGAGCAAAAAGAAAAACAGGCGAAGAAAAAACAAAGAAAAGAAGAGTGTTAAACAAGGACATGCCGTTTCTGCTCCATAACATGAACCACAATATGTCTCGTTGTGCTCAAGCCTTCCACCATGTCTCTGTAAAGGCTTCTCAATCTGCATTTAATTGAAACCCAGAAGAATGTGAACAAGTAAACGATACGAGTAAAAATGAACTTATATAGAAGAGGAGTGTTTGATAGTGATATAACAATAACATAACCCATTAAGTCCCCAATATGGGCGGGGGATAGTCTTTGATAGTGATATCCAAGCAGAAAATTAAATGAGATCATAGCTTAATATGCATGAATTCACAGACCTTAGGAGCACCAATTCCTTCTTGTCTCACTTCAATCACTTTACCATGAAAATCAATTCTCTTCTTGTATATATCATGTATCTGCAAGTGAGGATAAATGGAATCAGAATGCCGGGATTCATTGAGACACTGGCGGAGCATACAAGGGGCAAGGGGGGGCCTTGGCCCCCCCAAGCATTTTCAATTTTTTTATATACTAGGTATATATATTCAACGGTTTAGAATAAGAGAGATTTTTTTTTAAATGGCCCCCCCAAGAATTTTTAAATTTTATATATATATATATATATCCAACGGTTCAGAATAAGATAGATTTTTTTTAAAAAAAGATCGGACATTTTACAAAGTACATGAAAATATATTTTTTGATACCCAAATCTAATTAGATTTGGACTCATAGATTATTAAAGTAACTAATAATGGATTCAAAAGACCCACTAAAACCTAATAGACCCACCAAGACCCATTATTACCCAAACAATTATATACGTGGCCTTTTTCACTGATCAGTAGAGTGAAAAGGGTGAACAAAATGTGTATAACTCTAGTCTATAAGATTTCATCAAAAAAAAAGTTTTGGATCCGCCAATGTTTATATGCTTTTATGAATTTATTTTGTCAATGTTAATTGTGCCCCCAGTAGAGTGAAAAGAGTGAACAAAATGTGTATAACTCTAGTCTATAAGATTTCATCAAAAAAAAATTTTGGCTCCGCCAATATTTATATGCTCTTAAGAATTTATTTTGGCCCCCCCCAAAGAAAAATTCCTGGCTCCGCCACTGCATTGAGATAAACCACCAAGAGGAAATATATATCACCAAAAAGGATGCTGGAATATTACAAACATGCAATTTTGATACTATGAACAAAGTAAGCAAATCAACCAGAAGAACCATATACAGCACTTACTATATCCACATGCTGCTCCCCACTGATATCCATGGCATCAAGACTAAGTAACGAACACCGCACAGCAGGAAAAGTTATATCAAACTGTTTAACAAGGAATGTCAATACGCGTATCAAGGAAAATTACACTAATAATAGGGAGAATCGTGATGTGTGTATCTAGGGAAAAGTCACTTCTAAAGTGAACTACCCCTAGATATATCTATTTAATTAAATTTTGAATCTATCTAACTTTTGTGTTTCAGAGAAAAAGTTTTAGCACGGTGAAGTACTGAACCTACAAGTTAACGATGTTTCAAAACAGGAATGATATCCATATGCAAAAGCCACAAGATCATTACCAATATGAGTGAAGCATTTTCAAATTAGAAAACTGGATTTGCATTGATCACAATACTTTTAGAAGAGTTGCTGAAATTACAAGAACAAGAAAAGTGGGGAAGTATATAAACTCCAGACTTCAATTATTTGAAAGAGTACTAATCATTACATTTATGTGTAGTTTTCCTCCCCTTGAAGTGTCCACAACAAGCTTCGTTTCTGTAACAGTATGGAGGTACAATCCTGCAATTTTAGAAACCAGTAGCTAATAAACTACAAAATCCAATAGTCCAAAGAAGTGGTGTCCAGAGAAACTCCAAATTTAAAAGGAAGCCAGAAAGTTCAAATGTTAAATATCTATCAAAAGATGAAGCAAATTTAACTAAATGACTTCAGCCATTATGCAGTGTGAGGTTACATTTCTATATACAGATTATACTGACTAGCATGACACTCCGGAAGAGGGTTCACTTAACAGAAACTCCAATGCACCTGCAATCAGGATTTATCAAACCTTTTAGAGATGACACCTTTTTCTAGAATGCAAATACAAATATCAATAGAAAATACTAAACATAGCCAGATAGATCATCACATCAGGGCACAAGCCATTCTTCAATAACATCTTTGACCACAAATATCTGTTGATGAAGTAATGACAACCTCACAACCCTACAATGCGTCTTCAAAAAGATACGAATACTATTTGTAGGGGTAAGTAATGAACAAATTGATGCAAATACACTGGGCTCGACTATTTTGGCTATTACTTTATTTTCAAGTATTCCTACTAGAAAGAAATGATCTTTTTCTTAGTTTGCCGTTGACTCATTAGTTAGGAAAACCCAAAAGAATATGATTATCTGAGTGCCGAGCACTGATCCCCAAATTTCGCACATTACAATTCCTCTATATTTCAAAGGAAGACTAGGGCACTGTTCGGATTTATGGAAATGGAAGGGAAAATAAGTAGACAGATGGATTAAGGTTTTTGTGTTCGGAATGATTTTTATAAAGGGAAGGAAAGGAATGGAGGGATTAGCCCTAAGTTAAACCATCACTCCCATTTCCATCCAAAAGTGGACAGAAACGGAGGAAATCAAACCAATTTCAATGATGCCCCGACTAAATTATCCTTATCTTAACATACTTAAATTCACGAAAAAGTAGTGATAAATATGTAAACAATAGCTTATCTCTCATTTCCCTCCTATTAGCTATGATAATGACTCAATCCTCTCATTCCCTCTCATCTCCTTTGCTTTCTCTCTCATTTCTCTGCTTTCCTAACATCTTAACAAAGCCGTTTTCCTCTAGATGGTGGAAATGCAGTTATTGCAAACAAAGCTTATCCTCAATCTTCAAGCATTAAGATTAAAAATCAGAATTTGATCTCATTCAGTAAAACCATAGACACGCACCCTATAATCCAGAAGGCTACAACCCCTACAAGTACTATTAGCTTCAAATTCTAGTGCACTAAGTTAACTTGCATTCTGCACAAAAATATCTCCATTTTCACATGCAGCAACAAATTACCAAGTAGAATCAAGATCACTCAATATTAAAACACCCAGTGGCAGATGTAGTAGCCCATCACGGGTCACGTGCCCCCAGAAAAATTGTAATAAATAGGGTGCATTCTTGCTCTATTTTAGATGATAGGTTCATAAGTGACCCCATACAAATATAGAGTGATTGGACGAGTGCTCACTGCTCTCATATACTGAATCCACCACTGATAACACCAAAACCACCAAGATTATTGAAACTAACAATTATTCTTCAAGTATCTAAATAATCTATAAAGCTCTCGACTTTCTTCTCTTAATTGAAAAAAAAAAAAAAAAAAACCCAGCTAATTGGAGCACATACGGAACTCGGAGAAGAAGAGTAAGATCGTAATTGTGGCGGAGAAGAGAGTGATAACACCGCCGGAAAGTGTACGGTTGTAGAAATCCTCATTCACTTTTGGATAAACATCCAAACTCCGCAGCTTATTCAACATTTTCTCCATTTTCGCCCAAAATCGGTACCCCAAAAAAAAGGGCACGGTTTTTTTACCCTGTGATTTGCTCACTGTTACAACTAAAAGTAGTAATTTTACTGGACAGGAACCAGAAAAGAACCACTGTTAATTTCTTCCTTGGTAGTAATTGTAAACGTAGTGAAAAGTGAAAACTATCCTCTCTCCAGGAAGCAGCCGGTGCCGGGCCGAAGAAGGAACGCTTTGCCTTTGATTACGTCGTCTATGCAGAGGGAGAATATGTTCATATGGCCGATGTGCCACGTCAACCTCTTTGTGTGGTGCACGGGCCATTCCGAGTATTACACTTGTCAATTAGTGCCATGTCAGCCACTATACCAAAAATACCAATTAATCAAACTTTCAATCTTTTAGTACATTATGTATTTATATTTATTCGTTAAATCTAAAAAAAAAATACCATGAAATTCACCGGGTACTCATTTCTCTGATTTTATTAATTGAATTTGCATTCAAAAGACAACGGAAGTCAGTAATTTGCATTAAAAAATTAAGATATTTTTATAATCAAAATATTAATATTACTCTCTTAAATAAAATTAGTGGAATAATTAGCCACTTTGATCATCAACGTTTTTTCGTCTACATACTTTGTTGAAAATTGAGTTTTTTAAACTTATTTCATCATTAAAGCATTTTTTAGCTCTGACATTTTGGTCAAAAATAATTTTTTTAACTTTTTTCATCACTAAAGTTTTTTCATTCTGCCATTTTGGTCACTAAAGTTTTTTCGGTCTGCCATTTTGGTCAAAATTTTTAGTGACCTAAATGGCAGAATGAAAATACTTTAGTGAGCAAAATGGCAGAATGAAAAAACTTTAGTGATCAAAATGGAAGATAGAAAAAACTTTAGTGATGAAAAAAGTTAAAAAAATCATTTATGACCAAAATGGCAGGCCGAAAAATGTTTAATGATGAAATAAGTTAAAAAACTTGAATTTTGACCAAAGTGGCTAGGCGAAAAAACGTTGATGATCAAAGTGGCTAATAATTCAAAATTAGTGTTATACAAGTTTTATTTAAATTAACAAAATATATTAAATTTTGCTTTTTTAATTGAGCAAATCGCCTATTTTGCACATCAACAATTTATGCTTTTCATTTTTAGACTTAAAATTTTATTTTATCCCGACATGGATTTCAACAATTTACAATTAGCTATTTATGGATTTTTTTTAAAAATCCGACAACAAAGTCACCTGAAATCAAAACGGGGACGTTTTGCACAAGGGCAAAATTGTCTCAAATCATAAATTACACTTTTCGGGCTCCAACAGCTTCCCCCAATTCAATGTACTTGTAGAAGTGAGAAAATGATGAGGAAATAAGAAATTGGTTAGTAATGTACTTGTAGGGATTTTTGCTGTTTGTATTTTTGTAGATGGGAGATAGAGGAAAATTCTCAAAAGATTCAATAAAAGGGTGGTGGTGGTGGAGAAGCGTATGATATATCAGTTACTGGAGGCAATGGTCCTTCATATACTGGAGCCGAATGTGGTGGGTTCTCGTAGATTATTGGTGCTATAGGTGGATTTTCACACGGAATTTGGGGCGATGGAGAGGGTGATGGTGGTAAAGGAGATTGGTAATGGCTTGGAGGGGGAGATGGTGAACTATAGGGAGGTGGTGGTGAATTGTAGATGTAAAACACAAGAGGGGGGGGTGAATTGGGTTTTAACTAATCTTGCTAACTTTTTTGAATACTAATCAATGCAAGTGAGAACTTGAGCAAGATGAATGAAAGCTAAAGCAAAAACCCAATCAACAAGACAAAGGATTTAGAGTGGTTCGATTCACTTAGAATCTACATCCACTACCTTGAGCCGCACCCAAGGATTTCAACAAACTTCACTAAGAAGATGCCCACACAAAGTAGGACTTTTACAATTGCCCACACAAAGTAGGACTTTACAAACAAAGGATGCCCACACAAAGTAGGACTTACAATAATAACCCTATCACTAAGAAAGGGAATGAAAAGGTTTAAGAACAATACAATTAAGTTCACTCTTCTAAGTGAAAGATTAATACCTTTGAAGCACAACAATTTATAGCTCTTTGAACATATGAAGTTCACTCTTTGTCTTGCTTTTGAAATAATACTCTTGAATGCTTTTAGATCATAAGGATGAAGAGTATTTAGCTTTGAAAGTGTTTTGGCTTGATGAGAGATCAATGAATATTTGATATGCAAGCCTTGGAATGTTTCTCTAGCTTTGGAGTATTTATACATTTCAAAATAAAGTTTGAAAATCGAGTCTCCAACTGGTCAAAAAACGGCTAGTAAAAGACAGAGTTCGGTTGACCGCTGAGCAACTTCGGTTGACCGAAGCTCACTCGGATCCACTTTGGGCCGGGTCGGTCGACCGACTGTCCCATAGGTCGACCGAGATGGTGCTAAGGTCGACCAGAGCCTCCCATTTTGAAACTCTCGGTTTCTCGACGGTTCAACCGAACTTGAGCTCGGTTGACCGAACTTCCAAAGTGATTTTTCACACGTTTTGAAATCTTTTAAAGTCTTTTAAAGTCTAAAAAGGTTTTCCTAAAAGGTAACAAATAAGAATACTTGGAAAACTTTTTCTAAAAGACTTATACTTGAAATCAAAGGCTTTTTGGATAAGAACACATTTGAAACTTTTTCCTTTTGAAAACGTGTTTATGAAATCATGTATGCAAGACTAGAGTGAGAAGCTTATGTTCATAAGAGCTTTGGTTAGAGCTTTAAAGATTACGACTAATGATTACAAAGCTAAACTAACCAAACTGAGTCTTCAATCTTCAATCTTCATAGATGAGCCTTGAATAGTATGACTTTGAATCTTGAACATGGCTTGATTGAAGTACTTAGAGCTTCCTACAAGATTTCCAATATTCTATCACAAAGATTAAGATCATTAGACACAACATCAAATGTTTGTCCAATATCAAAAACAGAGTTCGTTCGCCCTTAGGGCTTACAGTAGATAATTGGCAGTGGTGGGGGAGACGAATGGTAAATTGGGGGGGTTGGTGGTTTGTAAATGTATGGCTGAGGTGGTGGTGGGAGCGCAATACATGGTGGTGGAGATGGTGGAGGAGAAGGGGGTTCTATACAAGGTGGTGGTGAGCGCACACAGTAAGGTGGAATAGGCGATGGAGATGGTGGAGGATGAGGGGAGACATAACCGGTGGTGGAGGGGGGCAACATGATTGGTGGCGGAAGAGGTGATGGAGGAGATGGTGATGGTGGAGATGGCGGAGGAGGGGAAAGAGGATGTGGTTGTGGTCCTTCTATAAGGACAATTTTGCACTTGTGCAAAACGTCCCCGTTTTGGTTTCAGGTGACTTTGTTGTCAGATTTTTTTAAAATTTTTATAAAGAGCTAATCGTAAATTGTTGAAATCCATACTTGGATAAAATAAAACTTTAAGTGTAAAAAAAGAAATATATAAATTATTAATGTACAAAATAGGTGATTTGCTCTTTTTAATTTTCGCTACGGGTCTGAATGTAATACCTTTTATGTTTCAGAAATAAATAAATAAATAAAATTGGGGGCTTTATGGATCTGATGATCTGGGAATAGACAAGGAGCCCGAGCCCGAGCCCGACGCTACTTGTCTCTTCAGTTGATTCAGTACCAGAGAGAAAGAGGGAGACGGTAACAGTAACGGCAAGGACATGAGCTTATCTCTTCTCCAAAGCTACTCCGACGACGACGAAGGAGGAGAGGAACTCAGATACGATGAAGACTCCGATAATGACGGCCGTGAAAAAAGGCGGCGGCGGCGGTGGTTTAATTAATAACTGTTATAAACCCTTATTCGACCCCAATCCTCCTCCTTCCTCCTCCTGTCCTCTTCCTTCCGCCTTCGACGCTTTCTCCGAAGTAATTTTATTTTTTTCTCTAATTTAGTAAAAAAAATTAATTAAATTCAAGTAAGTCATTGAACTACTGTAATAGTTGAGCTGAAAATTGTTGTTTAATTAATGTAGATTTCAGGTCCACCACAGTTTTTGAATAATGCTGTTGAAGAAGAGAGGAAAGATGTTGAGGTTCAAAAGGGGCGCCGCCATGGTGGTGGCCGTAGGTATCGGAAGGATAGAAAGGATGTGCCTGCTGGTAAATACTTTAGCTTCAACTCCCTCAGTTCACAATTTTGGTTCCCTTTTTTTTCCTATTGATTGATGTCTTAATTGTTTTCCGATAAGTTCTTTGTTTGATGCTGATATTTTGATGCCATTTATAGGTGCAGTAGTGGAGGCAAAAGCACAGCTAGTAGGAATCCATGAGAGAGTGCGAAGTGATGGTGATGGCAATATCTCACAAGGCGTGAAGCGTGCAGCAACCACAAGCTATCCAAATGCTGAAGATGCTTCTGAGCTCCTGAGGTATGAGTTTCCGCTTGAATAGACAAACGTAATTGTTTCTCCTCTGTCTCCGCCCCTACATCCCGTAATAACAGTTGATGGATACTGCACAGTTGAAAGCCCCCGGGGAAAAATATGAAAGTTTCGCTAGTTTGTAGTTTTGAGTATCCTGGATAGTAAAGCTATATTATACCTCTAAAAGAATAAGCTGCCTTCTGTATGCCATAAATTAATCCTCTAGTTAAATATGTGTTTGGATATTTAAGTGAACATCTTAAGAATGAGAAACTGAAATGTCAACTGCTCATTAGAAACTTGTTTAACTTGCTTACACACAGTACTTGAATCTAAACCGGACAACCTCTCTATAGAGCATAACTCAGCACACAAGATTCAGGCCATTTGAGTGTTGGAAAAGGATCGAGTGTATGCAGTCCTGTATTCTGGCAATAGAAATGTTGGCCATTTGGTTACGGTTCAAGAATTTTCAAGTCGAGGATCTTAAGATTTGGCATGTGTACTTTTCAACAAGAGTTAATAAACCTACATGGCATGTTTATCTTCCTCTGTTATCACCCTTTCTTTCGGTATAATCCTTTATCCACTTTCTTTCTCTTGGTTGACTTGTGAAGCTTCTTGTGCTTACAGGGTATGCCTAAAGTGTGGAGTCCCTAAAACATATAACTCTAGTACAAAAGGAATCGTCTGCCCAATATGTGGAGATAGTCCTGCTACAGACGACAAGAAAGGTACAGTTAAAGATAAGGAAAAGCTTAAGAGGATGAAAGGCCAATCTTCACATGCAACGTGGAAGAGTGAGACTGAGATGCAACTGCGACAGCAGTTTGATTAGTGTTTTGTTTTACTTGGGAAAAACTTAATGTTGTACTTTTACGTAGTTATCAGTTTTATCTCGACTTACAATGAATCGGATGATGTTAACATTACTTAGTATTTTTGTTTAGACAGTTTTAAACGCCAATTAGCATTTACATATGCTAGTAATTCTAGACATTAGTGTGCTGGTTTATTTTTTGTTGGGCTTGAAATACACGATAAACCAAAATTATATGCATTCGTCCATATTAATGTCATTAGGTCCACGGTAGGATTATTTCTTGGTGGCACCTAAAGTCAGAATCTCGCATTCCATAGTTTGAATATGAAGTATTACAACTTCAGCTTTCTTAAGTCGTTAGGCCTATCAAACCATGGTTCTTTGTTTCAGCTATGAATGATACTTGGCAAGAAATATCTACATCAGTCTATTACTTGAGTAACAATATATACTAGTGAACCTCTTCAAAATCTGAGACTTCCACTATTCAACAAGATAAAGAATTCTCTTAAACTGTTGCTCATGATTTGTTATAATCTACCTTACTAGTTCTGCATACCCACAACAGGAGAAGGCTTATACTAGTACTGGAATGCTCTCCATATATATATATATATATATATATATATATATATATATATATATATATATATGTCCCACCAGTAGTTTCTTATAAACAGTTTTTTTTCTTTAAAACTATTTATAAGAATGGAACTCTCACCGTCTGGTCCGCTGTCCTTTCTTGTTCTGGAGGCAGTTTGTGTTTCTTGCTCATCAATTTAACAAGACGTGCCATTACATTCAACTTATCCTTTGGCCTCTGCAAACAATCCTGCAAAATTTTCTTGCATTCATGAGGACAATCCTTATTAACAACCTTTTAACATATACTTAACCTACAAGAAACATACAAAAACATCATATGCAAATTAGTCATTATTACAAATGAAGATCTTGATGCTAGAGAAGCTGGAAAGTGTCCCTCAGTCGAGACCCTTCTAATTATACACGTAGGTTTACCTTCTTTCTTCCTTCCAAGAAAAGGAAAAAGCAAATGGGAACAGACAAGAAACCAGGAAAACAAAGTTATATGATACACAACAGAGCATTTGGATTCAAAAACACGAATACAAGACCGGTTAAGCACTTTGTCGGATTCTCTTAAAATGCATGTTTCTTTGCAATCAGACGTGATACAACAGAACATGCTTCACAAGTTTATGCAATAAAGCTTATACTCCTTCAACACTTGAGATCAAGGATCTGCAATCTTCCTTTCTGTTTCACTGGCAGTCGGTTCATTATTAACCAGTTTCTCAGCCACCACGGGTGAACTACTGTTCGAACCATGTATCTGTTTTTGGGTACTTCATCACATCAGGTGCAATAAAATGTTTATATCATTAAAAAGAACCAACAAAATGAATTTGAAATCCATGATGCGTGGTAAAGGAGGAGCATACCGCAGATGTTGTCTTGTAAGGCAATGATTCTTGTGGAGGTATTGCAGATGAATCTGATGGTCTATGGAACAATAGGTGTGCTATGGACCGATCTATAGGATTAGTGTCGGTTTCCATATCCATCAACCCAGTGCACCTGAAATACAAACAGTTGGAAATGACAGAGGTAAGAATCAGACAAGAACCCTGAAAGCAGAAAACTTTTATCTTCTAAGGGGAAAAAGGAAACCCATTGTTGCAAACCCGTACACAAAGATATTTGATGAATGAAACGGAACCATCTATTATTCTGGTTGTTATTATTATTCTCTTTTCAGAATGACTGGAACCATCTATCAGAAAACCTATTAAGGGAAGAAAACAGAAAAGTGCTTGACCTCTAAAGCATCGTTAGGTTACTTTATTAATTGACAGGATAAATAGCTCATATAATATCAAGTATCAACTAAGAATTGCCCTCACAAATACATCCTTTCTTTGATCCCATCCCCCAGAAAATAACTTTTTTTACAGGGTATATTCCTTGAGGTAGTATCTCTGATCAATCTTCACTACAATACTTGGTTAAATAAGGTTGTCTTTTTTGTTGCTAAAAAACAGCGAAAGTAGATGCGCACTAGCAGACACTTGACACCTTCAGTAACTAGACACATGCTACCTGTTAGAGGGAATTTTATGTTTACATATTCAACTGTTCATAAGAGTATCAATAATTATACACATTAAAATGGAATAGCTGGATAGTATCAGTGCTAGGACATCACAAAGTTAGCAGGACGGAAAGCAACGCAAAAGTTGGGAACACATACTGTGGCATTCTTGCCAATCAGCCATAATAACAAGTTAATAACATTCAAATGCCAAAACAAAGTAGAAGACTGCATACTTATTTGATCCTTCAGCAACAAGTACTCCGCTGGTATCTCTATCATCCCCACAGCAACTATCATCCGGATTTTCATGGTTATGGCGCTGTTCAGCACTTCGAGCCAAGCGGTATAGACTGTCCCTTATGCATAGCTTGGTCCTCAGATCCAACTAAACCAAGAAGGTTCAACAACCTTGTTAAGTTCCAAGAATATAGAATACACCAGGATAACAAAACACTAGATGACTTCGGATCAAAGTGGCAAAACCAAGTACAGAGAGCATAAAAAATTCAAGAGATGTCCAAATAAAAAAGCAGCAGCACATCTAGTTTTATGTTCTACAAAGACCAAGTGCATCACTTAGGCAAATGGGCACACCACACACTACTCTGACTTATTGAGCCCTAAATGAATGACTTATTCATCCAAATCCAATAGCAGCTCAAAAAGTTGTTGGTCGCCCATATGAAGGAAATATAATACATAAATCAGCACACAAACATTACCAATAAGAAATATTTAACAAGAAAAGGCAAACATTTTATGTCCTGAGAAAGACGATACCTGTTCCATGACAAGTTGAAGTTGGCGGAAACTTGCTGCTTCAAGTGAAATTTCATCTAGAACAGAACTCACGGATGAGCTTTCTTGTATGGTAGAGGAGCCTACTTCTCCAGGAACACCTTCTATATCACCACGGTTTTCAAAAAAAATCCCCAAACGTTGAACATTTTTCTTAACGGAAACTGGATCGCTCAAGGGAACCTTAACCCCCATATCCATATTTTCAGTTTTACTACTAAAAGGGGATTGGAAAACTTGTTGGTGATGAATGCTATCCCTTTTTTCATTAGGTACAACAGGAGTCACCTGAAATGAAGGCCCACGGGAACTATTTGCAGAAAGACCCTGATTTGATGAATATGACTCCTTGGGAGAAGCAGATGTCAAGCCACTGCTTTCCGCGTTAACAGCAGTGAGAGATGGATATACAGAGGCCTGTTTTGTAGAATTGATGCAATCTGAATCTCTGTATTGAGCGTTGCTCTGCAAATAACTAAATGGTTTGTGCCCTGTAGCTTGCTTCTGTTGATGAATGCCTATTGATGCCACACCTTGGCGAGATGTGACCTCACAGGGCAGCATTGAGTCTTCACTTTGAAGGCTATTATTACTATAACAGAATGACGTTCCATCCGACAAATAGTGATCGCTTCTCTTTCCGTCAGACTGGTTCTGCTGTCTTGTTTGCTTTTTATGCACATTCATCTGCCATGAATGAAGTCAATGTTGTGACATAGGTAGCAACAACTTTAAATTCTTTAACGTTCATATGATCTGACCAAACCACTAACAGTTAAAAATTGATATAGTAAAAGAACATTTTGGCTCGAGGTTTGTCGAAAAAGAAAATGAATAATTCGCCTGCACACAGCATCAAGTAAAACTCAGACCAGGAACAGGTTAAAAAATATCTGGACAGAGAATTAGCAACATTCAGTCAAAGCTTCTTTCTTTTTTCAATAAGTAAAAGCAGGAATCATGATTCTCAAATACAATATAATGCAAGACATTATACCATTCCACTGCCCCCGTCTGTTGTGTGGTTACTAACTTGGATCTTGTTCTGAACTTCACTTTTGTACTCTGTCCCCTGAGGAAAAATAAAAATAAAAAAATAAAAAATGAACACCAAAATCTGTAGCTTTCATGCCACATTTACAGTCTCAGTGCATATGTACTGGAAAAAGGTCGAAAGAGAAAATTGTTAACACCAAAACAGACTTATTGACATGTGCTAACCTGTTGCAAAGGCATTAAGTCACCCTTTCTGTTCGAGCAGCTGGTTTGATTCACAAAAGAAAAATGACCAAGAGCATCATTCTTGTCTTGCTCCATTAGCCACGAACCATCTTTACAACTTACAGAAGTGTTCTCCATGCCAGAAGCATTTATTGAACAATAGGTGTCATTCATCCTTAAAGGCTCACAGTTTTCTGAGTGATTCTGTGTCTTCGTTGAATCAGGACACGAGAACTTAAATTCCGACTTCAATACATCACCAGAACCTTCAACAGCATCTGATGATGAAAACCACTCCAATTCATCTTCATTGTTGGCCCCTAGTCCGAATGTCGAATCACAACTTCAGGAAGACGAGTTCAGCAGTAAGTAAATAACTAGAGAAACAACAGAAAATAATCCATTCTTACTGAAAACATAGCCAGTGGTTACCTAAATATCCTGTCAACATCTTCAAAGTTCCCAATATCTGGCCAACCATAATACATAAAATCAGCAGAATCTTTGTCATCACGGCTACTATCAAAGAAATTCAGAACATCTGTTTGGGAAATATTATTCAGAGTGTCATTTAGAGTAGCGTCACTTGCACAAACATCACTTCCGAGATTCATGTTGTTGCTTTTGTAGCAGTGAGTTAATGTCTTTGTACCGTCAGATGCCAAACTTGGAACTTCTTTGACTGTTTCGCTATCACATGGAGAAGGAGAACCACCATCAGGTGTTTGCAACCACAAATCTTTCTCCAACATAGTCTTTCTTTTATTATTCATAACTGAAAGTTCGTATCGTTCTTTCTCTTGATAAATATTTATATCCGTAAATCTATCTTCAACTTCATTTGTAACACCAACTATTTCACGACGAGGTTTTTTGAGGCTGTCACCCGAAAGAGAATGCTCGCTGTCCTTTTCACCACTAGGATGGGGCACTATATGATCACCGTTGTGGCAAACTTCATCCCAAGCTATATCTTCAAACTGTAACACCAGTTGCAGAATTTTAGCTGTAATAACTGCAGAAATGCTCCCATAAAATGAGTAAACAAAGCTTAAATCTTTGAAACTACAATATAAAGTGAATAATGACAACTTCAATAAAGGGTAGGCACGTGAATCATAAGTTATACCACAGACAAAACCCCAGAAGTATCTTCTTTATGAGCAGGTAGCAAAAGTGGTAACTTATCGCTCAGGATCAAACTTAGAAGGTAAGTTAACTCAACCGGAAGCCAGTATCAGATGTTCGTAGCGATCAAAACTAGATAGAAAATATATGATGGAATACGCCATTCAAAAAAAATGAAAATCCATTTGTCCTACTATCTCCCTCTCATTATCCCGGGAAAAAAATGGATCAAAAAAAGTTTGAGGCATTATTCAAGAAAAAAATGTATCAATGGGTCTTTAAGAACTTCTAAAACCACAGAAGAGGAAGTTTCTGAAAGGCCACATAAAATGTACGTCACTCAAAGTTTACTTTGCACAGACGAAGCTAATCTGGAAAGTTACCGTCTCAGCTAATTCTACAAATTTTCATTTTATACTTAACATTTGGACAATTTGTAGCATCATGACTAATCGAATTCAGCTCTTATCTGATGCCAGATTAGGAAGTTTTTCTAATTCCAATTTCAGCTTGTTTACTACAAAGGGGAATCTGGCACTAGCAATAGCAACCGGTTCTTCTGCTGTTGATTCATTATACCTCTATCAGACATTCTCCAGAATACCACAAGACATTTCTAAAATAATTCATAAACCACTCTAGAAGTTAACACCCACTTGTCTGTCACATTGACACCATATTTAAACTACTCTAGGGCCATTAAAAATCTCAGATCGTTTGACTAGTCAGCACTGCTTTAGTAAAAGAAATGAGGTAGTTTTCATGAATATTTGCAAGCTGGTAATTCCTTGTATAGATGGTTAGTCATTCCTGAACATTTTAATATATTTTGATAGCTATTGAAATCGATAATCTTAATGATGTCATCTATCCTTAGTAAGGCTCGTCAGTAGAGCATCAGTTCCGCAAAATATGTATTCTAAGTACTTTAGCGGTTCCCAAGAAACTTCAGGCAATGGACATTTCTAAAATGACCAAGTAGATTCTAGGAAACTTCATATCGCACGTTTCCAAATTACCAACAGCTTCTGTTACTAATCGATTCATCATTTGTGGACCTTAAAGATCTTTGGATATACGTTACATGGAAGATTCATGTTCCATCGCATAACGCATCCATGGCTTTTTCCTCGTTCTTTGAGAAAAGAAGAACACAATAAGCCTTCCATTCATAAAACTAGTTATATGAAATGCTAATGATGCTCCTAAAATTCAACCTTCCAACCTTAGGTAGGCATACGAGAGTCATTAACAATCTACCCTCAATGCAATGAATAGAAGAATCGAGTTTTCGGCCACATCAACAACGATAAATTAAGACATGACAAAATGTTAGGAAATTGAAGCTCTTTGATTAGCACAGGAAAAATATGATCTCTGCAAAATTATTTCCCGTAGATGTCTTCTACGAAGAAAACTGACCTCATACATGGACAAGTCCGACATTCCTATAGACTCTTCAACCAGGACTCAAACCATAAGCAGTCTTTTGAGCTGATAAATATTCAAACACAGTTCCGTCTTGGCCTCCTCTGTTCATGAAACCAAAGCAAGAAAAATCAATATAAGTATAAGAATTCTAATCTAACCAATATCTCTAACTATTTGATTAGTTAAAAAGCATCTCAACAAGACACAAAATAGAAGATGTTTTTTTGCAACCAATAAAGCACATTAACTATGCAGAAACCAATTTTTCAATCTAAATCGGAGAAATAACAAGTAAAAACTTCACATCAACTAGTAATTTTCGACGAATTGAATTTTTTTAGCTTTTCTCAAAAGAAAAAAGAAATCAACTTTTTCCAATTTTCCTCCCTCCTACCTACCAAAAACTTCTTTGAAACCAATCAAGCATATTAAATATGCAGAAAAAAAATTTACAATCTAAATCGGAGAATTAACAAGTAAGTACTTCAAATCAACTAGAACTTCCGATTAATTTATTTTTTTGAGCTTTTTTCAAAAATAAAAAATTCAATTAAATACATCCAAATAGAAGATCAGAAACTGAATTCCTCAAACGTTCTACTGAAATCCAAACCAATTCGATTTCGAAGAACAGATCCAGAGTAAATAAAAGCGCAAAATCTCTATAAGTAGTAGTAGTAATTACAAGTAATTATACTGAGGTCTAGCAAGAAAACTCACCGGAAAATTAGAAACAATAGTCAGTAATTGCAGAAGATTTCACCTGCAACCAGCTCAAAAATCCTCAAAAAATCAGCAACAAACCCCTAAATTTTGAAAATTTAGCAGCCACACAAATCTCGGATGTTCTAGTGAGAGGAGAGAGGAGAGAAGAAAAGAAGAAGTTAAGGGGAAAAAATATATTTTTTGTGTTTTGTGGGGAATTTTTTGTGAATATTTTAATATTTAAAGAATAAGTAGCGTGCTAAGATCGACACGTGTCATGGAGATCAAAACAATTGCGGCAGAGAAATTAGGGGGTGGGTTGGGTATCAGAATTCGTGGACGAGAGGGCGCGTTGAGATACGATCTGTTTTTGAGTCCTGATTGGTCCACGTATGACCTAAGGTTCATGCCGTGGACACGTGTCGGTAAGAAGAGACATGGTTTTGAAGGTGACAGTTGTTCATTCTTAATTTTGCTTAAGGAAGCTTAATCATTGTAATTATATGATTTAATTAATTCCTTTCTTAAGCTGACGTTCTTTGAATTTTCCTAATTTATTTTGATCTCGTAATGTCGCGTATAAGTGTTACAAATTATACTTTATGGTATTTACAATTTATCTCAAGTTTAGATAAAGGAAGGGAAAATTCGATATGGGACTCAGAAAGTGAGAAAGTGGAAAGCGCCACGTCACCCTCTGCAATTTATCTACTCAATCACGGTTAAAATACAAAAAAAAATAGTTACGATATGGGACATGAGTTAAAAGTAAAAAAAATTTCTCTCTCTCATTTTATAATGATGTGACAAGTTTGTACAATTTTTTTACTTTAAACTGTGTTCATATCAGGACTATCTTTTTTGTATTTTAACTGTGATTGAGAGATGAAAAAAATTTTTTTTTTTTTTAAGAGAGGGGGTGACGTGGAGCTTTCAGCCAAGTGGACCAGGCCCTACCCCTGGCCCTGGTCCATATCAGAATGTTCCTAAAGGAAGAGAGTTGTGATAAATTGCGTGATGGCTAGCGTAAATTTTTAACAAATCTCATTACGAGAATTGTCCTGATTATTTGAGATTAAAATTTTATTGTTATTGTTATTAACGGCAACGTTTAATAAGTAAATTTAATAATAAATCTTTAAAGGAGTGATAGAATTACTTTTACTAAGTACTCCCTCCATTCTTAAATATAAGACTCTTTAGACAATTTGAGAAAATTAAGGAAGTTGTCATTTCCACCTAAACTTCCAATATTACCCCACCTCTCCTCTCTCTCTTACTTCTACTTCGTAAAGAAAGAAAAATATTGAGGGTATAATTGGAATAAATTGTTCACAACTAATAAAACAACCTTAAATGACAATTAATTTGGATACCTAGATATCTCCTAAACGACAATTAATAGGGAATGGAGGGAGTAATAAAGTGGAGTCGCAAATATTATTTTTCTAATATTAATAATAATAAGTTCAGAAATAATAAAATTTACGAAATTTTTATTATCTTTTTTTTTTTATGAAACTTTTATTATCTCTATTATGAAAACAATATTCTCAATAATACTAAGAGTGTTTTTTAACAAAAAAAATAATACTAAGAGTATTTACTTCCTCATTAACATTGTGTGTGGCACCAAATCCACCAAACCCAAATTGGAGAAGGAAATATAATCCAAAAACAATACTCCCTCCATTCCCATTTAATTGTCATTTATGAGATATATATGAATCATTTACATGTCTTTTAGTAGGTGTTAACAATTTATTCCAATTATACCCTCAATATGTCTTTTAATGGAGAAGTAAAAGAGGAAGGAATGGAGGGGTATTGTTGGAATTATGGTAGAAAAATTACTATTTGTTTGAATTCCTTAATTTTTTCAAAGTGTGCTAAACGTTTTATATTTATGAATGGAGGAATAAAAATGACTTTTATTGAAAAGCAACTTGTAAAGGCAAGACCAAGTGGTTTCCAACATCACTTTTTAAGTAATTTTGACCAAGTCTAAATCAATTTTGTATTATTATTATTATTAGTAGTACTCATGACTAATCATCTTCACAATCCAAATAGTGTTATGCTTTCCTTAAACATCCGGCTTACCATGTAAAGTCATATGTTATTATGTACTATGTCTTTCTTTCTTGTTGACTCTGGAAGTGCATGAATCTTTTTTTTTTTTGTATTTTAATAATATCCATTCCACAACACTTTGAAAAATGAAGGAACTCAAACAAGTAATAATATTCCACCACAATTTTAATAATATCCCTTCCTTCCTCATTTTTTTTCACTTTTCTCATAAAAGATATGTTGATGGTATAATTGGAATAAATTATTGACACGTAATAAAAGACATGTAAATGGCAATTAATTTGGATACATATATATCTCCTAAACGACAATTAAATGGGAACTGAGGGAGTAATTAATTTGTATAGTATTCTTACTATCAAATATTATTTCAATATTTCTTTATACACATGTGAATCGAATTTGAAACTTATAGTATTTAAATTAAATTTACATTATTGTTGCGACTTGGTTCAGTATTGAGATAACAATTCATTTCGTGTAGTTTTTTTTTTTTTTTTGATGAATTATTTTCAGATGACTTATATACTACTAATTCTATTTAAGAGTATAATATTGATATTTTAATTACAAAAATATCTTAAATTTTACTTTCTTAATTTTTACAATATGTAATAAAAAGTCTTATATTTAATAATGGAGCTAGTATTATGTAACTTATATATTACATTTACATAGTGATCGATACTCTTAAGGCATCTACTGAAATTACACAATAAAAAACCTCAAGATAATATTTCTGCAAATTCTATCATATAAAGAACTGACAAAAATGGCCCAAACCTATGTAAAAAAAATGACAGAAAATTAATCTATATGTTATGATCTCTTTATTACTTTCTTCATTTCATAATATAAGTTGTTTAAAACATATAAAGAAAATTAAGGAAGCAAAAAACAATATATTTTGTTAGTCGAACTATTAATATTACTCACTTAAATAGGACTGGTATATCATTAATTCTATTTAAGAGAGTAATGTTGATATTTTGATTAAAAAACATCTTATCTTTTGCTTCTTTAATTTTCGTTGAATGTTATAAACGGAAAATTCAATCCTATGACCGTTCTTGTGAAACTTGCCTCACATCCCTCTCACATGAATTTAGCAGGACTACTTGCAGGTGTGGATTCCGTTCAATTAATGTGAAGGGACTGTGAGATCAGTCTCACAAGAACGGTCATAGCATTAAGTGACCCGTGCTAAACGACTTATATTATGAAATTGAGGTACTATATCACCATGCATGTGTTTCATTGTGATAGCTGAATGACAGCTCTGAATGTGGATTCATGGCAAGGTAAAACAATACCCTTCTGATATTGGAATCCATAAACCTCTGCAGACTCATTTAGCAGCTGCTGAAACCTGGGATTCTTCAAGTACGACGTCGGAAGAACAAATCTTTTCATTTCGTCACCTCCGACGTAGACTACAAAGTGCCCTTTGGGAGTTCTTTTGTAGTTTCTTCCATACACTTTCTCCATGATCATCGTCCTTCAACTCTTATAATTATAAGCTATGGAGTTTCACAAGAGATTAGAATATCCCGTTTGTATGTATTTATAGGAATGAAAAAGGTTGACAGTGTTGATATATAACGTGTGTAAATTAGTCTCATGTTTATAGGGTGATCAAGTTTGAAGATAGATAGAGTAGGAATTACCTAATCAACATGGTTGTTATTTAGCAGGAGAAGTAACATATCGTGTACAAAGGGAACTTGGTTTTGCATATGATTGTTTTTGGAAATTAAGGGGCGAAACTGTAATTTACGCTAATAAGTTTGAGGGGTGAAAGTGTAAAATCACGCAGCTGCCTTCTACAAACAAGGCGAAACAAATCTTCTCATCTCATTTTTTAGTCTCATTTCTTATATATAAATAACAGCAACAAATCGTCTCTCTCTATACATGTCCTTATATATACATGTTCCTAATCACTTACAATTCGTTACATGTATAAAAAATTGAAAGAAATTTATACATGACAAATTTTGAGTGGTGAGAACATGTATGTGAATATGTACGAGAACAGATGATTTCTAGCCATAAATAACAAGTTGCTATATGTTATTTTTTTTCTTTAAAAAAATTAAAACATAAAGAGAATGATAGAACATGAAGGAAAGTGTGGCTTTTTTTTTTTTTTGAAGTCCGGCTAGGCAGTTGTCCCATGAAGGGGAGAGAGAACTGCCTCACATGTGGATGAGATAGCCCTAGAAAGGGAGACTTTTTTAAGCTTGCCCCATGTATGAAGAGGATGTCGAAATCGGGACCTCTCGGTCACGAGTCAAGGCTTGCTCCACTGGGCTGCGGTCTCTTTGACGAAAAGTGTGGCATTTGATAATCATTTATAAATAAAACAGGTGGGTGAGAGAATAAATCCATTACTTTTTTTCGGACGATATATATATATATATATATATATATATATATATATATATATATATATATATATATATATATATATATATGCTTTAATTTTCTTCAATTTATTCTAAAATTTTGCTACAATAATCATTTTTCAAAACCTAAAGGCTAAACAACTACTCACTCCCACGTGATTTAAATACCTAATTCAAAACCCTGTATACAGCCCTGAATTTGGACTCGAGATTGTTCACCAAATTTAGGCATGATGTGAAATCGAATATATATGACTAAAATATTTAGGTCACTTATTTTATTCTACTTGTATTTTTTTTTATTCGGGGAGGGGAAGGGTAAGGAGGGTGCCAGTCGAGTGCTCCCCCACTCTCATGTTGAAAATAGCTATGCTTAGTCCCTTTCTTGAGTAATGTGATATTGATCTTACAGAGCAAAATGTGAAGATAATTGGTGCTGTTTTGGATTGTGGGAGCAGAGGGATCAGGAAATGAGTGGAGATAGACCAGTTGAGTGATCAGGAATTTCGTCTCAAATAAGACATTCAATTAATGATGAAAAGAGGGTTAAATAAAAATATGATACAGTATAATATTTTATTTTTTAAAATATACAATCAAGTCTATTCGCCAATTTTTGAATTAAATATTTACCTATTCGAGCTTTAGATTAGACTCGAATTCAAAGTCGAACTTGAAAAAATCAAATTTGAACCGGACCTCAACAATTCAATAAAAACCCGACTCGATTGGAGTCATATTAATTACTTCCTTTCATTAGGTATCTAAATGCAATAAAATGGCTAGTAATCTCCTTCCCCTAATCTCTTTTCTTCTCTATCTGCTTCCTCTCAACTGTCTAGGCTCATATACAGTAACAAGCTATTTGACTTTCCTGTGCAAGTTAACTGATCACATGCAAATAATTGAGTGAAGAAAAATGAAAATCACATGTTGAAATTGAATGCGTATGAGGGCTTTAATTATTAACCGAGTAAATTTAGTCATTTCAAAAATAAAAAAATAAAAAAAAAGAGAAGAAATGAGCAGACATGAATATTTGAAGCTTTGTGTAATTGTGTGGTTACTTTTCTCTCATGTGCTTAATTCAGACAACCCACCCCCAAAAAATTCAATCATATGACCGTTTTTTTGTACTGGTCTCACAACATTCTCATATAAATTGGATGGAGCTTACTTGTAGTTGTGGGATCCGCTCAATTCATATGAAGAATGTGTGGAGTCAATCCCATAAGAACGATATTAGGATTTAGTAACCCGACCACCCCTTTCTTTTCTAGTTGCAAGCACAAAGTACGGAAAATAAATTAATTTGCCCAAAAGAACCCCACGTGATAAGTTTCTATAAATACCTGAGGTTTTCATCTTTAGGGCTTCTCTTGATAAATCTTATTCGTCTTATCTGTTTTTTAGGCGAATTATATCCCCATGAAATTTTGATTGCCAAATTTTGATAAAGGTCACTAACTCCACTGTTTTTTTTTTTTTTTTTTAACTCAAACATTGTCATTGATTCATATCATCCAGATATCCACTCAGTCTCAATTAAGTTTTTTTTTTAATATAAATAATTGAGCAGAGAGATGTCAAATTCAAAATTTATTATTATGAGTTAGAAGTGTTAAACCAACTATTGAAGCCTTCTTTGAAATTAAGTGCAATGCGGGAGAAAATTATGGGTGGACTGGTTGCAATGCATCATGACTCGCCCCCTCTCACATAAATCCAGTCCCCTTACGAGCATATATGAACTCCGCTTGTATAAGAAGGACCACAACTAAATTTTATGTGAGAGGAAGTGTGTCAGAATTCAACATTACTATATAGAAAAATGAAATGTGCATTTAAAGATTATGTTTAGAGCAATATGATCCTGATATTTGAGAGATAAAACTGGAAAGATTTATTGACAACAAAATAATACATTACAAAGTCCATTTTCAAGTAATTGGAAGCAAAGTTTGCTTCTCCTTTACACTCTGCAGAGATCATCAGGGAAGGAAGGACCAAATAACAAAACCTTTGTAGAACAAAATTGACAACAAAGTAATCTGGTTTTTTAGTTAATGAATACAGAGAGGAAAAATTTTGACAAATTCTTCATAGATATATTACTGGAAGTACAAAAAGAACGCGCGCACGGTTGAAGAGAACAACAACATCATTTCTTGCCAGAGATGGAAAGACCACGAATCACTTCTTCAAAAGCTTGTGCGAGAAAATTCTTTTGGAATACAGACTATTGCGTGAGATTGCCTTATGGGATTCGATTGCATCAACCAATAAATTCTTAAGAGGGCCCTGATTTCAGAAAGAAGATTGAAAAGCATTAGCGCGTATATTCTAGCCTGCCGACATTAGGGACCTGATCCCTTACAACAACAACAACAACAACAACCAATCATTAGTCCCTAGTAATTGGGGTAACCAGGGGGTGAGCGGCTCCGTTGGGTCTGGCCCACCTCCCTCTCTCACAGCCTTCACAACCTGTGATGTCCGGCCCTACTCCTGAGGTTTTTGAGAGATGGTGGTGGGGCTGGACCCAATTGAGTCAGCCTCATCATCCCCCCCCCCCACCCCCCATTTTCCCCAGTAATTGGGGTACCTGATCCGTTAAAAAGCTTATATATAAATAAAACATAATTAATAAAAAAAAACAGTACTTGATAGTATTTCAACTGAATATGTAACAGAGTAAACATACTAAAAAATGTTTGTTGTCCTTGTTAGAGAAATTATGCAATGAAAAATGCATTAGAATATAAGATTCCGATACCTCGGAAATAGTAGATAGTTCAAAGTTCTCCGTACCTCGGAAACTTTAAGAGCAGTTTGAACAACATAGTTTGCATGAGGGTCTTGAAGCAGCTGTTCGAAATGACAAGCGGAGAGCAACTCATGAATTATCTTTGACTGGACTTCTTTATTGCATACCAGAAGACATTTCTCGACGACATGGCTGCTGAATTTTTGTGTTGAGAAATGAACATAGTTACCATCAAACTGAGAAACCAACTTGGTTGTGGCTGATGGCATCTTCAGCTCCAAGATGAACTGAACAACATAATTCCTGCAATCAGAAAAAATTATTCCAATCTTCAGATTAGATTTAACTGGAGAGCCGGATCTGAAGATCGAGAATCGAAATGGTCAGTAAAAAGAGGTCAAATAACAAGGTAAGGGAGAGACACGGATCTAGAACTAGTCACTTAAGTCAGCAATATTCAACAAGGTAATCAAGAAGCCGGAAAAAAAAAACATCAACAATTGTGGTCTTAATTTGATTCGATGTCAAAGAAACGATACTGAATTGTCTATCAGGAAAAAAGAGAAAATTTGCTACCGAATTACGGAAGATTTCCCACATAGAAACAGTATAAAAATTTATGAAAATCTAGAGAAATGCCTTTATATTTAATTACCCGAATGCATCTTGAGCAAGCAGAAGTCCGTTCGCTGAAATTTCTGCTAACAAGTTCTTCCGATGCTCGCCTGTTGAATGACTGATGCATCTTTGCAGAACACAACAACCGTGCTGATGAGTGGCAATGTCAACACAGTACTTTGCTGCCGCAACAAAGATGAACTGCCAACATGTAAATAATGCATATTTAGTCAAGTTTCAAATTAGTGGAAGCATAATAACATGAAAAATTCTGAGAATTGGGTAAAAAGCAGTTAAGGTATATGGACATCTTAGCCATCTGTTGTAAGGAGAAAATTAGATTCCTTAAGTTAGATCAGGTTACTTCCAGAAATCTCTCGAATCTCCCATTTATTACCTAACCAAACTTGGTTTTTGCTGGACTCATTAAATTGGTAATATTTTTTACAATCTACTTTCCGTTACAAATCACAAGCTATAATCTCATATAGCTTCTATAGTTTCTGCACGAAGTTCCAACTATAAAGTTTAAGTACCAATACTTTCAATACTTTCATCAAAAGGTGCACTTCATCTTTTCAAAAGCTTATCACAATTCAGTTTCACTATACTTTAAGAATAGAAATTAGGCATGATTTCTAAGTTTTCATTTTCCAAAATGGAATGACGAGAATCAGTATCACTTTAAAAAAGAAAAAGGATCAGTTTGCTCCCTGTCTCCAGAAGATAGGGCTCCCAAAGGGAACAGAGGACCTCACCCAACTCAAGACTAGTGTGCATAGGTTCAACTATGGAGGGAAATAAACTTAAATTCTAGTCGTCATGGAGCGAAATACAACTACACATTACTATACGTTCTAATTTAAGTGTATAATTCATGTCAATGTTAGATTTATTTAGAGTGAACATTATTCAAACAGGAAATTGGCTATTCTTTTGCAACAATATCCTAATAAAAATATATCTGAACATATGAAAGAGGATGCAGAGACAATTTCCCCTAGATAAGGCATAATCAACAATCCAACAACAAACTCCGAAAACCTCATTAGCATGTGCCAGAAACTACCTTACTATCTTCACTACTGAGGCATTGCAGGCATCGTTGAACAACATGGTTACCATTCAAGTCCTTAATGAGAGCAAGAAATCCAGGTTGAAGAGCAGAAATAACTAATGAAATCTGCTGCTTGGATTTAAGTGTCTCTATCAACTTTTGCGCCACTCTAGTGCTGATCCAATAAGACCTTCATTAGGTTAGCATTCAACAAAACATTAACGAAAAGTAAAAGGTACAAAACGTTTACCCATGATTGTTTAATGATATCCTGATGAGTTCTCCTGGCTTTGCAGTCACCCTAAGAAGAATCTCCATTCTCTGCTCTTCATTGCATACCTCCAGGAGCTTTTGCATGAGGTAATTCCCAAATGGATTCATCATAAGTTCAACTACATGATCAATTATCTCATTAAATATTACTTGTACATCTTGAGGAGTCCCTTCATCAAACATCCTTTGCAAGAATCGGCAACCATGTTGATCCTTGGCCATGTAATAAATATATCCTCGGGCTTCTGCCAAGGAATTACACTTCGATGGAAGGGATAATGTGCAACATGTTCGTAGACTTCGACTGCCTTCTTGATTTGCCGCAATCTGTGTACAAACATCAAACGGTGACCTTTTTCCTTGATGTGCACTTACACTAGCCTCATATGAAGATCCCTTGCCGTTGTTCCCCTTAGAACATCCATATCCTTTCGTCATCACATAGTTTAAATCCCCTTGATTTATTAAGCTATCTTCTCTACTAAGAGCCTCAAGACTTCCATTATGCATTCTAACATGCAGAGGGAATCTATTATATGTAGTTGCCATTGGTTGGTGATAGTGAAATAAATTCTCCATAGGCTGAGGCATATTGCGCATACCAAATGTATCATTTTCTGGAAAAACATTAGTACCACTTCGCCGACCACAAAATAAAACATCAGCAGCAGAAGGCCTAGCCAAAGTAAAGTTAGATACTCGAATCCCCATCTGATAATGATGACTAGCCTGACCTTTTGGTAAGGGAAATTGAGAAGTCACAGCACCACCATTGCCACTATTTAAATTAGAAAACAGTTCATCAGCTCGACTCGATGAATACGAAGATGGTGATCCTAATAAAGTACCCAGGTGATACTGATGTTGTAATTCAACCATCCCGGAGCCAAAATCACCATCAAAATTCAGGGGATTTCCAGTAATAGGGAACTGATATGATCTTTCATAATCAGGAAACCCCTGTTGCTCCAAGTCAAATCCATTCATCTTAGTCCCATTGCTAGAATGATCGAAAAAATTGACGACGATCATTTAGGCCTAAATGTACATCCTCTGGCTGATCACCAATATGCACTCTATCTAAATTCCTTGACAAACTAATTTCATGAATCACATTCTCAGTGGAATCAGGAATTTTTAAATCCATCGGCGATCGATTAGGGTAGCTTCCAGTTCCAGAAATTAAGTGAGATTTTCGCTCTTCCAGTGGCGACATGGTAGGTGAACCATTAGAAAACAAGCTTGAAGAAGAGCCATCAGATTGCAGAGAAAAACCACTCATAGGGGAAGCACATGATGTATGTTTATTATCATCATACATGCCCCCCATACCATACTTAATGCCATTAGATTTTTGTGACATAAAAGACATATCATGATTATGATCACCCCTGCCACCATGACCATGTTTATTGTGATGATGATGGTGGATATTACTAAGATTCAATGAAATTGCATGTGGGATCTCTCCCAACAACATTTCCAGCTCCTCATCATCCTTCATTTTTTCTTCCAAATTTTAAATTATTATTAACAAACAACAGTGAACAGGACGAACACCAACAAAATCAATAAAAACAGAGCAATAATCAAAAGGCCCACATTGTAAACTGATCTAAAAATGACTAAATAGAAGAACCCCAGACGAAATTACCACTTTTGATCATCTGGGTTGCTATCAGAAACAGAAAATTATAATTCAAGAAAACTTTTGGAAGAGTAATACTGATCAGTGAGAGCAAAAATTCAAAAGACCCACATTGGAAAATGATCTAAAAAGGACTAAATAAAAGAATCCCAGAAGAAATTACCACTTTTGATCATCTGAGTTGGTGTCAGATAACCAAAATTCTGATTCAAAAGAGTAGTACTGATGATCAGTGAGTGAGGTGGTGATGGAATTAATTTGAATTGTTCAAATTTTCATTTGAAAAATTAGGCAGATTATTTGGGTTTTGGGTTTTCTTATGGGATTAAGGAAGAGTTGGTGAAGCATGCAAAGAAGAAGAATGGGGGATTTAGAATACGGTTATGCAATGTAGGATTAGTATCGTAGAAAATACTGGCTCGGTCTCACGCCATTAAAGCTGGAGAAAAGTAACAGACTCCCACACTTTCTTTCTCTCACTATTATTATAAACTCATGTCTTCTATATGTTTGATTTTTAAGAAAGATTTTGAAATTGAGTTTTTCTTACTACTGTTGTTCAAAGAATACGTAGATGATATTGTGAAATTTTTTATTATGTATTTACATTTTATACTATTATTAGTGTTTTTTATTTAATCCGGGGTGTGACATTTTATCTGTTATCATGGTTGTCTAAACCATTGCATAACTTTTATTTTATTGTATTTTCATATTTTTTTTTATTGTAATGGTCTCGACTATTTGATGATTAGTGAATAATTTCTTATTCAGCAAAAAAAAAGTATGTGTGTTTATCATAATATTTGTATTAAGTTTGATTTGGATTTGAAACTTAAATTGATACTCAAATTCTTTTGGATAGAGTTTGAAAATGGAAAAAATTAATCATATTAACGTCATGGTGGGATTGGTCCCACAATCCCCGCGCGAATTGGGTGGAACTTACCTGCAGATGGATTCCACTCGATACAGGTGAGGAGTTGTGATTAGTCACACAAGTACGTTTCTATAATATTTGTATTAAGTTTGATTTGGATTTGAAACTTAAATTGATACTCAAATTCTTTTGGATAGAGTTTGAAAATGGAAAAAATTAATCATATTAACGTCATGGTGGGATTGGTCCCACAATCCCCGCGCGAATTGGGCGGAACTTACCTGCAGATGGATTCCACTCGATACAGGTGAGGAGTTGTGATTAGTCACACAAGTACGTTTCTATAATTGAGTGATCCTTGAGAATGAGATCTCAAACACTAATCCATAAACAATTTGGTTTAAATTTAATACTAGGCTGCAACTGATATCGAAATCTCATACTTATACTCAATACAATCTTACCCTATGTAAAGCTAGCAGAGCATGTAGTGTGTTATTCACCCAAAAAAAAGAGAGCATGTAGTGTGATTTATATGAAAGAAAATGACAAATATATCCTCAAGACACAACATGTCGATTTCGGCCCATAAGTATTACTTACTTCGTTCCAAATTGAATTTTTACGTTCTATATTAATTTATCCCAAAAAAAAATATTTCAACATTATATCTTCACAATTCTTACATAAAAATAAAGTAGAATATACTAATCTAAATTAAAACTATAATTAACAAATTAAGAATGATATAACAAATACTTTCCTTTGATATTTAAAGCAGTTGGCTACATATTCATGAGCCAAATTAAAATGTATATAGTATAAGCATTATTTTATCGGTAGGAAAAATTCATTAACACTTTTCTTTCTCAACTGATGCTTACCGGAGACTAGTAATTTCGAATCCATTCACTTTCGGAAATGACATGAAATTAGATGGTCGGAGTTTACAATATTTTATCAATATCACATTTTCTCAATGATTTCAAAAATATATATTCATAGTACTTCTATATTTTTTAAAATATGTGATATATATATATATATATATAACCAGTATATTCTACAACGAAATTTTTTGATGTCATTCCATAAAGAGAATAGGAAAATGACCTAAATACCCTTCTATATTTTCCTGAAAAATATAAAGACAAACTATTTTATGATACACCTTTCACTTAATGAGATTACCAACAAGCATGATACAGTTCCTTTTATAAGGTCATCCTAAGAACATCTTTCATCAGCCTAATAACAACTTATAAGGTAGGAAACAATTTTATTTCCTTCATGGAAAATTCTAAAAAAATACATATTTCCATTTCTAGAAAAATCCATAACAAAAAACTTAGATTTCATTAACGCATTTTCCATTCATCACGAGAATTTTCAAGACTTATAAAAGACCAGATTTGTAAAATAGAGTATAGCCAAAAACAATATTCTTTTGAAACTGTAGCACCAGATACGCCATTATCAAATTTAAAAATCAATACTTTACATAATAATTCTGATTTAGAAGAAACCTTAAATCAATTTCAAGTCACAGACAAATGTCATAATCCTGAGGACTGCGGTTAACAAATTAAATTGAGAAAATTCTGTTATTCCAACCCAACCATTACAAATAATTTCAGCCCCTGATATAGGAATGGCTAGACCTCTATCCCAATCCAGATTCAATGCCTCGTACGCTATGATTTGAACATATATGGATTGTCCAAATACAACGTCCTTAGTCTTTTACAACAAATGACTATGGCTGCAAACAAAGTTGTCAAAATCGCGAGTTGGATAGTAGAATCATACGATTCTACGATCCTAAGGGTATAAATCGAGTTAAATCTTACTAAAAATCGATGGAGAATAGGATGGTATAGGATCGTCGATCTGAATCGTAGGATCGCACGATCCGGTATGATTCAATCTTGACTCTCTTCAACCGAGTCGGTAACAGGTTCTCTCAAATAAAAGAAATATCCGCTTGCATTTAATCCAATCTCTCAATTCTCTCAAGTCACAGACTCCCAATTTCATTATTCATCCTCTCATCGTTCACCGTTCATCCTCTCAACTTTCAATTTTCAATCAAAAATCAATATTGGTTACGAAACTTGTTGGATTAAAAGACCTCATGAATTATTGGTTTGCTTTCGAAGGTTATCACTTATTAGTTTGGGGTTTAATTTCAACTTTTTAGTTATATTGATATTCTTATTTTTTTTTCCCCGTTGAAGTATTGTTATATTTTTTTGCTCATTAAAATATAGAATGATGTTTTTATTGATATAAATTTATCATGAAATATTATTTTAATAGTTTGGTCGTATCCTCCGATTTGTGCTACGATCCTTGTGTTTACGATTTGTTAGGCCCTTCCGTTCCAAGTCAAAATTGTGATATTAACAACCTTGGTTGCAAATGTTTTTAGAGCGTATTTAATGTGTGAGAAAAGAAGAATATGCTTCTATCATATTACAAATCATATTACTTTCAACATAAATAATTCTATACATGATACGGTTTTACATACTAAGTATTAAAAATTCTCTGGCCCGTAGAAAATAATCTATCACAACTGACTTAAATGAAAATCAAAATAAGACCTCAGTAAATGAAAACGAATATAAAATAAGACCTTAGTAAATGAAAACATACTAAAATGGTCAATCGAAAAAAGATTTTGGGCATACAAAGGCAAAAAAAAAAAATATGGACTAATTTAACCTCCGTAAATAGTTTATGGACTAAAACGGCCAATCGAATATACTTATAATTTACCAACAATTTAATACTGCGGCCGCGTCTTACTACTGCGACGTTTTGATAGTCTGAGCTGAACATTGGGGCGATAATCGCCGGCGAAACCACAATCACGATGGAAGGACCGTCTCGGAAGCGCCGCTTGCTTGAAGATGAAGACAACTCTAACAACCTCCCTCCGTAATCATCTCTCTCTTTCCAATTCATACACTTTTGGAGAATATAAGCAATTAGTTTTAAATGGATGAATATATCGAAAACCCTAATTTTCTACGTTTAGAACATTGATTTCTAGGTGTATATTAATATGTAGAGTAAAACAAGTAGTTTAAAATGATGAATAAATTGAAATCCCTAATTTACTTTGTTTAGAACAGTGTTTTTTTTCTTTTTGGTGTATTAATACGCTCGAGCATAATAATACTTATTCTGATATGAATTAACCTCTGCGTCTATGCGTAGTCTTTTTCTCTGCTAGATTAGGTTAATATTGCTAGATTTTTGTTTTTTAAGTTTAATTTTGTTTTTGAGGTTGGGTGGATTTTCAGGGGCTTCGATCAGTGAATAGATGAATATAGAAATAATTTTTTGGACATGTTTCTATTTCCATTTGACCGTTTACTGAGCTAGAACATTGACTTTGGGGGACGAGGATTTATAGAAGGGGTTTGAGGAAGCACTGATAGGCGAATATAAAGAATAAGTGGCTAAAGGCTTAGGACACTGTTGCATATAGAACAATCTGAACGAATGTGGAGGGCGGCTGCCGTGGCGCCTAACCCCTTAGCTCCATCCTCGCATTTAACAAATGGTATGAGTATGAGCACATTGCTCTTTCATGATTAGGGTTGCTTTTGTGTGCCTTGTCCATTTTGGGGGACGAGAATTTATAGAATGGGTTTGAGGAAGCACTGATAGGCGAATATAAAGAATAAGTGGCTAAAGGCTTAGGACACTGTTGCATATAGAACAATCTGAACGAATGTCGAGGGCGGCTGCCGTGGCGCCTAACCCCTTAGCTCCATCCTCGCATTTAACAAATGGTATGAGTATGAGCACATTGCTCTTTCATGATTAGGGTTGCTTTTGTGTGCCTTGTCCATTTAGCTGGTTAATATTCTGCTGACGAAGGATGGAAAATACTTGTTTAGTTTAGGCTTCAGATGTTGGAAATTTCCTCTCCGACTTATGGAATTGTGTTTTATGTTTGATTATTGAAGTATTTTGTTTCCTCTTTTAGCGAGTTTGTGTAATTCTATTTATAAACCTAAAATAGGTAGTTATAACATAGGATTTTGTGGAAGAGAAGGTTTTTTTTTTTTTGCTTTGCAATTCTTCTGGTTTGTCCTTGACCTTTTTACCTAATGCTAATTAATATTTAAGGCCTGAAGGCGTAAAATACTGTATTGAACTCGAAATTTTTACTTTATGCGCAGCTTTAATCTGGTTTCCTGTGAACTTATTTATATGGGAGATTCTTTATGACATGCAGGCAGAAAAGGGTAAGGTTTCCAAAGGGTAAAAAGGTGAAAACGGGAGATAACGTGGTGGATGATCTGTATAATGATGATGTTCCTGTTAAGTTGGCGGATCCTAAACTTGCAGCCAAAGAGCGGGCAAGTCGGCGTTCTGAGATTGCAGAAGAGATGCTTGATGCAGACAACATGGGGATGGTTCATGACATTTCAAAAGCTGAAGTCAAATATGAGGTTCATTTTTGAGACATGAACACCTCTTTTTTTATTTTCGTTTTTTTGGGTATTGTTGCTTTTCACCTTTTCATCTTTTATTGATAAGTTTTGTGGGATTTTTTCTTTCTTAGGTAAGCCTATCATGGGAGCAGCACTCCCGGGATCACTCGTCATTGGAGCTCATATATTACCTTGTTTTTAAAACTTACATCTCATCTCAGCTTTGGCTGGCTAAGCAATAAGGCTTTAATCTACGAGAATTGAGTATGAGTCTACAATAAAATATATCTAGTGCATTTAATACTGTGTCATGTATGTAACCTTTTTCAAATCTTATCTTATCCATGGATGTAGTGGTCTTAGTAATTAAGTGGCTTAAATCCAATGCTACTCCGTGTAAATGAAATCCTAGGGACTGAGAGTATAGATAAGTAATTTCAAGTATTTGGCTTATAATCATAGGTATTCTATTAAATAATATTCCAGAGGATACACTGAAGATTGAGATCTAACATCTTGCTTTAAGGTAATTGAACTTATAGTATCATTAAGTGGTTCACTAGATCCTAGTTTATCAATAAATTTAAGGAGATAAGATTTCAGACCTTATCACGATTAGTGCCATGACACTACAAGTTTTTGCATCTTGCTTTTTACCTAAGCATTCAAAATTGATGGTGCTGCTTTTTAGCTTTTCAAATGTGAAGGTCACACAAGTCTGTGCAGGTCCTTTTAGTGCCTGTGCTCTAGGTTGACCCATATTTATTTTGTATTCGTGGGGGGGGGGGGGGGGGTGGATTGTCCAAAATATCATATCTGTCTGAGGCATGCGCCCTTCCTATGTCCAAATGGCTTACTTTGTCCTCTGGAGACAATTTCTTTGATTATTTATGTGGTTTGTCTGGGCAGCCAACAATTTTAGCTTAATTCTTTGCAGAACAATGAGACATTTATTGATGATGGGATCCAGCTAGAACCTTTTAACCTGTCGAAAGAAAGAGAAGAAGGCTATTTTGATGCAGCAGGAAACTATGTCGAATACGTAAACGAAAATGAGATAAAGGTATTAAGTCCAGAAAATTCTGAAATATAACAAGCAAACACCTTTCGTTTGTTTCTTTGGGGTTTTATTTTATTTATTCACATGAGGTCTTGCAGGATGCATGGCTCGACAGTATTGATACTCATCAAAAGTTTACTGGAAGAACCACTATTACACCTAAAAATGAAGATGAAGACCGCGATCTTGCATCTGAAGACATTGGAAAGATGAAGAGGCGCATTGCTGATGCCCTTCAGCCTGGAGAAACGGTTGAAATTATATTCTCTGTGCCTAGTGTTTATTTTACAAAGCAATTGTTTTTCCATGGCTGGAATTTCTGTTCGAAGTCTCTCTGTTTGGCTTCCCCTTCTCCTTTCCTTTTGGTTTCCTCTCCTTACAAGTATGTTTGTGCTATCACCCTGGGTATTTAGCTATAAATCATTTGGGAGTATAAAGCGTTTCACTTTTCTAGTGCTATAGATGGGTTAGGTGCAAGTGTTGTTACTAATTGTAGATTGATGTACTAATATTTCTCTAACAAAAAATGTTTGCTACTTTTCCTGGAACATTTAAGACTTGTGGTTTTGATTTGTTTTCACTATTCAGCATTTCAATCCTCTATTCAGGTACTGCAAGCTTTGAGGAGGTTGAAGGGAACCTCAAATAACAAAAAGGAGAAAATGTCAGAAGAAACTAAAATACTATTTGATCAGCTGACAGAGGATGCTATGACACTGTTGGAGAATGGGGATTATGGTTGGGATCACTTCCTTAATCTTTTCTTTGTTGCGATTTTATTCTCAAAATAGATGTCTTAACTCTCATGCATTGACTTATTTCTGTTACAGATGTATATGATGAAAAGAAAGAGACTTTCCAGCGGGAGGCAGGTATGTAGTTTGCTTTTGTAGTTGTTCCTTTGGGACAAATAATTTGGCTTCTGGTAATACTTGTACGGAGTTTGGCTGCTTACCCCAAGGAATAGGAAGTGTTGATTAGGAGTAGTATCTCAAGATAGTCCCTTGGGTAGGCTTGGCCAATTACCATCATATCCCATTTTATTTCCCCTCTCAAAACTAGAAATAAGCCGTGTAGATTGCATACAAATACACGAGGAAATCACTTGAGAGATAAGTATAGAAAACACAGAGTAGTGGTTTTGGCGAGACATGGAGTAATGTGTATATCTTGTTGGTTCTTTTCGGGTGATCAAAATCTGATAAAGGGCTCTTTTCGGGTGATCGAAATATAATTTCATGGATCATATTTTTCCTCCGATCTCGTACTTTTCTATCTTCCATCTATATTTTACACTTCTGCAGCCGTGTGATTCTTCTATTCTTTTTTTCTTTTTCCTCCTTTCCCACAGAGGGATATGAAAGATTAGCTGCAGCAAGAAGGCTGGATACTTCTACTGACCTGGAAGCTATGGGCAACGGGACGACCTCCTCAGCCTTTGACAGTGTTCCTTCAGAGATGATTTTTTCTGCGTCTACAAGCAACACTGGTGATGGATTTGATATGTTTGCTGAAGATGATGACAATGCAGCCACGAATCCAGTATCTGACATGAATGCTGTTGATCCAAATAGATCTAGTCAACTTTCTGAAGGTAAGCTTAATATGCATAGTTTCTCTGAGCTCATTGATACCTTGTTAATTATCTCGACTCGCAATTTCAATTTTGGTATGACATAAAATCTATTTTTTGACTCTAGGTGGGGATTTGCAGAATGATTATGTGTTCGATGAGTCCTCCGGGTACGTCTGCTGATATTCATCTGTGTTAACATATGCTCATGCACTTCTGTTGCATTCTTACCCAGAATACTATTGGTTCTTAAATACAAAAGGATGCAATGTTTTACATACTTTGAACTCTTTGGGATATGGATTTCTTCTCTTAATGGGATTGAAATTAATATATAAAGGAACGACAAGGACTTCATCTAGTTATGATTAAGTGGAAGTGAAACTGACCTTTGTATTTCTTATGCAACTGTTAATCAATTTAGTGGAACTATTTACAGAAACAACACAATTTTGTGTTTTTGTTTTTCATTTATGCCTGGATATCTTTAATAATTTCTCATTATACCAATGCATTATTGATGTTCTTTGGATAGTATTTCAACCATGAATAACGTTTATGTTTGTTCCATTTGTTATTATGTTCAGTTACTATTACAGCAGCAGACTAGGTTACTATTACGATCCATCAACAGGCTTATATTGCTATGCAGCATCTGGCCAATGGTAACTTATGTGCCTTTTTTCAAGTGTCTTCTCCGAATTTGTGTAAATAATGCTTGAATGCTGCTAACTGTGGCTCCTCGTCTTTGATATAGGTATTCATATAATGAGAATTCTGGGACATACGATGAGGTTCAACACGCTACCTCCAGTGTGAACTGATGGAAGTAGCATGTACATTAATATGTACTTCTAGAGGATTTTGTGTATATATTAATGTTTATTTGGGGTGATATTCACATACGTATTACCTTACTCGAATTTATTTCCTTTCCTCTCTGGATATTATGCTTCTGCTGAAGACTTGAGACTTTGGTTCCCCTCGATCCTTCAAAAGTGACTAAAAGAGAAGTATAGCAGGAATGACGAAAGACATGGTTCCCTTGCAGTTTTTAGTTCTTGTAATTAAGTGGTGAAACGACAAGAGTTACTTTTACCATTTTTGTGTTTATTATTTGTGTTTGTAGTTTAAAATCTAGTGTAGAGGTGCCATGCCAAATTACTTTTAAACTGTAAAAGATCTGAAAGAGTGTAGAGGTTAGTACTTAGTACTGTGTGTTTCATTTGATTCCTTGCAGACAATTCATCTTTCAATACTTAAAATAGAAGTTTCAAGCTGAAACCTCTTTCACCCAAAAAAAAAAAAAAAAAACAAGTTGAAACCTTATTCTAAAATACCAAATTGGATCATATGGTTATAGGCTTTATTATTATAATAAGAACCATCCTTATAGAGTTCGACCACTAGATTGCTTGATGCCTTGATCCAAGGTATGGGTGATAGTTGTCATGAAATAACTTTTCATGAATAATTGTTTATGAATGGTTGTTTCGAAATAACTATTATTTAGGAGTTGAATAGAGCAATTTAACAATTCGGGTGTGCTTGGATAAGGTTTGGCTTGAGATTGGTTTGGTTTGGTCTCACTTTTGGCGGGAGAAATTTAATTTTTTGGCCTCTAAAATAGGCGAAAAAAATTCAAATTCAAATTTTTTTCTTCAAATAATCGTTCAATTCCAAATATTTTTTTGAAAAATTGTCGGGAGATGATCAAATTCTAAATTTTTGAAGCCAAAATTTGAATTTGGACAATTATTTGAAAAAAAAAATTTGAATTTGAATTTCTCCTGCCTATTTTAATTGGCCAAATTTTGGTCATTTCCCTCCAAAAGTGAGACCAAACCAAACCAATCTCAAGCCAAACCTTATCCAAGCACACCCGAATATTTTTTTTTTTAAGATGTACTTGCTATATAGTTTAATTTATCTGAATCAATGTGTGTCCCATAATAATATACATATGAAATTCGTTGGAGCAAGGACCAAAACTATAACGAGTGGCATAAGAATCCAAAATTTTATTACAGCCACCTAAAGGTCTTAAAACCCAACAAAAAAAATGGAGGACAGAGAGAAGGAGAAGGCAGTGAGAGGAAACGAAAGATGGAGCGCAGCGATCGCCAATGTATCGGAAATGGGATCCAATCTCGACTCCCTTCAAAAGCTACTTGTGAAAAAGGCTGTTTATGTTGATGAAGATACCTATTCCAGAGCTTCTCTCGGTGCTGAACAATCTCGAACTATTAAGGTACGCTGTTATTATTCTCTTCTTCCAATCTCTACTTTACCCTACTTTTCTTGATCTGGTTTGGTCTTGATTTTTTTGTTTATTGGTTCATAATTAGTGCATGATGTTTGCTGATGATATAGTTTTGATAGATGAGACAAGAGCGGGTGTTAATGCCAAGTTGGATGTATGGAGAAAAACCTTAGAATCTAAAGGTTTTAAGATTAGTAGAAGTAAAACAGAGTATATGGAGTGTAAGTTTAGCACTAGCGAGCAGCAGAGCAAAAGCTGTAGTAACTTTGGGTGACAAAAATATCTCGAGAGTGAGTATTTTCGATACCTTGGTTCTATTATTCAAAAGGACGGAGAGCTTGACGGAGATGTATCACATCGAGTTAAAAGGCTGGTTGGTTGAAATGGAAGAGTGCGACGGGTGTTTTTGTGTGATCGTAATGCTGCAGCTGAGATTGAAGGGAAAGTTTTACTGAGCCCAGTTTATTAGAGCCCGGCATTATTATATGAGTACGAGAATGTTGGGCAACTAAGAGGTATCATATTCGAGAAAAATGCATGTAGCGGAGATGCGGATGTTAAGATGGATGTGTGGGCATACGAGAATGGATAGAGTGAGGAATGAGACTATTCGAGAAGAAGGTTGGTGTAGCACCTATTGAAGATAAGATGAGAGAGAACCGTTTGCGTTGGTTTGGGCACATTAGAGCGAAGGCCAAGTGATGCTCGGTTAGGAGAATTGAAGGATTATGTAATGTAGATGGCGTAAGAGGTAGAGGGAGACCGAGGAAGACTTGGATGGAGGTGATAAAAGGGGATATGAATCTACTAGAACTAGATGAGAGTTGGGTTTGGGATCGAAAGAAATGGAGAGATTGCATCCATGTGGATGACTTTACGTGATTCTTACTTTGGTTCATGTAGCCGACCCCAATCTGTTGGGATTAAGGCTTGGTTGTTGTTGTTGTTGTGGTTCATAATTTATGAGCTAAGTGGGTTTTTGGTGTTTCCTTCTATTTGATTGGGTTTACCTATTTGAGATCTTAAAAAGTAACAATTTTTGTGATGTTCAGCTCAAGAAGAGAAGTTCCAATTCATGTTCTTACTAATAAGCTGCTTTAATTGAAAATCGGGGACACGTCTTATTGTGCAGCTATTTAGATGATTTGAACATTATTTCTCATTCAAATCGGGGACACGTCTTATTGGGCATATGCCCGTGACTGTGACTATGGAATATGATTTATCGGTTTGGTTATGATGAGTGCGTTATTTGTTTGTCAACTAAGCTACTACCTTAGCTCAAAGTAAGTAGGATCATTGGCGTGGACTTCTGGATTAAATCTGTAAGAGATATGAAATTAATGGAGCCGATGCTTTGTGTTGTTTCATACTTTGTCTCTTGTATAGATGATTTCTTGATTTTTATGTAACTGAGTAGGGTATGGCAAGAAGGAATTAGGCTAAAGATTGTTCTGATTGCAGGTTCTTGAACAAAGAGTTGAGACTTTGGAAAGAGAACTAGATGCTGCTATCTCTGCCGCAGCACGTGCCCGTACAGAAAAAAGACAGGCTGAGGCAGCAAAGAAAGCTGCTGAACTACATGCTCAGGAGGTTACTCGCGAACTCGAGAACACAAGAAGTAATTCTTTTTTGTCTTCTTTGCTTGGAAAATTAAGTGCATTCATAAGAATGAACTTTTTTATGTTGAGTCTAACTATGTATACATGTATCTGATGATGTTATTTGTTCAAATAAATATTGACAATGTTGAAAGTGTTCTACTACTGGTGTTTTGCAGGCATTGTTTCTCTCCTTACACAAATTTCCTTGTTTTTGCAGAAGTATTTGGACTGCACATGGAAGAGTTACGCGCAATGCAACAAGAGATTTCTAAACGAGATGATGAAATTAAACTCCTAGAATCTATAATTCAGACACTTGGTGGCAGGGAATTGCGATCTACGAATGATTAACATCTGTTTCATTTGTCTATTAGGTCTTTGTAACATTTAAATCATGTTATTCCCATTCAAGACAATTGCAGGAACATCTGTATCTGTAGGTTTAAAGGGAATGTTGAAATGTATATGCCTTACACCATAATCTGATACACATTCAAAGAATTAATTTCTTGCATTTAAGATATTATGATTGAAAATAACACTTTGCTGGAAGTACTAGTAGAAACTTTCTCATTTTTTCCAATTAGTGATACAAAAAAAATAATGAAAATTTGTATGAGAACACAGGAAATTTGCAACAATTTTTTGAAATTATATTTGTTTTATACTCTTAATCGTAACACAATGATGCAAACAAGGTTTTGGGTTCCACCTTGTGCTTGAAAAAACTATGTTGGAAATTCTGCTCCGTTTGTTGGAGCAGCCCTGATTATCCATGGACCATATAACAGATATTGATGCTAGTTCCGATTTTAGATATTTTTTTATTATTATTATTATTATCGGGGGAGGGGACCTATTTATTACAAGAAATGGGAGATTCAAAAAAGTGGGGGGGGATTCGAACTCATGACCTCTACGTCATGAGTCCTCAGACTTGACCGTAGACAAGATCTATCTCTCATGTTGAGTTCAGCTGCATTACCTTCAAGATGTTCACAGGGGAGATTCTGGAAGGAGTTGTTCACAGGATACTGAAACATGGGGTCTTCTTAAAATGAATTTGCATTGTGATTGTGCTATGTTTATGATCATGGAGTAGTGTGCTGCCCTCCTAGGGCTGAAAGCTTTAGAAAGTTACCATTTTTCAAGTTTTCTTAACAAAACAGGTAATTTTTTAAAACTTCCTATGTCGGCCTATACAGGGCTAGGTGCGCAGTTAAAGCAGCTCGAATAAGGTGCTATATCTGCACTTGCTGAGTGACCACAATTTTTGTCATCTATACTCAATCTAACGATTGATAGAAAAGTAAATAGTTGTGAATTTAAATAGCTATAAACAACTCTTCATAATTATAAAAGAACAACTCTTCATCATACTTGAAATTTAACTGTCAGATTAAATTGATTTGAAGGTAAGATTGTGTTATGTACGTAACTGCATAACAATTGTTAGGCAATGTGTCCAAAATCTTGTTAAAGCATTGGACTCGAAGACTTGTTAGCGAGCATGTGGTTAAACAAATTTTATTTTGTGGAGTTGCTAAGTTGATGTGTGGTTCTTTTGAAGGAGATGATAACAAACAACTCACAAGGTTTCAGCCGTTAGATCTCTTTGATCTGACGGCTAAGAGATGTTACGCAATGTTCTTCATCACACATGTTCAACACAGCACTAGATCCAACGTCCAAAACCCATCACAGCCGGCCCGCACCCGACCACAACAGAGGGGTCGGTTGCAGAGATCGTTACAATTACATTTTCCAAAAAGATAATGGACCAGTTACGATATGGGCTCGATCCACTGGGACAATGCTTGATCTAGATTTAGCGCATCAGCTGCATTCAGCCTCTCTCGCTCATTCTGCGTTGATGTGGGCCGAATCGCGACATGCGTAGTCCACGTGGACCCTGATCCCATATCGAAATTTTCCAAAGATAATACGTGGTGGACAAGACTCATACATCCATAGAATTTGAGAAAAATTCTAATTTACGCAATTTTATCTTTATTTATTATAAATAGTTTTTTTTTGGCTAAGCAAAAAAAAAGTGCAAGTAATAGTGACCAACACCTCCCACTACTCTCATGTTCGGGCTTTCGTGTTCATCAGCGAACATTTCAAACTTAACTGAACAACAAGTGCAAGCACTTACCCCGTCAAAGTAGAACTAACAAGGGGCAAGTATAATTCCTAGAAGCCGACAACACCCGTCAAGATTCGAACTCATGATCTATTTATTATAAATAGGTTTGATGTACGTAATCTTACACGTTTTTCATAAATAGATTGTTTCAGAATTCAAATTAAAAATAATACTCCCTCAATTCCCATTTAATTGTCGTTTAGGAGATTTATAGGCATCCAAATTAATTGTCATTTAAGTTTATTTTATTAATTGTCAACAATTTATTCCAATTATACCCTCGACATTTCTTTTATTTGTCGCCTCTACCATCCCTATTTTTTTTTATTTTTTTTATTATGCTATAAAAGTGGGAGAGATGGGTAATATTAAAAATTTTGGTGAAATTAACAAGTTTCTTGATTTTTTAAAATTATCTAAAGAGTTTTATATTTAAAAATGAAGAGAGTAATAAATAAACTGTTTCCTAATTATAAACTTTACGGGTTCGAATACATAACTTATACAAGTAAACACTCAACATTACATTCTCTATTAACAGCAATTTCACCCCATCCCGAGTTGCGATGAACACACAGAAGAATTCGGATTCAATCACAGAATTGACCTAAAATAATCTCACAAAACCCATGCAAATCTTCTAAATTTCACACTCTATAAATCAAATTCGAGAAATTCTTAATTAATTGATGGAAGGATCGGACAAGGAGAATGGGGGGCGAATGTCGTCTATGGATTCAATTGAATCGCGCTGGGTATTTCAGGATCAGGATTCATCGGAGATCGAAAATGGTGATAACGATGATGATGACGATGATAACGATGATGATATTGGCTTTTTGTCCCCAACCAACGGTATGGATTCTGAGGACGAAGATAATGCTGAGCAACGTTTGATTCGTACCGGACCGAGAATTGATTCTTTTGATGTTGAAGCTCTTGAAGTCCCTGGTGTCCAGAGAAATGAGTATACTGAGGTATTATTATTATTTTTCCCGATTATATAGATGTTTTTCTGCATTTTGGTTAAAATGGTGAATTTCTTAGGAATTTTGCAATTCGCATGTTCGTGATCTTGTTTCATGTTTCTTAGGCTTTTTTCAATTTGCATGTTTTTGTGCTAATGTGTTGGAGTTTAGTATCTGAACTGTTCTTGAACTTGTGTCGTTGGACTAAGTTTTTAGAATACCTTTTTGTTCCTATGGAATATAGGCCGCAAAGTTAAGCAACATATTTGAAATGCAAAGATGAGACTAACATATTTGTTCTAGACATTTTCCAGATTGAAAGAACAATGTGGAATAAGTGATCTTTCAGACACTTCTGAACCTTTTTCATACTGCTGCTTCCATTTCCTACTGCTTTTATGATTGGAAAGGGTGTTTTTGTTCCCAGTATGGACACTGGGATGAGCAATATTTACAGGTTGGTATGGTGGGAAGACTTCATCCTAACATATACACTGGGGATGACTTCATAATTATGAAGATTTACTTGCTTTTTCTTTGTTTTTTGTTCGGAGACAAGATTGTAACTAGTACCAATATGGGAATTAGGTAGTTATATTGTGGGAGTTGCCTTAAATAGTTGTAACTACTGATGAAAAAAATGATTTTGCTTCATGATAATTAACTGCATGTGAAGTGAAATACTCCCTCCGTACCAAATTAACTGTCAATATTTCCTTTTTGGTCGGTCCCAAATTAACTCTCCACTTTCTAAATAATGTATTTGTATTTGTTAACTAGTAGTTGGATGTTGTGTGTGTATGAGAGAGAGAGAGAGAGAGAGAGAGAGAGAGAGAGAGAGAGAGAGAGAGAGGAATAAAATCTTAAATGAGAAGTTTCTTTGATGCCAAACTTAGATATGATCTATGGAAAGGGTCTTTGTTTTGTGGTCTATCCAGGAACATTTTTGTTTCATGTTGTTGGTGCTCCTTCATTTACTCATTTTTTCTGTGTCCTGTCTAGGATCAATTTTCATGAGTTAGACTTGCTCTGGATATTCTATAGCAAGAGAAGTGATTTCTGGATGAATGTTGCCACATAAGATCTTTTTGTAGTTTCTCGCTTGATATGAAAAGTTTTAAGGAATTGGTATCATGATTTAAAGAGAAAATATAATCGCAGGATGTCAATATGGGCAGGAGAGTTATGTTGGTGTTTCAGACACTTGGGGTCGTCTTCGGTGATGTGGGAACAAGCCCGTTGTATACTTTTAGCGTAATGTTCAGCAAGGCCCCTGTCAATGGAAATGAAGATGTCCTCGGTGCATTATCCCTAGTTTTATATACCTTGATTCTGATCCCACTGATCAAGTATGTTCTAATTGTACTATGGGCTAATGATGACGGTGAAGGTACGTTAGAGATTGGATTTGGATAATTTGTCTTACCATGTTGTTACTAGATATTCTGCTAGGATTGATCTCTTCTTTTACCTTTTAGGAGTATGATTTCTTATTGTCTAATTGCTGCAGGTGGTACTTTTGCATTGTACTCTTTAATTTGTAGGCATGCTAAGGTTAGTCTTCTCCCCAATCAACTCCCGTCGGATGCTCGTATATCAGGCTTCAGACTGAAGGTCCCATCTCCAGAACTCGAGAGGTCCCTAAAGATAAAAGAGAGACTAGAAACTTCAGTCACTCTGAAAAAGGTTCTTCTGATCTTAGTTCTTGCCGGTACAGCTATGGTGATAGCTGATGGTGTTGTCACACCTGCAATGTCAGGTATCTTTTAATTTCCTGTGCCTCTACAGTGTGTCAGGGTCCAAATGTAAACATGAAGGTTCTCTTTTCCTTTCAGAATATTTATATACCAATTTATTGCAGCTCTAATCTCTAATTTCTGTTACCACAGTGATGTCTGCTGTTGGTGGCTTGAGGGTTGGTGTTTCTGGGATAAAGCAAGGTACCTTGATCCTATTATTCAGATGAACTTAACAGGATTACTGAGTGTTATTTTTTTGTGTTTCAATGTCAAACATTCTACAGTATTCCCTTTATTTGAAAAGTAAAAACAGATGATCTTCTATTTGAAGATTACCAGCGTCCAACAATTTTTTTATGTTTCAGGCTCTAGTTTACGCTGTCAAGTGCTAGTTGTTCCATTAATTTTCATATGAAATGATACAGAGTTTATCCATATTACTCAGTTTCTTTTGTTTAATTTATTTTATTGCAGATCAAGTGGTGATGATCTCAGTTGCATTTCTTGTAATTCTGTTCAGTGTACAGAAGTATGGAACAAGTAAAGTGGGTCTTGTAGTTGGTCCTGCCTTGTTCATATGGTTTTGTTCTCTTGCTGGCATTGGCATATACAACCTTATAAAATATGATACCACTGTTCTGAAGGCATTTAATCCAGTTCACATCTATTACTTCTTCAAACGCAACTCAACTAAGGCCTGGTATTCTCTTGGAGGCTGTCTTCTGTGTGTAACAGGTAAATTTTTTTAAAAGAGCCCACACTTTACTTTGCACTTTAAGCCTTAGAGGACCCCGTGTATTAGCGCACTTAACCACTATGGTATTTCCCAATTTGGTCGGTAATAAATTTCGGAATATTTTCTATTTAGGAACTTCACCAATTGAATACAACTTTGCAAGGCACATTACTTTCAGCCAATTCCCCCAATCATCTTTAGATTCAATATCGTTTTTCATGTTAGCTTGCTGTTTGAATGTTTATATTACTCTGTTTCAGGTTCTGAGGCAATGTTTGCAGATCTTTGCTATTTTTCTGTGAGATCAGTTCAGGTAAATCCTATGCTTTTTTGATGTGATATCTGCTTCGTAATATCATTCTTGAAACTGAAACTTGCGTACTTGCAGCTTACTTTTGCTTTTGTTGTGCTGCCTTGCCTTCTACTGGGTTACCTGGGTCAAGCAGCCTACCTTATGGAGAACCATGCCGATACGACACAGGCTTTCTTCTCATCTGTTCCAAGTAAATATAATTTTCGTACAATATTCAGATGTCATTTTGGTTCTTCAAGCCTCAAAGGATTACTTCAGTTCAAGTAACTTCAAGTATCAGATTTATTGATTATTGAGGAACTTTGATATTTGCTGCAGGTGGAGGTTTCTGGCCAGTTTTTCTTATTGCTAATATTGCTGCTCTGATTGCCAGTAGGGCAATGACAACGGCAACTTTTTCATGCATTAAACAATCAACGTCACTTGGTTGTTTTCCTCGCCTCAAAATTGTTCATACATCGCGGAAGTTCATGGGTCAAATCTATATCCCAGTAATGAACTGGTTTTTACTGTCATTTTCACTGTTGCTGGTCTGTACCATCTCAAGTATGTATGAGATTGGAAATGCATATGGTAATCCTCCTATTTTCTTCCTCGAATTTCCTTCTCTTTTCATCTCTTTAACTTGTATGGTTTGTCCCTGGGGGTCGGTTGTGGTGCTTGTATAACATGGTATTGAGTAGTTCTTGAAACTTTCAATTAAATTACACACTAAAAGTTGATATGATTTACCGAAAGAATTCAATCGCTGACTGTATTTTTGTTGCTGGAAAACACATTTCTTTGACTCAACATCCTAATAGTTGGAAGGGTCATTGCTTCTGTCAACTTACAGCCTCAGTTTCAATAGGATTTCCATTTCCATTGAATAAGGACAATTTGTAACTAAGTGGTGTGGGGGGAGGCAAGATTATATTTCCCCAACCTTACCCTGAAAAATAAAGATACTTCCTAATCTCCACAAATAACCATGTTGAATAAGACTTCAGGAGGCTTTTGTTTAATATTAGTTCTCTTTTGGCAGTTATTGCTGAGCTTGGGGTGATGATGATGACTACAGTTCTGGTTACTCTTGTGATGCTTCTTATATGGCAGATAAACATCATTGTTGTTTTGAGTTTTGCTTTTATTTTCTTGGGAATGGAATTGACATTCTTTTCATCTGTTCTATGGAGTGTGGGGGATGGAAGTTGGATCATTTTGGTGTTTGCAATAGTTATGTTCTTAATTATGTACGTCTGGAATTATGGAAGCAAACTTAGGTATGAGACAGAGGTAAATCAGAAGATGTCTATGGATTTGTTGAGGGAACTGGGTCCCAATCTTGGTACTGTTAGGGCTCCTGGCATTGGCTTAGTTTACAATGAGCTTGCAAAGGGTATTCCAGCAATATTTGGACATTTCCTCACCACTCTGCCGGCTGTCCATTCCATGATTATTTTTGTTTGTATAAAGTATGTTCCTGTTCCTGTAGTGCCTCAAAGTGAAAGGTTCCTATTCCGGCGAGTCTGCCCAAAAACTTACCACATATTTCGTTGTGTTGCCAGGTAAATACGTTAATACTATCATGAATGTTTCTTTTGAAGGATTAATATGAATGGACAGTTTTGAATGTGCACATGGGCTTTTATTACACGTATATTCACTGAAAGGTTATTCTTCTTCCCCTGCCTTACGTCTTCCCTTGATGTCAACAGATATGGTTACAAAGATGTTCGTAAAGAAAATCACCAGACATTTGAGCAGTTGCTTATTGAAAGTCTTGAGAAGTTCATTCGCAGAGAAGCTCAAGAAAGGTCCCTAGAGAGCGATGGTGATGGCGATTCAGATTCTGAAGTTGAACAAGCTTTCTCAAGGGTGCTTGTAGCTCCCAATGGAAGTGTCTATTCACTCGGTGTTCCTCTCTTGGCTGATTTTAGGGATACAAGCACGTCCATTTTAGAAGAAAGCACTTCAGAAGAGGTGAAGCCAGATCCTTCTACTAGTCCGACACATTCTGATACTGCTGAGCAAAGTCTTGAGAAGGAGCTGTCTTTCATACACAAGGCCAAGGAATCTGGTGTTGTCTATCTTCTTGGTCATGGAGAGATTAGGGCAAGGAAGGATTCTTGGTTCTTTAAAAAGTTGGTAATTAATTACTTTTATGCATTCCTAAGAAAGAATTGCAGGAGGGGGATCGCAAACTTGAGTGTGCCACACACGCACTTGATGCAGGTTGGTATGACTTACATGGTGTGAACTTCGGTTTAGTCGCAGTTTGGCAAATTTCTCATGCATTTGGCAGCAATTCTTGACCTAGGTAGTAGGTTTAAGACATTCAACAGGGATTGGTGCTGGTCTGATACGCGATCAGAGAGAAATATCTGCACTGTGCGTCGAATTCCTTGCACCTTCGGTTCTGCTTCTACCAAGTTGGAGCTTTCTGGCGTTTCTATTCAGGAATTTTTGCAGCATCACTGGAACTCTCATCCAAATTTATTGGACTACATACTTCGAGAAGTCTCATGGTGAACAGATTAGTGTAATTACAATGTCAACTTTTATTTTTTTTGGGTCAACTTTACTCAAGTTTGCTTCTCGGTTGCCTTATATTTTAGCGATGCTCAATGTACATGTTATATGTATGAATTTTACTGATACATGGAACTAATTCATACAAGTAATTGACATCACTGGTTATGGTTGCTAACATTTTGCCTTGTGATTATTAAGCTGCACTCTTTTTACTATTGTCTTTGGTACATTTTTTTTATAACTTGGATAGCATCTCAGTGATTGAAAAGTGAAAACCTCTTGGAGGTGTAGGCTCTACTTGGATTGGGTTTGGGTTTGGGTTTGGGTTTGGTTTGAGTTTTGGCGGGAGATCTAAAAAGTGGGCGGGAAAAATTCAAATTCAAATTTTTTTTTCAAATAATCGTTCAATTTCAAATTTTGTTCTCAAAAATTTGGAATTTGAACATCTCCTGCCAATTTTAGAGGCCAAAATTTGAAGAAAAACGATTATTTGAAGAAAAAAAATTTGAATTTGAATTTTTCTCCCTCACTTTTTAGCCTCTCCCGCCAAAACCCAAATCCAAACCCAAATCCAAATCTAAATCAAAACTCAATTCAAGTAGAGCCGTAATGATCACTTTTGTGTTAGGTCCATAATTTTGACAGGTCTATTCTCATAGATGTAATATGAAAAATGATATGGCCAATGATGGAATAAGAAAAGGATGTGGCAAGAAGTGAGACATTTTTTCGTTTTTTTTGTTTTTTTTTGGAGAAAAGTTGATAGGACTTTTAGTAAAACTTTACATTGTGGTGAAAAACTTGACTTTAAACTTTTTAGTTTGAGATATTACATTTTTTTAATCAAACAATTTAATTTTTACAAAATTTAAATTATTTATTTAAAACAAATACTGTGAATCAGATCGCGACAACACCTGTCAGATTAATTTGTAATATGGCGTGATATTTGAAACGTATGTTGCGAGATTAAAACCCATTTCTAATGTATAAAAAAATAAGTTAACAAAATAAAAATGAAACCAGACCGCTAAGAAAAATAAGGAAAAAAAGTAAACTGAATATAGCTGTAAATTATGACAAAAAATCATTTGTCCCATATTGTGTCCCGTTCCATGTCATATTAATAATAAGAAATTGACATGATGTCTTAATTTTCCCCGTAAGAGCTTCCTGGGAAAAATTAAAAATAATAAAAATTTGACATGTCTTATTTTTAATTTATAAATTTTTAATTAAATATTAAAATATGACAATTTAAGACAAAGAATAAGACACCTAATGAGGTTGACGACTTTGACCGGTAAATTAGGAGGAGGAGCGGGTGGAAGCAAAACTGGCACAAGAGTTTTACTCCCCAAAGAAAGGAAAGTGCAGCTTTAGTGTACATTTTTCTGTTCACACCACACGTGTCAATCCTCAATTGGCTCTTACGCACTGACAGTCCCTATCAGGACTTAAAAAAAGGACTTTCCTCATAATAATAGTAAAATGGAAATATCTGATATGGGTCAGGGTTACGTATGGATCGTATGGTTTGATTTGCTAGCATCCCATGCAGAATGAGGAGAGAAAAGGGAATGCAGTGATGTGGTTAAATATGGATCATATGATCCAATGGACCTGATCCATGAAAGAATAGACCTAATAAAATACTATATTCATTCCCAAAACCTTTCTCTCTGTCTCATAAATCCCCGTTTCATGAGATACAGTGATTGTTTTCTAACCATAAATTCACCTCAAAAAATTTGTAAATTTTGTGTATGTGAACTGAATTCGGTAGGTGATTGAGTTCTTACGATATGGCTGGAAGTGGATCGCAGAATCTAGGGTTTCGGTTAGGTACGGTTGCGAGAATTTCTATGGTTTATCTGTGTTATCGCTGATTTATTTTTAGTGTTTCTGGTTTTTGGTTCAGTAATTTGTTTTCGCTTGTTCGTCGAAAGTTAAATTGAAATTCCGGAGAGGATAAATTCTGGAGTGCATTTCTAGGATTTCTCATTGTCATCGTTAATTAATTTTGGTTGATTTTTAGCGTTTGTGGTGTTTGGTTAAAATTGAAATTCTGGAGAGGAAAAAATCAATTGATGTTCATGTTTAGGAAAGCGAGCAATTGAATACTGCGGAGAAGACTGTTTGTTAGTGTAGCAGATGTTTAATCTAGTTAGATTTCGATGTGGATTGTTGTATTTGTTTTTCCTAATTTCCAGCATTGTGTTTATGTATCTTGAGTAACGGAGATGTTTTTTAGGCAATTGAAAGAATGAATGAATATCTTTAATTGTAGACTAGATATAGATATAGTTGGCAAATGTGAAGTAAACTCTCTTTAATTGGTAGGACATGATAGAAATATATGCAATTCTGGCTTTCTTGGTTACCAAGAACTCGCTAAAATCGAAAAAGAAGAATAAAGAATCCACATAAATTTCTATCCCTTACTTTTTATAATGTCTAATTTCTTGACATTTTTCTTTTCCTTTGTATGACTTTTCTTGAAGTGTTTAGGTTGTAATCTGTACTATAGCGCATATGTTTCTCTGATAAACACAGAATTCTGAGGATGGCGCCTCCTTGATATAATCTATTAACACTTTTTAACTTATGAACCCAAAATTAGAATACCTGTCTTCTTAGTGCTGCATTTTTGTTTGTCATTGGTTATCACAGAGTTGCAGTATATGTGATTTTCAGATTGTAGCATTTCCAAAGAACATTTATGCTCGCCATCTAATATCTGTTGCATAAAATACGCAGATATTAAACAAATTCTGTCTGAAGCACAGCATCGGTGGCTGAGACCGGCTGAAATTTGTGAAATTCTCCGCAACTATCAAAAGTTTCATATAACTCCTGAACCTCCACAGAAGCCAGTTAGTATGTCTCTTCAGTTTTAACCCCTTGATACTCAGTAATTTACTTTGTCCTCCTTACCATGTGTATGTTTTTCATGGATCAGTATTTAGTTGATGCCTACTGCACAAATGTCGAGATAACAAATCTTGCTGTTTTTGTTTCGAAACAAGCAAGAGAGGAAAAGGCTGATAGGTGCTACTGATGCTTTATGTAGTAATTCCTTCGAATTATTGTTTTTGCTCGCTCAAAAATATTTTATGCTTTTCCCCTGTGTTTTGGAAAATAGTTCCATAAAATTGTGGTTTTATTCTGAAACGATCCATGTCTACTTTGATGAATATCTACATGTTATAACTGTTTTTGGAAACATTTAGTCATCCAAAGTTGTTCATAGGTTGACCTGCTTACAGTCTAATTTGACTCAAGCCTGTAGCAAGATGAACTAATATTCTTTTGAAACTTATTGTAAATTAGGTTTAAGTTGCCGACTTGCCGCTGAATATTGTTTGCTCAACTACTTAAATAATAAATTCCTCATTGATCTTGGTTTGCTGTTTGAATATCGTGTCTTTCTCCAAAAGGGTTTCAACAAAGTAGGAGACTCTCTTCAACCTTTCATTGACAAGTATGAGATTGAGCTTTTTCTCTTTCGTCTTTAAAAAAGAAGTTAAAAGGAAAGAGCTCACACTTGAACTAGCTTGCTCATTTCATTTACTGGTTAATCGTTAACTGAAAACTAAAAAGTTCAGAAACAACCTTTTATTGTTAACTGTCACCCTGGCCCCAAACCCAAAGAGGAAAATGTTACTTACAAATTTTAAATTCTAAGCTGTCATTTTCTGAACCATGGTCCATGACATGCTACGGTATTCTCAGGTGGTTCTGTCTTTCTTTTTGACCGAAAGGTGTTAAGATACTTCCGAAAAGATGGTCATAACTGGAGGAAGAAAAAAGATGGAAAGACTGTGAAAGAGGCCCATGAGAAGCTCAAGGTTATCATAAGATACTGTTTGTCTCATAGATAGTTTTGTGTTTTCATATTTTTTCTGAACTATATGACAATGTTTTCCCCTCTTTTATTATCTGTATGATAAAAAGTGGGATATTCAAATTAAATATTAATCATAACATTAAATAACGAAGAAAATATTTACTAATAACCCAGAAATGGGAACAAGAAAAGTAAAGGAAAAAACAACAATTATATTGTTGGCGGTGTATTTGCTGGGAATTCTGTTGCTCATGGATCAAGATATTCTGTTCAGGTGGGAAGTATTGACATGTTACACTGCTATTATGCCCATGGGGAGGAGAAAGAGAGCTTCCAAAGGCGTAGCTATTGGATGCTCGAACAGTAAGTACAAGCCTAATTTTTTTTATTTTATATATAAGAAAATATATCTACATTATACTTCTGATTCTTGAAAACAATTTCTGCTGGTTCATGCTTGGTTTGCTGCACTCCTTATGGTGCTTTTTATGATTTGATGGACTTTTTGGTTGTTTTGGGTGCCACCATTCTGCTGCTTTCAAATGTGAAACCTGTTTCTTTCATATTTTGATAGTGGGAATTAGCTGGTTTAAGTTTAGTTCAGCAGGGTACTAATGTGATTACCTCTGCCGAACCTCGCTCCCCATCCCCCTTGAAAGATGTTTAAGCTTTCAGATGAGTTGGTGGTTTGACATTATCAAATCCTGCTTTCACCTGCTATAAAGTAAAAAAAAAGTGTCAAGTGTGCACGTGCTGGGCCTTTTGTAAGTGTGTTTATCGACCCACATGCTAGGAGGCATGTTGAATGTATAAATTACTCCCCTTATCAGTTTAAGCTTTTTGGTGGGTGGTAATTTCACAAAGGAAATGGAGAAAGAAAGGGGGGAGGAATACAGACTAATGGATTACACCATTTGGGGGTGGAAGTTGCAGAATTCTTCAAAAGTTATCCTGGATCCCACAATCTTCATGAGTTCTCAAGCTGCAAAAAAATACATTGATGTAAATAATATTTTACACCAAACTTAAGTTTTTAACCCATACAGTAGTCATTTCAATCTTGATGTAGGTCAATTTGTGTTACCTATCATGCATATATGTTGCAAGGAATGGTATTTTAAGTATTTTGTTTTTTTGGTGGGTTGGGGTGATATATATCTAAATTGCAGTTCAAATCATTTGAATGCCTTCTTTATTGTACTCATGTAAAAATGTGCCCTAGTTTACTTTTGAAGTCATATTTTGTTCCCCTTAGTTTAGATACACTTCCCATTAGCAGTTTTTAATATTTTTTTTCTAATGCTGCAGGGAGCTCATGCATATAGTTTTCGTCCACTACTTGGAGGTCAAAGTAAGTCTGAATGTCACATATGTATTATGAGAAAATATTAAATAGTTTAGCTCATCTGCGATTTTTAGATCTTACGGGACAAATCTGCGTATAGAACTTGGAAATGGGGTTTCATATTTATTTTACTATTAGAAGACAATGCTTATTCAAATTTTTTTCTGGTTGACATGGAACTTGTACTGGAAAGCTACTAGACCAAAGGGAGAGGAAGAAGCTTGTTTACCAATTCGAACTACATTTATACCTGGTCCCTTCCTTACTTGGCAGAGCTGACCATTCTTTACAACAGAATGGTGTTCAGATCTGGAATTTTACATTCATTTTATTAGCATAGAAATGCATGTTGGATATAGCTGAATATTTTAATAGCTGTGTCTTTGGCCTTTAATAATTATATAAAAAGAATCTTGCTATATATGAATACGTCTCTGCAGTTTTCAATAATTAAAATTTTGAATGTTGCAGATAATTCTCTCTATTTTTACATTTTCCTTAAAATTGAATACCTAACAGAATAAGAACATTCTAAAGCCAGAGTGAGAGCAATTCACTGATCCATTAAAGTGTTATGTTTCAGGGAAACAAAACAAACATGAATTGCCTTTTGGATAGTGAAACAGTATCTTCAAATTCTCAAAATGACAATTCGTTATCCTTTAGTTCTTCAGTAAATGGTGACAACTTAGCTGCAGCATATACTGATACAACGAGCCCAACAAGCACTTTAATTTCTGCATATGAAGAAGCTGAATGTGGTATTGCACATGATTTTCTGTATTGTTTTCTTGATTTTTTCATACCTTTCTCACCGACTTGGGAAATTGGTTTTGGACATCTGCTCACCTTTTCATTACGTCTTATTGCTTTTGTGGCTACTTAAGTGCAACTAAATTCAGATCATTACCAACTAAATTCCAGAATACATTCATATCCAGGGACACCACAGCTGGAGAGTATTCATGCTGCACAGCATGTAGATGCTGGCCTCTGTAGCTCTTATAGTCTGCTACAATCTCTGGGTACCTCATTTTCACCTACAATTGTTTTTCCTTCTTTGAAGCACCTTATTGTAAACTTTTCTTTTTTATCATTTTTCTTCTGAGACATTCAATTTCTTTATAAAGGAAATCAGACCACTCCTTCAGATGAGTTTACGCCATTTCCCCATGGACCTGGAGGTGCCGACGGCCATGGAGTTCCTTTTGCATCTGGAATCCAAAGAACGTTTGACTTGGAATCTTGGGAAGAGGTGTGGAGAAATTCTACAACAGGTATCCAGACTGTCAAATTATTTTGCTCTTCTGGTGCTTATACTGCTTCAGAGATTTTTCTGTGAAGGGAACAGGATGATGAACTACTACTTGACAGGTGAAATTGCCGGTGAACATCAATCTTGGAATCCATCCGAACTCCAAGCAAATTGGCAGGTGCTGAACTGTTACACACGTAAAATTTTACCTGCAAGTATCTGCCTTCAAATGTTCCTAGCAAATTTCTACAATGCTTACATACTTTTTTTTTTTTTTTAAAATCTTGAGTTTTTGCTATAAGATTCTCGCAAACATCAAAGTGTCTTTGATATTTTTATTGCATTGTAAACAAAAACTTGTTCTTAAAAGGAAAATCTTCACTCATTTCATAAACCTATATTTTCTTGCCAGTATCCTCAAGGAGAATGTTCATTGCCCTTTCAAGGACTGCCTGAACAGAATCTGCCATGTAGCTCAGCCTCTGGTAACGGAGAAAATTTCTTGGACCATAAATCTATTCCTGCAAATTTCCAGAAGGTTGAAGAGCCATTTTATGTGAATGCCGATGGACTGCAGAAAGAATTTGTTGAAAGGGGACATCAGATACTGCATAACAATCCACAGATCGAGTACATGAAGAAGGATAAAGCCGAGAATGGTAAAGCTGCAAAGTCACAGTTAAGTGGTATCCAGATAGATGATGGCTTAAAGAAAGTTGATAGCTTCTCCCGATGGATGGCAAAAGAACTTGGAGAGGTTGAAGAGTTGCATTTGCAGTCAAACAATGGATATTCATGGAGTGAGATACAGACGGAAGACGTGGTTGGCAACTCCTTTATGCCTACTCAACTGCAACTGGACACTGACACGTTGAATTTCTCCCTTTCCCAGGACCAACTATTTAGTATCAGTGATTTTTCACCAAATTGGGCTTACTCAAACTTAGATATCAAGGTACTTATTGACAGAAGTGAACCATCAATGGGTTTATATTGTTGTTTGATGTTGGATTGTGATCTTGGAATAAAGGTTTTCATTTTTCGGGGGCCGGGAGTGTGAGAAGGGGGAGATGGGAGGTAAAAGAACCATTTAAGTTAAAAGATGATGAGGTAAGTTATTAGGATTTAGGAGACACTGTTACAGTGAGCTTTTCTATTTATAGTAACATCTGACTTCACTCTGCAAGATAACACATAGAAAGATTCTGATTTGCTTGATTTTTTATGTCATTCTCATTTTTAACTTGAGTATTATTGAACAATTATTGAATTTATCCACCGTCTATTACTAATTTTGCCTCTCTGTTACAATGAAACAGGTCATAATTACAGGAAGCTATCTTAAGACTGATCAAGAGTTTGTGAGATGCAGATGGTCATGTATGTTTGGAGAAGTAGAGGTCCCAGCTGTGGTGTTAGGGGAGGGGGTTCTCTGTTGTCGTGCACCACCACACAAGCCAGGGCTGGTTCCTTTTTATGTGACTTGTTCAAATAGGTTGGCTTGTAGCGAAGTACGAGACTTTGAATTTCGGCCTGGACCTCGGGACATGGATTTTACAGACATTCCTGGAGGTGATATGGGTGTGATGCATATTTATAAAAGACTTGACAGGTTGTTAGCTACTGGAGCTGTTGGTATTACCAACAATTTCTCTGAAAATGCAGCAGGGAGAACTGATATGATCGAGAAAATCATTTCTCTGATGGAGGAGGATGACAATCAGAGAACAAAGCTTGCCCCAGGAAAAGATATCTCCCTGCTCAGGGCAATTGAAGAGCAACAAGCTGAAAAATGGTTGAAAGAGAAATTTTATGAATGGCTTCTTCATAAAGTGAAGGAGGATGGAAAAGGACCAAGTGTTCTCGATGATGAGGGCCAGGGAGTATTGCATTTAGCAGCTTCTCTTGGTTTTAATTGGGCTCTAAAGCCAATCATTGTCTCAGGAGTGAGTATTGATTTCCGGGATGTGAATGGATGGACATCACTTCACTGGGCTGCAATTTATGGCAGGTAAAAGCCTTGAAAATTTTCTGTTGCAAGAGAAAGATATATCTTCTGGCCCTTGTAAATATTTTATCTATCTTTCATGGTTTACCAAATTTAATGCAATTCTGCTATCCTGTTTTTCGTAGTTTCCAATATATTACCACAGACTATTTCTTATCTTCATCTTGTTGAGCCCTTTAAATGAAATGGGGTAGGAGGTGTTTGGAAATGACATTTATTGCTCTTTTTTACAGGGAGGACACAGTTGCTGCCCTTGTTTCACTTGGTGCATCTTGTGGGGCTGTAACAGACCCAACTGCCGAACATCCGTTGGGCAGAACCCCTGCTGATCTTGCTTCTGCCAATGGCCACAAGGGAATATCTGGTTTCCTCGCCGAGTGTTCATTGACTTCACACCTCTCATTGCTGACTGTAAAGGAAACAGGTGAGGATAGTACCTTGCAGTATTCTGGAGCAAACGCTATACAAACAGTTTCGGAACGTGTGGCAGCTCCTGTTTCTGAGAAGGATGTGCCAGATTCACTTCCGTTGAAGGATTCACTAGCTGCCGTTTGTAATGCGACTCAGGCAGCTTCGCTCATTCATCAGATATTTAGGGTTCAGTCATTTCAAAGGAAGCAGTTAACTGAGCAGGTTGATGACTCATCTTCAGATGAGCATGCTCTTTCAATCTTAGCTGCCAAAAAATCCAGGCTGGGACAGAATGATGTAAATGCTCATTATGCTGCCACCAGCATTCAGAAAAAGTATCGTGGTTGGAAGAAGAGAAAGGAGTTTTTAATCATTCGAGAAAGGATTGTTAAAATCCAGGTGGATATGCCCTTTCCATTCCTGCATTCTTACTTTTGTGATTTTTGAACATCGCTCGTTTTCTTGCCCCCGATGAATTTCTATGATTGTTGGTCATGTCAATATTTCCTATTTGGTTTTTCATGTAAGCCAGTTACATGGTTGTGAAATGCTGAACCGTGTAGTATTCCATAATATTAGGAAAAACCAGCGCTTATACTGCAGAATTTCCCGATGGTTTCTTGATTTATTGATGATTTCTAGTTCAGCCACTTTCCCTTGGCTGGATGATGTTCTTGATGTCCATTATAAATCATGTTAATATGTGCTTAAAATGGAAGTCATGTTCATTGTTTTCTTTTTCTTACAATTCTGTTTATCCTCTATAGGCTCATGTAAGGGGGCACCAGGCGAGGAAAAAATATAAACCGATAATATGGTCTGTGGGAATCCTGGAGAAGGTAATATTGCGCTGGAGAAGAAAAAGGAGTGGTCTACGGGGATATCGTCCTGATGCTGTTTCAGAAGCTCCAAGCGAACCAGACGTGCCCCCAAAGGAAGATGACTATGATTTTCTCAAGGAAGGAAGAAAACAGACCGAAGAGAGGATGCAAAAAGCACTCTGTAGGGTGAAGTCCATGGCTCAATATCCTGAGGCTCGAGCTCAGTACCGTAGGCTGCTAACTGTTGCTGAAGAGCTACGTCAGACCAAGGTACATAATTATTTTAGTATTTACTATAATCTTGTCTGTCTTTTAAAATTGTGTTTAAGAAATCAAGTAGAGTTTTTGAATTTATTGAGGAAGTCTACTTGCGTATCTGTAATTTTTCAAGTTTTTAGTTTTGCTGTTTTTCATATTTATTCTCTCTTTTGGTTCGATGCAGGAGGATACTTCTGATATGGTGGTCACAGGCGGTTCTGAAGATATGAGTTATTACCCTGAAGATGATCTGCTGAACGTTGAAAGTCTGTTGGATGATGAGACTTTTATGTCCATAGCATTTGAATGAGTCTCTGCTAAAACCTTCATTTATTATGCTTCTTTTATTAAGATCTGGAGGAATGTTGTGGAATGATTTATGTAAATATGTAGTGTATAAATGACCTTTACATATAATTAGTTTCATATTTCCATTTGTTAAGTGATTTTCATGGCCCCCTGTGGGTGAAAATATAGTATTTCTTTAATCGAAGGAAAAACAAGTTTTCATTCCTCATATTTTTGGAAGCTTTTAGAAGATGCTGAAATAAGGTCTAGATTAAATTCAATAGCTTGATTGAAGGTAAATCTACAGTTACAGAATTTAATAAGAAAAATAATTTAATACAAAATGCAAATAAAATCCTAGTTCTGTTTCTTGAAAGTTTCAAAGGCAGATTGAAAAGTGGAGTGAATTTTCCATTGGTTGTTTCGAGTTCCTTGTGCAGGCCTGTTTTGGGTCTTCTCTGACTTCAGCTGAGGCAGAAGAAAAGGAAGGTAATCTCCAAAGTAGTCTGCACAGATGGCACTGGCAGATGATCCAAACAGCGGTACTCTATTCTTGACAGCGGCTACAGAGTTGGTGTTACCAGCAACTTGTGTTGGTTTGATCTCTTCTGCAGGCCTTTTCCTGATCTCCTCCTTCACCTGAGGTAAAGGCAAAGGTAATTCATCACCGAAGTAGTCTGCGCAGATTGCGCTTGCAGATGATCCGAATATCGACATTGCCAATGGATGATGATGTTCTTCTTTCAGCTTTCTTCAAAGGAGAATAGAGATTTGCCTGCCCCTTGATCAAGAAAGGCAGTGCTGCCTCTGCTTTATAGAGAGGAATTCCCCCTTCTCCACATTGGTTTAGGATTTAGAAACTTAAACTCGACTAGGAAAAGCATCAATTTAGTAACATGTTATGTAAGAGAAGGATCCCCTTTTCCTCACTGGTTTAGGATTTAGAAACGCTTCCTTCCTTGGGAAAAGGCTTGCCAATTTAGAAATACGTTATATGAAAAGTCCTTTCAGTTACTGGTAAAACTCTTTTCAGTTTAAAGATCTCTCTTTATTCCTTGTCCACGACAGTTTTCCCCAAGGACTTGGATTTTACTAAAAAAATAACTGGGTAGGCAAATGGATATACGAATATCAAATTTGAGATCACAATCTCAACCTTTCCATCGTTGATCTGATGGACAATAATAGTTCTTTTTGAACAACTATTTTGGAATAGCTATTAACTTGTTTCTCAACCATCCTCGGATTAACGTCAACGGCTGAGATTGTGTCAGCAACAAACCTATCAACATTGGCATATACTCCCTCCGTTCACGATTATCATCGCTACAAGCATCTTTATCGAGTTTTTTAATTATACGTCAGCTTTATGAAACCAATAGAGCATTAAATGTATTTTTCCCAAAATTACCCTTGTTTTTTATTTAATTCGATCAACAACTAATTTGAATTCTCCCAACATAAATGTATTAATTGAAGGTTAAAAGTGTCAATCTATCTTTAAATTAATGTATCACAATCATTTTCTTAATTCGAGTGCATTGTCTTAAAGCGACAGATAAATGGGAACGGAGGGAGTAATTACCAAGATATATGTATCCTCCTAGAGTTACCACCACAATTATAAAAGGAAACCAATATCATCACTACATAGAGTAAGCCAAACAACCTCATCAGTGGTCTCATGACGTAGAAGTCATGGGTTCGAATTCCTTCTCCGCTTATTGAACCCCTATTTTCTTATAATAGATAGGTCCCCTTCCCCATTAAAAAAAAAAAAAAAAACCTCATCAGTGGACAGAAACTACAAGAGATTTTTAGTAGTCAACATTCAATTTCTCTAATTATTACCAAAATAAGAGTACGGCTCGAAATTGAACTTCTCATGTTCATGATTTACATTTGTTTTATTGCCAAAACAAATATCAGTGTGCAGTATACATCACACATCCACTCTACAAGAAAGTATCTAGTTTCGGTGTTGCTCGCATATCATTAGGAAAACAAGAAGTTCAAACATAAATTACTTGGGAGACGGCACTTTCCTGCAAAATGGGGAATGTATTGTTATGTAAATTAGATACCTCTTTTTTTTTATCCGCTCTTGTCGTTAGTAGAAAGGCACTCGTAGAAGAGGATATATCCGTGATCTGTATTGCTGGAGTATTCTTGAGCAGATCCAAAGAAAGTCTGGACAATAGACTCATCGATCATCTCCACATTCTCATCATCAAAGTACAACCAGTGGTTGTGGCTTTTTACGAGACTGACATAATGCCCGTGGTTGGGCCCACTCCCAACATGTACAACCACAGCAAATAAAGAGTACTCGGTGTCTGCATTTTCCATGGTGTTGTTCAATTTCAGCTCTAGAGGGAAAAACAACGCGATAAGACAACTTCTTGTAACGGCCCAACTGTTCCATGTACTTGAAACGCTTCAGATGAATAACGAGAATTTGAGGTGGTTTCTTGATCTTCATTCTCTTCTGTGCTTCTTGGAGACTGCATAGAGAAAGGGAACAATTTACTCATCTTTCAATGGCTTAATCATAAAAGACAAGCGGAGTTAGAGCACCTACCTGCAGCACTTATCGCAGAAAAATTTATCTTCAGCATTCAAGGTCTCTGTGGAGCTGAAGTTTTTGAGGCAGCTAGTAATTGAACTATTCTCTTCAATATCTAAACTCAAGTCAAAGAATGTCTCGTCCCTTTCTGTAACTGTCTCGCATCTTAAACACCTTGTCTCGTTGGTAAGGATACCCTTTGTTTTTACAAGCATCAAGGACAAAGAGCCAACCAGAATATTAGCTTTGTAAGCATAGACAAAAACTTCGAACACGCAAACTGGCCCTTCTGCATATGCAAGGAATAGAAAGCAAACACGAAAATTGGCTCTAGAAATGCAACCAAGACCTTTGGCAATTAAGACTGTCCAAGATGTTTTTCCTTCAACTATGGACTTCAAAGATTTTTCAGAGACCCGTGGAGGATTAGAATAACGAGTTACCTATTTATTATTTCAACAATGATTGTTGGATAAAAAAATTTGGATCAAATAAGGATCAAAGAGTATAAAATAAAAATGATTCTTAGAATTTAATGTGACATTACGACTTTTTTATCCAAATTTGATCCCAAATTTTTGATGCAATAATCACACTACCCTTATTATTTTCCTCATATATAAAAAGAACGGCATTAGCCATAACAATGTGGGATGGACATCATGCAAGTAAAACTTCTGAACTCTATGCGCAGTAGTTACTAAATCGGATGCAAAAGTAAGTCGTGATAGGTAATCACATTTAAACCGATTAGCACAAGGACAGACAAACAATACCTGAAAATTCTTGTGTACCCAAGTAACTAATGGCTCCTTTGTGCCATTTTCATAAGTTTTATTCTGCTTGTCACCCATTCTCTCCTGAGAAGGTGCACACTTAGCTGCTTGGGATTCTTTCTCCAGTATATCAACAAGTTCATTCAGCAAGAAGTTCAAGAATTCTTGGGCATCCTATTGAAAAGACATGACAGCATGGACAGTAAAGATTAATAACACCATCACAAATTGGTAAAATATCTATAATTTTTTCCATCAAATCTTAAGATATTACAAGGGCTTTGAGAAAACATCTATAATTCTTTCCATCAAATCTTAAGATATTACAAGGGCTTTGAGAAAACATCTTTGACTCGCAAAGGTGAGTAAGTTGCATGCAGTACCTTCATTAGCATTCGGGAATAGGACTCTCCGGCAGAAAGTAACACTAAATGCTTTTCGTAAAAAAGAATTATGGAAAGCATAAAAAAATCACGGGAAGCAAATATTCTTGCAACAGTGCACTCTGCTAGTTGTTAGAAGTAGCTGAATGTTACAGAAGCACATGAAGTAGAATGTACCTGATGCATGTAGCTGCGAAAAACTTCATTCTGTTTCCTCACTCTCTGCACAAAGCGCTTTGGAGCAACGACACCAGTTTTCTTCTTCTGTGAGCTTATCTGTGTTTTAATCCAGTTGATAAAATTACTTTCCCCCAACTCGAAACGAGAGTTTTGTACCCAAAAAAAATGTACATGCGTGTATTATGTATATCTATTGCCCCGATCATCCCCCAATAAAAGGAGCTCCTTGTAATCTTAGCATTTATAAAGCAGCACATTCAAATTCTACTACGACAAACTAGTCTGACTACTAATGAATCCAATAGGAGCAAGAACAATGCATCAAGTGTCAAATAATTTATTATTATCCTTTTCCAACCATTGAAGTACCATGCGCTTAAACAGAAATCGAATGTTGCAGAAAGCTTTATGATGCTAGAGAACATTTTCAAGTTCATCATCTCATGAATGCAATGGGTGGCAAAGCATAACGTGTTAAGTCTGTTTATATGTAACTGCTACCTTTTCTTGGACACGAAACATATCATATCTCTAAATAAAAATTCAACATTGAAACGAGTTCAACAACGCTAACATACATTTCAATTATTGATAATTCCCCATAAAGACATTATAAAGCAAAGAAGGCAAAGACAGAATTAGTATACAAAAGAAATTCCCAAATCATCTTATGCTAAATATACCGAACCTGGGAGAACAATTCTGCCAAACAGGTTAAGAGATTCTCTTCTGCTTCCAGTGGATTTTTGTTATTATTTGCATAATATTCTAGCAGTTTCTCTCGAAATGGAACGCAGAAGTAAAGCGCCTGCAATCAACCACCAGATAGAAAACAACATAATAAAAGACAAATTAGAACAATAGAATTTGCAAATCCAAATCATGATCTTTAAGCCAGTGAATATCATTTTCGGCAAAAGTAATTACTTCTAATACCAACCAAATCAAACACAAATAACCCAAAACTCCATCAACTCAATAGTTTCACAATCAAAGCCCAAAAAATAAAAACATCCAAACCCCACCACGAAAGAACAATTTTTTAAAGCAAACTGAACAATCCAAAACACCAAGCAAATGTTAAAAAAAGATAAAATCTGTTGATAAATTAAACAACCCCACCTGCAAAACACTGTTACAATAGCAAGTATTCCCAAAATTTTCAAGGCCAAAATAACGTTCGCCTTCAGGGAATTGGTCTCCTAAGGCCTTCTCAAGCTTGGAACCCGTTGCACCCATTACTTGTTTGAGACCATCTACTAAGTACCAAAACTCCTCTATTTCTGTGTTTATATATCTCAGAACCAGCTCAATTAATTCACACTCCTCTATTACTGTGTTTTCTTGAATTCTGTGAAGTGGGTTTTGGTCCGATTGAATCAAAAGTGTTGTTTAAGGACAGAGTTGATAAGATTTCAGATGGTTTGTGCGTGCGTGCGTCAGAGGTAGTATTTCTTGGTTGAATCAGAAGCATTCATTAAAATGCCCAAATGCCGCCCCGATTCAGTGCAATCCCAACTATGGGTTTCCCTCGCCACCCATTTTGACTATACTGCAAAATATATGTTTCTCAGTACGTGCGAAATAAATAGTACTCCCTTCATTCTCATATAATTGCTGTTTAGAAAATATATATGAGTACAAATTAATTATTATTTACACATATTTTATTATGTGTTAATAATTTATTCTAATTATACCCTTAACATATCTTTTATTGGAGAAGTGAAAGAGAATGTGGAAGGAAAGGTATTATTGGGATTGTGGTGGAAAGATTATTGTTTGTTTGAATTCCTTAATTTTTTCAAAGTGTCCTAAACGATGTATATTGAGGAATGGAGTGAGTAATAAATAGTAATAACTTATTTATTTATTTTCTAAGATTAGAGAATATAGTGAAGGCTTTTCCAAAGCCAGTTGTCGTTTAAAATTTGTTCTATACATAGAGAATAAATTTACATTCTGCACTGGACCATCAAACTTTCCTCGCCAAAATGAATATGTTATTTCTGATATATGACCTGATTCAATGAAACATGTAGTCTAAATTAATCCACATAAAGATAAAATTAATTTTTCTATTCATGTAAATAAATTTAGACCATATGATTCATTAGATAACGTTTCATATTAGTATATTTTTCCAAATGAATGAAAGTTTTTCTCCTTTTTAGTGGTTTTCTCCCTTATCGCGTTAAAAGAATGAAAGGCTTTCGTTACCCTGTGTGAGGGCAGAAAAGAGTGGTCACATCAAAATGAGAAGGTTTTTCTTCTCTTTCTAAATTAGGTTTTTCTTCTTTGGATTGTAGTAGTACATGCTTTCAGTTGGTCTCAGTTTTGAATTGGTCTTCTAATTACGACACTGAGTACTAGTCTATGATCGAAATGTAGTTTAACCCCACCTGATTTTTTTAATATATTTTCTAGTACACCGTCTAATAACACAAATGATATTATTTTACATATAACACATCATTAGTCGGGAGTAAATTTATAAATTTAGGGTGTGCTTGGACAAGGTTTAGTTTAGATTTGAGTTTGGTTTGGTCTCACTTTTAGCAGGAAATGCTCAAAATTTGGCCTCTAAAATAGGCGGGAGAAATTCAAATTCAAATTTTTTTTTCTTCAAATAATCGTTCAATTCCAAATTTTGGTCTCTAAAATTGTCGGGAGATGTTCAAATTCCAAATTTTTTAGGCCAAAATTTGGAATTGGACGATTATTTGAAAAAAAATTTGAATTTGAATTTCTCCGGCTTATTTTAGAGGCCAAATTTTGAGCATTTCCGGCCAAAAGTGAGACCAAACCAAACTCAAATCCAAACCAAACCTTATCCAAGCACACCCTTAGACTGATAACGTTCTTACACATGCAATAATAACATTAGTACACTAAAAAATGTGATATACAATGTACTAAAAGACTTATAACCGTTTATCAAATTTACTCTACCATTAAAAATAAAAATTTAAAAGACAAAAAAGTATTTTGTATTTTGTATTACTTCCGTTCCCAATTAATCGATACATTTCACCTTTTCACACAGACCAAAAAAATGATTAGAAATCAATAATTACAAAGAAAAAAGTCTAAATTACCCTAATTAAAGTATGGTTTGATGTGCATTGGGTAAGTGTCAAATTGTTGAAAACACTCAAGTTTGGGATACATTAATTTAAAGATAGATAGACATTTTTAACCTTCAATTAATACATTTATGTTTGGACAATTCAAATGAGTTGTTGACTGAATTAATTAAAGACAATGGTAAGTTTGGAAAAAATACATTTAATGCTCTCTTGATTTCATAAAGTGATAGATAATTAAAAAACGGATAAAGTATGTCTAGGCGACAAATAATTGGGAACGGAGGGAGTATTAAGTAAAGTTGACTAAGGGTAAAATTGGAATAAACATGCCAAATGTTTATCAAATTTTGAGATGCATCAATTAATTTGGAACATTAAAAAAAGTGAAATGTATCAATTAATTAGGAACAGAGGTACTATTTCTTACTTTTTTTTTATTTGAAAGCGAGTTTTTTTTTTTCTCCATTTACTTGATCTCATGTAGATATTAGTATAAGATCTTCATTGATCAACAAAGAATGACAAAACTCCCACCATCCATGGATAAAGCAAATGAAAAAGAATCCGCAAGGGTAGCCCAGTTGGTTCGAGGGTGGTAGATTGTGTACAAGCAAATGAAAAAGAAGGAATGTGTGTGTGTATGTGAGAGAGAGGTAAAGAAAGAAATAGAAAAGAAGGCATATTTAGGGATTGGAAAAATATCAAAGCTAGGAAATAAAAAAGAATTCTAAAAGGAAGGTACAAGTTGTAACATGGACAGTAGGAAAAATTCGATATAGGCACTTGGCTTTCTGAGTGGGGGACGTAGACCAATTTGGTCCCATGATCAATCACATCCCCTCTTTTGATTAAAAAACAATAAAAATGCCTCAAACAATGCATCAAAAGGGGGAATATTTTTATTATTTTAATCAAAACTGTGATGTGGCTGAATGTGGACCAAGTGGTCCATGTCCACTTGGTAGGCCTGGTCCATGACAGAATTGATCTGGAAAGTAGTAGTAACCTTAAAGATCAAAGGTGACCTAACCCAATGGGACAGGCGCCTGCCCACGACTCGTGGGTTCGATACCCTCCGTCTGCGTGCGGCAAACTTTAATCTCCTTTTTTAGGGCTATCTCCTCCTCATCTGAGGCAGTTATCTCTCCCCTAAATGGGGAACTAACCCAATCGAACTTCAAAAACCTTAAAAATCAACCTAGCACAACTCAATGTTGAGCTAATCATAGGTAAGTGTTATTAGCAGAAAAAATGCGAAAGTTTTTTTTTTTTTTTTTGGCTGAATAAGAAAATTTCCATTAATCAAAAAAAAGTTGACGTCATTACAATCAAAGGAAAATCTGAAATTACAAGAAAATAAAAGTTATATAATGATTTAAAAAAATCATGATAACAAATAAAAGCTACACTCAACAAAACTTGGGTGGTTAGAAAATACTAATATAAAAATTAGTAAGATAAACAAATACATAATCTTCTTCTTCGCAGCATCTCCATAGCAATCTTTGAACCACATAGGTAGGAGAAAATCAATTTCAACATTTTCCTTAGGGATCGACAATTTATAGGACCATGAGCGTATTAACCGTCCTACAAATTGCCTCGGGAAGATGTAGAAAGTTGATAAAGGGCCAGATCAAGTTCGAGTTGAATGATTTCTCTTAGGAAACGAGTCAATAAGTCTAAATCTGTGATGATTTGAGACAAATCTAACCTTCGTGTCTTAAATCTTGAAAAAAACACTTTGAAAGAAGTCTCATATGATTTGTGTTACAAAATAGAGATATAAAAATCGAACAAAAGTAGATAACTGACCAATAGTATAACATTCTTCATTTAACAAAACTCTATTCTTTAACAAATTAGATGAAAAATATTCCTAACATAGTGTATACTGGTGTAGTTAGCTTTGTTTTAGAACATAAGTTATAGGACTAGTAGTGGTTCAATTCTCTTATGCAACATTTTTTGTTTTTTCGTTTACTTTATTTATTAGAGAAATTAATAACATGTTTAATATTTCACAACTAAGTATTTTAACACTTAGTCTAAACATTATGTGGTATAAATTAATTAACAATAATTGAATTACTTGTTAGTATAAAATTAGAAACTGTGTTCGTTATAACACAAAGTACTTTTACGCAGCGACTTATAAAACACCGGTTAAAAGGAAAACGAATATATGCAATAAAAATAATGATCCTCAATATACTAAGTAGTATATAGTTATTTAAACATTATTTAGATGAGATTCTTTGTTAACATATGACACATGTTAAAGGAAGAACGAATCTAAATATTATAAATATGATTAGATTACTTGTTAATATAAAATTAGAATTATTGTTTGTTAGACCACAAAATATTATATACAAAGTCTTATAATACACCGGTTAAAAGGAAAACGAATATATTTACTACAATTCCTGGCTTCGTCCTTGGAGCGGGGCGGGATGGGCGTGCATACCTATAAGTAATGTATAATTACTTAAACAAACGTAGTATAGATTACTTGTAACGTTAGAACATACTTACAACAGTTTCATAATAGTAATAATCCATTAATTAAATTTTTATAATATGCATGATCTTAGTTAATTACTTTTTTCCTAATTAAATACTACTTAAAATTGACCTGATGTACTTCTTTCTCTTTCTGATGTATTCTCAAAAGCAGTTTTTTTAAACAAAATTTAGAACAAGATTCGTTTGTTAAATCTATCTATTGTAATTCGAAAATTAAATTATACAAGTATTATTATTTTATGTCCATTTATTTCGATTTCTAAACTATTATCGCAATTTTTCCTTCAGTTATTTTTTGCCCATTAATGCTCTTCACAAACTGGTAACATACAAAAATTTGAGTGTTTGTTGGCTATCTTATAATTAAAATACATAGTATTGTCAAATTTTTAATCCAAAGTATTATGAATTATTTATGAGTATATTAAATATGTTATTATTTAGCAAAACTGAAATATTAAACATGTTATTAATTTCTCTAATAAATAAAGTAAACGAAAAATGTTGCAAAAGAGAATTGAATCACTACTAGTCCTATAACTTATGTTCTAAAGCAAAGCTAACTACACCAGTATACACTATGTTAGGAATATTTTTTCACCTAATTTGTTAAAGAATAGAGTTTTGGTAAATGAAGAATGTTATACTATCGGATTTTGCATCATAGTTGGACTGAGTTCCAAAAAAGAGTTTTGTTCATGGATCCTTGTTGACTTGCTACTGAGAATTCAAAAAATTATCCACGTCAGTAATAGACGGATTTCGCGGATTTGCAGAATCCGTCTTTGCCAACAGATTTCTCCCCCAATTAGTTCATAAAATTTATAATTTTATTTTAAAAAACTACCAAATTATTGCTAAAATTTACAAAATAATAAAATTCAACCTAAAATGGTAAGTTTTGTTTGAATTTGGACATTTATATAGTGATTTTTATTCTTTACAAAAGTTTCTAATTTTTTAATAAAAGTTACAAACAATGTAAATAAATTACCGAAATTTTCACTAAACTTACCATTTTATCAATTGGCTACAACTGAGATAAAAATGGTAATAATAGAACTTAATGTGATAAATTCTATTTTTTAAATAATAAGTTATTTTTCAGCACATTTACCATTATTATAAAATAAATTACTATTTATGTCATGAAATTCACCATTATTGCATATAAATTTACTATTTTATATAATATAAATATTCATGATAAAAGTAGCAAGTTTCAAATACAAAATGGTAAGAATATAAAATAAAGTAGTAATATTCAACATTTACTAGTTATTTATTAAAATTTACAAATTTTTGTTTTAATTTTACCATTACAAATACCAAAGTTACTAATAATAAAAAAATATGGTTAACAAATGTGTTGACCGGTTTAACAGGTAATCGATCACTTGATTGGGATGATGTGGCATACTCTCATTCGTCCATGTCATTATCTTAATTTTTTTTTAAAACAAAAAAATTGAAAACTTGCTATTGCAGGTTATATTTTCCACATGTCACAAATCTATTGGTTTATCATTTATCTTTAGGTACTGAAATTATTACTTTTCGGCACCACAGCACATCCCTATGGCTATATATACATTTGAGAATATTTGATTAACGAAGGCATATACCTGGAATTTAGGGTACTTGTGAATGTGAGGGAATATTATTCCAAAAACAATAAGAGTTTACTCAATTAGAAAAATGCTAGTGTCTTTCAAGCAAAATTTCGAATTCGAACTTTATTAATGAAAAATAGAGCAAATAGTTTTTTTTGCCACAAAACTAGTTACGAGTGCTATATATGCCACAAATTAATTTTTCGTGTTTTTTCTGCCACTAAACTAGAAACTGGTGCTATATTTGCAACAAATCATTTTTTAGTGTCTTTTCTGCCACGAAACATTTTAAGAGTGCTAAAAATGCCAAAAAATAGAGGAGAATGGTGGTGCTAAGGCGGAGTCGGAGGGCAAATTAAGTAAGAGATAAAATTAATTTCAAATTAAACCCCTAAAATCACATTTTTATATTCAATTGGGTACTTAAAGTTAATTTTTTTATATTTGACCCCTTCTTCCCAAATTTATCAAAACTCTCACTACCACCTTCTTCCTCATTCTCCTCCCACCTTGAACCAAGAAAAAAATAATCTTAGACCAGATCCTGGCCCCAACAACCTGCAAGTCCAAATCTTTATTCTCTTCCATGTCATTATAGCCTAAAAAAACCCATAAAATTTTATCCATAAGAAGCAAAACAATGCCTACCGTTTCCGTCAAATTCAAAGGTAGGAACAAGTTTAATCTTTATGATAATCACAAGTTTTACTGTAATTCTCTTTGCCATTTTCTATTTTATTTACTATTTCTGGTACTTCAAATTCTTGGTGGATTAAGGTCACCTTTGTTGTTAATCTTTTGGGTTATTGTGTAGATAAAAGTAAAAAATTAGTTTTTTATGAGTAAATGCCTAATCGTAGTTTACAAGAATCTCTATTTACTGAGTCGTCGTCAAATTTGTATTTGAATTGGAGTAGAAAGTTTGATATAATTTTTGATATTGCAAAAGCATCGGTCATTTTGCACCTTGAATGTGATCCACATGTGATTCATGGAAATGTAAAGCCCAGTAGTGTGTTCCTAGATTCAGATTACAGAGCTAAACTTTCCGATTTCGGGTTGTCAAGAATTAAAGCTTGAGGGTGAATTTGGGGTTGATTTGTTTAGTCAAGACTTGGGGAAGTGTCGGGAGCTATGGAAAAGTCAAGAACTTTATGGAAATTCGAGTACTGAGACTCCCCCAATTGGGACACCAGTTGAGAAGGGGGTCAAGTATTAAAAAAAATAACATTAAGTACCCAATTGAATATAAAAATGTGATTTTAGGGATTTATTTGAAATTAATTTTATCTCTTACATAGTTTGCCCTCCAACTCCGCCTTAGCACCACCACTATCCTCTATTTTTTAGGCATTTTTAGCACTTTTAAAATGTTTCGTGGCAGAAAAGACACTAAAAATGATTTGTTGCAAATATAGCACCAATTACTAGTTTAGTGGCAGAAAAAACACGAAAAATTGATTTGTTGCATATATAACACTCGTAACTAGTTTTGTGACAAAAAAAAGCTATTTGCTCTGAAAAATATTCTGTTATTAAAAAAAATTGTCCCTACATAGATTTGACTACAAAAACATCGAATTTATTATTTAGGTAAAAGTGGTAAAAGTAAGAGTAGTATTCTTTTTTTTTCCCCCTTTTCTCTCTCTTCTCTCTCTTCCCTTTTTCTTCCCTGCGTTTTCCTCTCCCTCCTGCTGCTGGCCAGATTTGGCCATTGGCTCCGGCCAATGGTCAAATCTTGGTCCCTTTTATTCCGTTTATATTACTTCTATTTTTAGTACTACGAATCATATGAAACCTTTTTTCGAGTTTTTTTTTCAAGATTCAAGACACGGTGGTTAGATGAGTCTCGGATCTTCACGGATCTAGATTTTTTTTCTATTTTTTCTAGGAGGATACTTTCAACCCTGGGACTTGATCTCGCGCTTTATCAACTTTCTACATCTTCCCAGAGACAATTTGTAGGACGGTTGATACGCCCATGGTCCCTATAAATTGTCGACCCCTAGGGAAGATGTTGAAAGTGATATTCTCCCTGTCCCCATCAGTTCAAGAATGGCGATGAAGATGCTTTGAAGAAGAAGATTATGTATTTGTTTAGTTGTCTAGTTTTTCTAGTTGTTTTTTCCTAACCATCCAAGTTTTCTTGGATGTGTCTTTTCTGTACATTATCGTGATTTTTTTTAAATCATTGTATAACCTTTACTTTCTGTATTTTCGATTTTCACATTGATTGTAATGGCGCCATTTATTCGTGATTAATTTGGGAACAAAATTTATTCAGCAAAAAAAAAAAGAGTAGTAATTATAACAAGTAGTAATGAAAGCAGTTAAAAAGCAGGGTTGGGGCTGACCTTCAAAACTGAGGGTCCCCAAAAACCATATATGAGTACTTTGATTGAAACTTTTGCAATCAAGTGGTCAAGAAGAAAACTGAAAAACAGCTGTATAATTACTACTATTATATTACTAACAAAATCAAACACAACAGTGATTCTCTGACTCTCTGTAACATTTGCTATTACTTTTTATTACATTATACATTACAATACAAACAATATTAAACAAAACAATAAAGACAACAAAGTCAATAAGGTAAGGCCATAGCATAGCAAAGGCCTTTTACAGCATTTTTTCTTGTTTATTCCTCAACAACAACAAAAACCCATTTCACTGTTCTTTGCAAAAATTCCTTCATAGATCGGTAAGTGCAAGATTTTGATAAAAAGAATGAAGGGTTTTTTGAGTTTTTACTTGATTCGTGAGAAAAGATCGATTCTTGATTTTTTTTTTTAACTGTTTGTGGCTGTGATAAAAAGTTGTGTTCTTGGCTTAACAGGTTATGAATTTTATCTTTAGGGTTTTAGAAGTTGAAGGTAGATGTTGATTTGTAGTGGAAGAGGCTGAATTAAGGATTAATATATATGGATTTGTGCTGCTTCAGTTCTCAGGTGAGTTTCTTTGAGCTTCTTATGTCTCTTTGGGGTTTCTTTAATTTCTATGCTGTTTTCTGTTTTTTTAGAATGTGTTTTGGATTGGATTTTTGTCTAATTGGAAGATTGATGATCCAAAGGGTTTTGTTATAAGTTACCTGTAATTATGCTGTTTGAGTTTCATGTCAAGGACTGTTAATTTGTGTAGGTGAATTTCGAAATTAGTTGTTCCGTGTGTATTGAAGAAGGTCAAGTTTATGTATATAAATTGGTTGCTACTCATGCTTGCTTTATGACTAAAGGTCGAGTTTATGATTTTTTGTCCAATTAATGTTTCTTAAGATGTTTGTTGTTCAATTCGTTGACGAGATTTGTGCACTCAGAAGCTTTCCTGCTGCTGCTTCACGTCCAGCAGGGGAATACTGTGATTTTATTTTCATGAAATAACAATTGGGGGTAATCGTCATAGTTGAACTGCTTGTGTCCTAAAAAAATTAGTGTCACTGAGGTATAAAATATAAAGATGAAATTGGGCGAAGCCTGTTTATTACCGTTGTTGATAAAAGTGAGTTAGAGGTTACTTCCGAACTATGTTCTAACAATAGATGACAATCTTTTTTCATTTGAGGAGTTTACGTGAGTTAGATCTTGCATTTTGTTACATTTTGAAATTCAAAGAGTTAAAACGTTCTTTTTTGCCTTTAGTTTTCAGGAGGACGTTCTTCATGTGGCACTGGCAAAGGAAGAAGCAATCATGGTACTGTCAAGTATGGATTCAGTCTCGTAAAGGGGAAAGCAAATCATCCCATGGAAGATTACCATGTTGCTAAATTTGTTCAGTTTCAAGGACGGGAGCTTGGATTATTTGCTATTTATGATGGGCATTTGGGTGACAGTGTGCCGGCATATTTACAGAAGCATTTGTTTGCCAATATCTTAAAGGAGGTTGGTTTCTATTCAACGTGATCCATTCTCCAATTGCTTGGCTTTATGGAGTATAGTTTATCAGCATGACAACTAAATTATCTGCATTTGTTTTTTTGTTCAGTCGTGCTGTTATCCAGTAATTGTCGCCGGTCGCTTTATTAAAAATAGTATGTCCTGATTGTCTTACTGGCATGACTTGAGTCGGCGTGGAACTTCATCGTATTTTTCCTTAATTGCGACCAATCATGTCGTTATTTGTGGCAACTTTATCCTTTTAACACATCACATGCTTCATTCTTCGGATGCTACCAAGTATAAAGATGAAAAGATAAACTCTTGTCTGTATTTTTTTATTCTAATCTCTTACTTTTGATTTGAAATGATTCCAGGAGGAATTCTGGACAGATCCTAACCGATCCATTTCTAAAGCCTATGAAAGAACAGATCAAGCAATTATCTCACATACTCCTGACTTGGGAAGAGGTGGGTCCACTGCTGTCACTGCAATCCTTATAAATGGTACCAAGTTATGGGTAGCCAATGTTGGAGATTCACGGGCAATCTTGTCAAAGAAGGGGCAGGCGATACAGATGTCAATTGACCATGAGCCCAACACAGAGCGGGAGAGCATTGAAGATAGAGGAGGCTTTGTCTCGAACATTCCAGGTTTTTCCTCTGATGTTTTATACTTTTCCTTTAATACTTCATATTCGAGATCACTATCTATAAGGAAAATTTGGTGTTATGCATGCGAAGAGTTTCTAACTTCTTTCAGTTGTGTACCATTAAGATAACTTGAATAATTCTTTTAGCATTTTCAGTAGATTAGGATTTAATATTTTTTCTGTTTATTCAAGAGATAAAACATACTCTGGTGCATTCTATAACAGGAGACGTTGCACGAGTTGATGGTCAACTTGCAGTTTCTCGTGCTTTTGGAGACAAAAACCTGAAATCACACCTTCGTTCGGATCCTGATGTCACAAATGCAAACATAGATAATTCCACCGACATCCTCATCCTTGCAAGTGACGGTTTATGGAAGGTACCCTTTTTCGCTTATCATCCTTAGCTACTTACGTTTTTTGGAACAAGAGCCTCTTCGTGATGGATCAATAATGTCGCTCTCTCTTGGCTTTTTCTCCGGTGGTTCTCCAGGTAATGACAAATCAAGAGGCACTTGACATTGCACGGAAAATCAAGGACCCTCAGAAGGCAGCCAAGCAACTAGCAAACGAAGCAATACACAGAGAAAGTAAAGATGACATCTCCTGCATTGTTGTTCGATTTAGGGGGTGAAAGCGCTTGCAGTCAAATCTGTTCATGCTGTATATGTATACTAGTGATGGTTTTTACGCGATGCAACCTCGACAGGCCTAGCAGTTCGAAGGCATCAAAGTCGAGGTGATACGTGTAGACTTCAGTTCATTTCAAAACAGCTTATAAATATATATCCCCTTTTCAGCTCATTGCAGTATTTTTAAAATTCTGTTAAATCAGGTTTGTGAGGCTTGTTATAGCTTGATGTTTCTTCGATAAGTAGATTTTTACAGCAGCAATTTTTCTGTAATTTTCATAAAAAAACGTTGATGGGAATGGATTATTGTAATAATCAAGTGATATTGTTGAGAAAAAGATAAGGGTATAGTTTTATTATGGGGAGAAATTGTGAAAAATGTAGAAGGGGAAATTTGTTTTTGGTGTGAATTTTTTTTTCCCCTTTTCAATTTAACTGCTGATGTTTGACAATTTATTCAACAATTGCAGATTTGATTATTCAATACCTAAAATTAGGGTCCTAAACATGACATGGGTTCATTGGGAAATTGCTTCTATAAAATCTTTATAGTACTCTATCAAATTGGCCGGTTAGCAAAATGCGAGTTAGACATCGAATACTACCACAACAATAAGATTTTAATCTCAAATAATTAGAATCTGACGATGTAATCAACGTAAGGATTCCATCTGATTGTCAATCTAAATACATTATCTCCGTTTATTCCTATCCAATAATACCATACGCTCATGCAAATTTAACATATTCATATCATGTCGGATGACTTCGTCTAAGCTTTTTTTCAATCTACCTCTAACAACTTCATACCTCCGCCCTTCAATTCTTCAAACTAGAGAGTTTGCATTGTCAAACTAACGCAATTAATTTTCCTAATCTATGCGTCACTCTAATTTTCTCTAAAATATTTTTATTCATATATGTATCCTCAGTCCTTTATTCTTTCTCCGTAAAATACTGAACCGCGACCCGAATAACAAGAAAAAATTCCTTACTTGAGAAAAAAGACACTCTCTCTCTCTCTCTCTCTCTCTCTCTTCCTTCATCTCCTTCTTCTTCTTCTTCATCAAATGACTCTTCTAAAACCCTCCTAGAACCCCCACCCCCAAATTTAATAATTCGCCGATAAAACAAAAAAAATTAGGTTTAAGGATGTCGAAATTATCAAAGCTTAAATTACCATCAAACCCTAAGGCCACCTCTTGGATCGTGATTGGAATCGGTGTCGTCGGCGTCGTCATATTCGCCGAAACTTATCGCCGGCGACGGAGGAATGCTCGAAATGCAATTAAAGAAGATTTCGGAGCATTTATTGAACGGTTTGAGCTTTCTCCATTTCCTCAACCTCCTCCTCCAGCTGCTCGGCTTCCATTGTTTAGCCTTACTTTTGCCATCAAAGACATGTGAGCTTAATTTCTATTTTATTTTATTTTAAATGATTTTATTTGGACTTTGGATTTTCTAGTATATGTTCTAGATAGTCCGTGTATCACCCTAATGATATTATTTACACGTGAAAGAATGTGATTAGTCCACCATTGATATTATTTACATGTGGAAGAATGTGATTAGTCTAAGTATATCCCAATAATGTTGATAAATGTGTAATAATATGTACCAGACAGTATACTAGAAGATATGCTGGACGATACATAGTTTTGTATTTGTTCTGTGCGTAGAGGCAAGAATCATGGATTCATGAATCGATCTTCTAGTACATCGCCTAGTACACCAATGAAATTGCTCCACGTGTAATAACTTTAATGGTTAGGACTGATCACGTTGTTTTACATATGATAATTTGTTTTGATGTACCGGAAGATGTACTAGAAAATCCAGAGTCTGAATTCATTGATATATTGGGAGTATTTTCCATGGTATGCTGATTTTTTTTAAAAATATTTTGATTATGTGGTAGAATTGATGTGAAGGGATACGTGACGGGATTTGGAAATGTGGACTGGAAGAGGAAGAATGAGGTGGCCGGGAAAACGGCTGTGGTGGTGACGGCACTTTTGAAAAATGGGGCTACTTGTGTTGGCAAGACAGTCATGGATGAATTTGGCTTTGGGTAATTTTTTTTCCCCGCAAAAGTTTGATTTTCTGCAATTAAATGGGCAATTTTATAAGAAAACTGTAACTTAAAGGAAGCATAAAGATAAGGTGTATTGTCTGCCTGGAAAGAGAATATTTTCAATTTATTGTTCTTGTGGATAATGTATTTCGGTTAAGCAGGAGGTGCTTAGAATCTTTGATGAATTCATTATCAGGATAACTGGGGAGAATGCACAATATGGTACTCCAACCAATCCAAAGTTTCCCAATCATATACCGGGAGGTTCATCTAGTGGTTCATCTGTAGCTGTTGCTGCCGAGCTTGTGGATTTTGCTCTTGGTATGCATTTTTCTCCTCAAGTTTATGTGGATGCTAATCACTGTCGTCGGAGGTCTTCTCTGTTCAACTAAAAGTTGTTTTGAGGCATTGTTATCACTTTCTATGTTGCCAAGACTTCTGGGGTATTTCGAAGTTCTTTTTTCCTTAAATTGCTTAAGAGGCTCTCCCAACTTTATGTCTTTTACCAACTTCAGTTTTTGGAAGAGGACATTTCCCCACCTTGTTGGTCTCTTTTTTCTGTTGCCCAATCTATTCTGAACAATGGGGAAATTCAAACCACAATGAACTTGATTTTTCTAGGCATTTTATCACGGTCTAAAATGATTTCTTAAGTGGTGTTGTAATGGAAATTTCCTGATTTTCCAGGTACTGATACTTTTGGATGTATAAGGACACCAGCATCTTTTTGTGGTATATTTGGATTTAGACCGTCTCATGGGTTTGTTTCTATGATTGGCGTTCTCCCAATTTCTCAAAGTCTAGACACCGTTGGTACGTAAATATACTTGTATGTTATTGTCATTATGGTGTTCTCATAAGCAATGCTACGTTTGGAACTGCTGTGGAATGCAATGGTTTACTTCCTAATTATGTGGTCTTTCCCTAGAAGACACACGTTCAACCTTTTTCACTCCAAATAAGGAAAATAAAATACGAGAGTTTCCAAGTAGAATATTTTCAAGAAATGATCAGTTTTTTGTTATTGCTTGAACAATTTATGTCAACTCTCTGCTGATTATGTACTATAGGTTGTCTGGCACGTGAAGCATCAACCTTGCATCGTGTTGGGCATGTTCTGCTTCAGCTGAAACCATTAGAACCCAGAAGGACAAGACGCCTTATAATTGCTGATGATCTCTTTCAGCTTTCTAAAGTTCCCAAATGGAAGACTGTAGATATTGTAACGAAAGTAGCAGAAAAGTTATCTGGCTGTAAGTCAAACTTCTTGTTCATATGAAAGTTTTTTTTATCCTTTCTTTCCCAGTAGGATGGTTGTGCCTTGCCAAAGTTGTTTGAAATTGAATCTATTACTCATCTGTTTTGTTTGATTAACTATGCAGATGCTACTCCTAAACACATGAACTTTGGGCAGTATGTTTCTTCAAAGGTGCCTAGTTTAAAAGGATTCCATGAAGAATCAGGAAACCAGCAAAACTCAATATCTACTCTTAGTGCTCTCTCTTCAGTCATGTTTCTACTACAAAGGTACTCTAAAATGGGTTGTCGAGGCTAATGCAATGTTAAGAGCATATTAGATTGATAACTTGACGAGACTGGGGTTCGTTTTTTGAGCACATCTGATACCTTCATTTTCTTGAGCCTTCATATCTCTCTGACAAGATTTTTTTTATGTAATTTGCCCACAGGCATGAGTTCAAAACGAATTATGAAGAATGGATTAATTCAGTCAAACCCAAATTAGGTCCTGAAGCCTCTCATCATGTTCTTGCAGCAATTAATTCTACACCCGAGAACATCAAAGTTCTTTATAAAGTCAAGACCGAAATGCGAAGTGCTCTTCATGGTCTTTTAAAGGTATCCTTGTCTTGTGCTCGACCAGATCTTTCCCTTTTCTATTATTTGCATCTGTTTTCTTTTTGTAATAATTAATTCTGAATTTTCTCATAGGATGACGGGATGCTAGTATTACCTACAGTTGCAGACCCTCCTTTGAAGCTCAATTCAAAGAAAGGTATTTCTGCCGAGTTTCATGATAGAGCTTTTGCCTTACTGAGCATTGCAAGTATGTCTGGCTGCTGTCAGGTATGTTGGTGGTGTTGATTCAACATTCTTCTCCGGTTTTCTGTCTCTTTGTTGACGTTTATCAATTCTCTCTGTTAATTTTTAATAACAAAATTCAGGTTGCTGTGCCGTTTGGAGAACATTATGGTTTTCCCATATCACTATCATTCATTTCATCCCATGGGGCTGACAAATTTTTGCTTGATGCGTTGTTGGACATGTATTCGACTCTTCACGAAGAGGTTGTCATTGTTTCAAGGTCATCACCGTTGCCAGATACAAATGGTAACATGGATGCCGCGGAACTGTTGAAAGAAAAGGTTTTGTTTCATTATCTGTGTAGTTTGCAGTTGCCTCTGTGTGTTCTTTAGTTAAATGATAACTATTATCATTACTGTAAAAATCAAATTCTGAGAAGAAATGATGTGTGTGTGTGTGGGGGGGGAGATGTCGATCTGAAGCCAGAACCTTGTGCATGCCAACCAATTTGCTACCGCCTTGTGACAGTTAGTTTATAGTTGGTGACACGGCAGAATACAACTTATGTAAACAATCATTGGCAATGTTTTCTTGTTGTCTCAAAGATGTTTTCTTATTATTATATTCTTTTCAAGAGAAGATGTTTTCTTATTTAAACAAGGAATTATTGTGCTTTACCCTCTTCCAGTAGTCGGAATGGGCAGTTGATGGCCCTACATTGAAGATGAGATTTCAGATAGTTTTTGTGTAGGCTGAGAAAACTAATTCAACCTACTCAGGTCTATCAGCTTTCCAGGTTAGTTCATATAGACGAATAAGGGAAAGTTCACTGGAACTCTGCTCCAGATGCCTTTCATTACTGTATAGGATAATCTAATTTCTTACCTCAGGTGTCCATGCAACAGCTAATTTAGATTTGGATACACTGGCAAATGCTTGGCATTATTGGATGGGCACATCTTAGGTTTCTAATCATATAGTGTTAGCTCTATTCATGTGATTAGGTAGTCATTTTCCAACAGAACAGTATGCTTTTCAACTTTAAAACTTTTGTGTGATCAAGAGTTGGATTATCCAACAATAGCTTGTTTCTTGGATGGGCACATCTTAGGTTTCTAATAATATAGTGTTAGCTCTATTCATGTGATTAGGTAGTCATTTTCCAACAGAATAGTATGCTTTTCAACTTTAAAACTTTTGTGTGATCAAGAGTTGGATTATCCAACAATAGCTTGTTTCTTGGGTGTTGTAATGTTGATTTTAGACCACTTTATACTAGCAAAGGTCGCAAGAAGATTTTCTTTTCCAAGTCCTCGGAAATGCTTGTTTACACGTGGGTTACCAAATTGTGCTGCTTTGGTTAAGAGGTTGATTATTTTCATTGTCTCGTGTTCTGAAGAGACTTTTTTCTTCTTTTTATTTTTTATTTTAAATTTATAGAAATTATATTTTTATGAATCTTGTTGCAGGGAAATGCTGCATACAAGGGAAGACAGTGGAATAAAGCTGTAAGCTACTATACGGAAGCTATAAAACTAAATGAGACCTACGCCACTTGCTATTGCAACCGGGCTGCTGCTTACTTGGAATTAGGATGGTTTGATTTATTATCCAAACTAGACTGGTTTCTGATGATTGTGGATTGATTTTTTATTTTTTATTTTTTAATAGAAAATTTCAATTCCTTGCAGCTTCCAAGAAGCCGAAGAGGACTGCACTAAGGCAATATCGCTTGATAAGAAGGTAAAAGGAGATTGCAATTTCCTTGCTTTTTATATTGTTGGAGCTGCTTTTATGCTGTTGTTTGCCTTTTCATTTAAATGGTAAAAGGAGACCAGTTGACCTGACGTGCTTAAAATGACTATTTGACAAAGACCAGAGAAATGGGCATACTCCTCAGCTTATGTTGTTCCATGAATTAATAACTCTGCTGTTTGGAAACCACCTTATAAAGCTTATAGTCTATACAAGGTAACCTTGTTTAGGTTGTTCAATGGTTCATCCAGAATTTTTTAGACATTGAGGAAGTAATTTCTTTTCTTTATTTCGCTTGATCTAAGTTTCTAACTCCTATTTCTAGCTTGTCTTCAAAGTGGTGCTCTAGTTATTGTTTGGTTGATTTTTCTTTGACTGAATTAATTAATTAACACGTTCTTGATATTGTGAGAGAAGTGAATGTTCATGCTATGGTCTTAGGTCCTACTCCAGTAAACATATTTGAATTATGTTTTCACAAGTACTTTAATTCTGTGCAGAATGTGAAGGCATATCTAAGACGAGGAACAGCTAGAGAATCACTTATTTTCTATAAAGAGGCTCTTCAAGGTGAAGAAATATGAACTTGATTATATGTTTTTTACTAGGTTACATAATCTTCATCTAAAATCCATATTGAAGAACTCATTTGCTTTCTTGCTCCATAAATGGAGCAAAAACTTGGTCTATGTATAACCCAAATTGCAGGGTGATCCCTGCATTCATATGCGAACAACACCGATTTTGTAGGATTTGTCATACTCGTTTGCCTTGTACATCTTTATCTCTCTCTCTCTCTCACTCACTTTTCTTGTTTTTTGGTTTTATGTATTTTAGATTTCAAACATGCTCTGGTTCTTGAACCACAAAACAAGGTTGCCAACTTGGCTGAGAAGAGACTGAGGAAGCTTATGGCAAATGGTAGCAGATGATGAAGACATGGAGAACGGTAGGCAAAAAGATGAATTTTTCGAGTCCTAAACGGAATTCAGCTCGAGTAATTTTGACCTATGTAAATATCAATCGTTGTTTTGATTGAATATGACTTTTGAGGAGATCAGTATATTCATTTGCATATCAAGTTTTCCATGGTCCTCCTTGGATTGAGTCTGGTATCAACTCAAACTAAATTTTAGATGATTTAATTTTTCAATTTTCATTTACGGACTCAATTTATACGATAGTTTGAGTTTCAAACCAGACTCGATCCAAGTACACTCCAATATTTCCATCATTCATATTGAAGACTATTCCTGTCCACTCATATTCGTTAAATACCTTGCATCAAAGGAAAAAAAATGAACCCCATAACTCCCATAATTTTCTATATTTAAGCGATGCAAGCTCTACTAAATTATCTGTCATATTATTAGTAACTTAGTATCCTATTATTAGTATTAATAAAATGAGGTTATGATATTAATTTTTTTTTATTTATAGTCAAATTACTCATCAATTATATCGAAAGTGAAATATTAACAACCAATTTAAAACGAATATTTGTTTTTTCTATTTTTTGGTGATTTTTTTTCTTTTTTATAGGGGAGGGAGAGTTTTTTCCCGCATCGATCTGGTGTCGAACCTGGAAAACAGACGGGGCAGACATCCTAGATGTCTTTTGACCCAATCAATTTTATATATTTTCTTCTAATGGAAGCTATTCCTTTTAATTTATTTATAATAAAAACTTGCTATGAAAGTTTGGATTTCAATGCATTATCTTCATGCCAATAGTAGAAACAATCTCAAACCAGAAATTTTTTCCAGCTTAGCAGACTAATTTTCCTTCACGGTGATCATGCCCTGTTTATTGTCCTCCATTCCCCTTAATCAAGGATCCTTAAAAGCACCAATTCGCTGCATTTTAATTTGATGGTTTATAGGTAACAAATTAAGGAAAGGAAATTCTGAATTTTCTTTCTTCAAATTTTCCTCAAAAGACAGAAAAAGGAAAATATGGCTAGATGCTTGATCAGCTTCACGGCGGGTACGGATTGGTTCTACAGGTATTTCTTCACATATTCCGGCCTCCGATCATCCGTAACGGAATTCGCAGACGGCACAACAATCCATTGTTGGGTACCAAAGGCCGTGAAGGTAAACAAACCAAATCTAATACTAGTACATGGATTCGGAGCCAACGCGATGTGGCAATACGGAGATCTACTCCGTCAATTCATGTCGAAATTCAACATCTACGTTCCAGATCTACTCTTTTTCGGCAAATCATTCACGACCAGGCCGGAAAGATCCGAAACGTTTCAGGCGCAATCGGTTATGAGACTTATGGAGGTACTTGTGTGTGGGAACTTATACTTGCTGTTTCTCTTTTTCTTCTTTTTTTTATTATAGTAAATTTATTTTAGGAAAATGTTGTTATTTTTTTATCCAATTCAGAATATAATCTTTCAATTCTCTAGAATTATTGAGATAAAAATAAAAAAAATAAAAAAAAATTCTCTAGAATTATTATTCTGTAAGGTTGGATTATTTATTCCGCCATAATTAAAGAGCAATTTATCAATTTTAGACCTGAACAATTTATACTTTTCTTTTTTTAGACTTAAGGTTTTATTTTATCCAGGCATGGATTATAACAATTTACGATTAGCTAAATATGGATTTTTTTGCATTTTCCGGCTAAAAAGTCATCTGAAACCAAAACGGAATCGTCTTGCACAAGGGTAAAATTGTCCTTACACCCCCCCTCCCTCTCCATCTCCTTCTTCAAAAAAATCAGCCACTACCTCCTTCCCCTCCTCCTCCTCCACCACCACCACCTCCCTCAACACCATCACCATCTCCTTCTCCTTCCCAAAAATCAGCCACCAAAAGAAGCCAAATTTGGTGGTTTTCTTCATCTCCTAAATTTTTGGGTTTTTCATCTTTTTGTCTCTGTATATAACCAACTTCCTCACTTTTCATCATTTTCAAATCAAAAGATAAAGCCCAAAGATCCTTCCTTTGGGGTTTTTTTTTCTGATTTTTTATTAGAATCGCAGTTGATTGATCTTGGGTTAGTGTTCATCGGTGGTAAATTGATTTCTGGGCTTCTGGGTTTTTGACATTCCGGATCAAATCACCAGGTTGGGTTAATGGGTTTTGCATTTCTACTCCCATTCTTGTTCTTCTTTTGATTTGAATTTCTAGTTTTTTTTGTCCGATTGCAAAAAAAAGAAAGAATTGTGGGATTGTGTTTGTGTATGCAAATTCTTGCTGGAAATCTGGGGGTTTTGAGTATTACTTCTGTTGGATTTTTTGCTGAAGCTTCATCAAACCCCTCACCACCTCCACCTCCACCATCACCATCACCACCTATTAAAAAAACTTCATTAATTCCTTTACCACCAACAGCAACACCCACCCCCACCCCCTTCTCCGGCTAACTCTGCTCCCACCACCACCCCGCAAACCCTCCACTGTTTTTACAGTAAATAATTGGAAGAGTTGGTAGAGTTGAAATCCAATTTTTACTGTTTTTTATTTATCAATTAGGAATTGGGGATTTTTTGCAGTGATGAGATTGACATCTCTTTGGGGTTATTTTAGGGCAGTGGGATTTGTGTTAAATGAAACCCATTTCAATGTCCATAACTAGAACTTTTTTGTTCTTCAAATTCTCTTACCAATTGATTAATTTGGATATTGCACTTTGAAGGATTTGATTTGGTGGTGGGTATGGTTATTTGAAGAGGAGGATTTGATTTGGTGGTTGTGGTGGAATGTTGGTGGTGATGGGGTGAGATGGTCAAGAAGAAGGGAGGTGGTGGTGAATGGTGATTGATGAAGACGGTGGTGGTGGTGGTGTAGAGAGATGGACCCATTGTTCTTGTCTTTTTTTAAAAAGTAGATGGTAATGGTGGAGATGGAGAGGGAGAGGGAGGTGTAAGGACAATTTTGCCCTTGTGTAAAACGACCTCGTTTTGGCTTCTGATGACTTTTTTGTCGGAAAATGCAAAAAAATCTATAAATAGCTAATCGTAAAATGTTTAAATCCATGCCTGGATAAAATAAAACATTAAGTCTAAAAAAAGAAAAGTATAAATTGTTCAGGTCTAAAATTTTCTAATTGCTCATAATTAAATACAGAAAGTTTTTATATATAAAGTTAATAGTTATTTATATCACTAAACTATTTACGAATTTCTCTTTATAGTACTAAACTATTTTTTTTTTTATCTAAATATGTCACTCAACTATTTACGTTTATCTAAATATGTCACTCAATTATTTACGTTTATCAAAAAATATACAACCATCCATTTTTTGGGTGTTTTTCGGCCAGCGATGTCACGTGAGTTGCTTCAGAACATGAACAAAGGCGAAAAGGAAAAGAAATATTAGAAACATCGGACCATAACTGCTTAATTTGACAGACACGTTTGCCCTTGCAACAACAAATTAAGCAGTTATCGCCCGACGTTTCCAAGATTTCTTTTCCTTTTCGTCGTTGTTCATGTTCCGAAGCAACTCGCGTGACATCCCGGAAAACACGTAAAAAATGGGTGGTTGTATATTTTTTGATAAACGTAAATAGTTGAGTGACATATTTACATAAAAAAATAGTTTAGTACTATAAAGAGAAATTCATAAATAGTTTAGTGCTATAAATAATTGTTAACTCTTTATATATATATATATATATACCTAAACTATTTTTGCTTTTTGCTTTTTTCTTTAGGCGAATAAAATTTAATTTTATCTTTTTCTGTCCCTAAGCTATTTTTCAGATGGTGTTTTTATTGAATTATTAGTGGAACTTTCAATCATTGTCGTAAAGACTTAAACTTACATAAATATCTTTATGGTTGGCGTCATGTGCAGAATTTGTGACAAAATTATCGAAATCACAAATTTTACACAAATTCGACAAAAGAAGCCACTTGAAATAGTTTAGGTATAAAAGGAGATCAAATAAAAGTTTACTAAAAAAAAAATAAGAATAATTTATATACAAGTATAAAGTTTTAGAACTCTAATTGAATAACGTTTATTTTCTAACAGGTACTCGGTGTACATAAATTGAGTGTGGTCGGAATTAGCTACGGGGGATTCGTGGCGTATAGTATGGCGGTTCAATTCCCGGAGGCGATTGATAAATTGGTGCTTTGCGCGACAGGTGTGGCGGTGGAGGAAAGAGATATGGAGAATGGTTTGTTTGGAGTTAAGGATATTGAAGAAGCTGCTAATATTTTGGTTCCACAAACTCCGGAAAGGTTAAGAGATTTGATGGAATTTGCATTTGTGAGGCCTGTTAAAACTGTTCCTTCTTGCTTTCTTTCTGATTTTATTGACGTAAGTTATCTTCTTCATCTAATCTTATGCCTTTGCATGCATGCATATGCATCAACTCTTTTTACCAAAAAAAAATATGCATCAAACTCCATCTCTTGATTAGGTTAAAGGTGATTAGGCCTAATCTTTAGATAACTTTTTTAGGGGTAGCGATTATTGGATTAAAAAATTGGGATTAAATTTAGATTAAGAAGGCATAATGTCACATTAAATTCCAACAATCATTTTCATTTTATACTATTTGATCCCAATTTTTTTATCCAACAATCATTATTGATTTTTTTAATAGGTTGTCATTCCTCCTGTTGTTGGGCCCCGTAAATGCGACTTATGAATATATATGTCTAAATATATTATGATGCATACTTCGTATGTATATTTCATGTTGGGTGAAATATAACATAAATATGTTTTGTGAAGATGTATATAAAAGATGAGAACATAAATAGTTTCTAATCTAGTAGGGTTAGGGCTCTTAATTCATTGGGGAGTTGTTGGGCTGTCAGACCCATTGTCAGATTCACTATCAACTATGCTAAAATAGTTATTCTAAGTTGATAATTCATGGGGTTTTGGAACACTAATTCTAATAAATTCTAATAATATTTTTTATATATACGATGTAACTTGTTTTTTTAGTGAAATATAAGTATTCACTTCTATTAAAAAAAAATTGATAATGAATACTTAAGCCTATGCCATGATAAAAAAGTTATGACGAAACCGACATCCAACAGCTGAGTAGCTACAAAAGAAATTAATCCTTGCTTGGCTTTTTAATAGCTAGAAAAAAGAAATGTTCGCCCAAAAAAATTAGAAAAAAACAAATAATTGTTAATCTAACTCTTGTTTTCTTGTTTCCAATATGAATAGGTTATGTGTACAGATTACGTAATGGAGAAGAGGGAACTTATCCGGGCAATACTTAAAGATCGACAACTTTCAAACCTCTCTACCATCTCACTGGTTTGATGCATTTTCCTACTTATTGCTGGATTATTTGATATATATATATATATATACTTATTTCTTTTTCTGATTCATAAACAAATTTGGTTTTCTCTTGGAACAGCCCACTTTAATAATATGGGGGGAGCATGATAAAATATTTCCAGCGGAGTTGGGTTACAGATTACAAAGGTACACATAAACCCAACCTCAAGAATATACTCACAGTTCCACTTTTCTGATTTCTTATTTGACTTCTGATTATCTAAAAACCAACATAATCTTCAATGATGTTTATACAAATTTGTATTTTTTCATGTTGAAAAGGGTAATATTGTCTATTTTTATTAAATTTAGATAATCCAATAATTTCTTTAATTCGACTTCACTGTCTTAAAGTGACAGATAATTTCAAATAGGGGGAGTATTAATGAGTTTATGCTATATATTTCTCCAAATGAAATCTCATTCATTGAGATTTTCTGCTAATTTGATGAAATTTCATGTGTGATAATAGGCATATTGGGGAGAATGCTCGATTAGAAGTGATTAAAAATGCAGGGCATGCAGTAAATTTCGAGAAATCAAGGGAATTTGCAAAACTAGTGAAGAAATTTCTTTTTGATTCATCTAATTACTCACAACCTATTAGCAGACACCGGCGCTTTTGGAGTATAGGCTAAACATAATCCTCAAGATTTATTACCAAAGACTAATATAATTTCTACTTTACCGAGCTAGCTTAATCAATTGTATATACTAGTTAATATTTGAAAACTTTTTCCATTTCAATATATTATTCAATGGCAAAATCTTGTTGTCTACTCTAAGTTTCGAATTAATAACTATAAATCTAGGTAATCGATTGTTAAATATAGTGAGAAATACTGCTTGTGATTCATGATTAGGATGTACAAAGTAGATAGTCATAATAGTCGGAAAAAATTAATGTAGTTGACACAATACTTTTTATTCAAAATAATGTATTTCGACACTCGATAATAAACAATAATATGTATACTTTAAAAAATTGCTGTAATAAGAGGAGGGACCACTAGATAGATCCTCCTCATGCAAAAAAAACTTGTTCCTCCAATGGCAGGTAGTTGCCACTGATTCTCTGAATATGTAGGGCCATTGGAGTTCCTTGTTGCCAACCGGGAGATCTAACTTGATATTCCAATATTTTATCATCAAGTCAACGTAGCACTAAATTAATTTGGCAAATGGGTTCTGTTTTAGTTTAACTAAATTAATTTAGACTCTCTATTAAAGAATATGACACATGTTTATTTTTAGGAGTGCATTAAATGCATGGGAAGAGATGTGAACGGAGGGGATGTAATTCCAATATTTTATCATTAAGTCAAATCTATATACTACCCTAGCATCATGGATACCCCACATTGTGAAGCCCCATCTTCGTATGAAAATTGAATTATATGACCATTCTTTTGGGATTTGCCTCACAGATTCTTCATATGAATTTGGCAGAGTTTACCTACTATAGATAAGCTATGCACAATTCATGTCAGGGAATGTGTGTTAGTCTTACAATGACGGTCAGTGACGAATCTACAACATCACCAGTGGAGTCACATGACCGCACTAAAATTTATATAAAAAAAATATTAATTATATATGCATTCATGTTTCAACCAATTTAAATATGTTAGTGATCCCACTTGAAAATTTTAATGTAGAAAATTATTCAATGAAGAGCGAATTGCGATATAAATTTTGTAAATCTCCTCGCAGAACTTAGAGTTCGCATTAAAATGTTAGGTTATCATTCTAATGACATAGATGACATATGAAGAACCTACTTTCAAAAAGGACATAATCTATCTAAATATTTTTTGTCGTCAAAAGACATTTGGAAATAATTTGTTTTTGAGAAATCTGTTTAAAAAAAAAGTATGCATTCACTAACTAATTTTCACCAGAGTTAAGGGTATTTTTGTCCCTTCATAAAAAAAATGTGATGTTTTTCAAAATGTTGTGGGGGCGGTCGCCCTTCAAATTCGCCACTGGGGGCGCCCAACATTTTAAGAAACGTCTAATTTTCTATAGGAAAATTTTATTTTATTTACTAACTTCGTCCCTAGACGAGTGCCCCACTGTTCCTAGATGTAAGATCCGTCACTGATGACGGTCATATGGCCTACATCCACATGTGATATGCTTGAAAAGTTTAATTGATATATACAAATGAGTCTAAGACTTATGGTCATTTTAAAATGCAAATTCAATTATTAAGTAAATAATTATGAACATTGTCAGATTCAGAAGGGCGGGGGGGGGTTCATTTTTCAGCCCGCAGACAGAGGGCGTTAAACGCATTGAAGAAGAATTTTGGTATTTTAATTACCAAGACAACCTGAAGAGTCTTCCTTCTAGAAGGGGGTAACATGTTTTCTCCAATAAATCAGATCAAGATTAGAACAAATACCTAAGTTAGCAGCTGGTTTTGGACGGACTACGAAATCGTAATGGTTTAAATCCTTTTTTATTTTCGAAATTAGTTTATAAAATTTATATCTTTTTAGGTTTATCGAAGTTTAATATTTAAGCTATGATAGTTACACTCCAATCCTTTACATTCAAAAAAGATTATTTAAGAGTTCTAATATAGTTAGTCAATAATTTAATGGTAATCTATCATTTGTACTCATTCATATGCCCAATTAATAAGAATTCGCAATTTGATTATTATTTTTAATTATATATACACATAATGAATTGTGATTGGTTGGGTACAGGGATGAGTACAGACGATTATTTGCCATCATTAAATAGATATGAAAATGACTAATATGCTCATCCCTTATAATTAGTACTCCCTTCATCCCAAATTATATGTCCACTTTGACAAATGCACAAATATTAAGGTTTAGCATTGAGGTTTTTGTGATTTTAATAGTAACGAGTGACAAGTTAAAATTAATACACATATCCCATTTTCACGTTAAAAGAAATTCGAAAGGGTGGTTGGTCCTCCAGTGAAACACCATCACCCTCACCAGCTGTGGAATGCTAAAGCTTGTACGTCTGGATTTACCATATGAAGATGACCTTTCTGGCCATTGATTCCTTTGTGGCCCTTTCTTCATTAGCAATAGAATGATATAGTAATGAACTAGCTAGTTTCAAACATTATATATTTTCCATTTTTTCTTTTTTTTATGACAACTTTTATTGACATCCTAGAATTAGGATTAGATTTATCAGTGTTTCTCTTCTTTCTTTTTCTTTTTTCTTTTTTTTAAATTTTCATTATTATCTCGACATAATGTCAAACTTGAACCTATAATTTCGAGTTAGAAATCTTAATCCAACTATAATAGTCTTCCTTGACTTTTCTTTTTTTGAAAGTAAGTCGCTTTATTTTTCAAAGAAAGTTTGAGTAGTAAACACAACACCTAGTTTCGGATTTGACACTTACTTATTCCCGTTAATTTTTATTGTTTTATTATTATTATTAATTCTTTTATTCGAATTTAAATGTCTCAATTACTTTATTTGATATCTAGAATTAAATGCCGCATTTCTAAATTTAGCTAACATTTCAATGTAAATCTTTACTTGTAAAAAAAAAGTCGAAGACAATTCTTACATTTAACCAAATCAAAATGGACATTGAGATCCGAGTTAATAAAGTATTATTTTGGTTAGCAACAACTATCAGTCCGGCTCCAGTGCGGAACCCCCAAAGTTCAGCATTTGCAGCAATCATCTAGCAGTCGGATCACGATTTTGAGCAGTCCCAAATCGGAGAGAGAAAAGTTGCGGTGACAATAAAAAAAATTTATATAATAAAGGGTACATATGTAATTTTATAAATAAATGATTGGAGTTACAGGAGGAGAGAGAAAAGTTACAGTGAAAACAATACATGTGCTTTTGTAGAACACATATTTTTTGTTAGAAAACACATGTTCTCTAACCAAAAACATGTGTTCTCAAAAGAAAGAAACATGTGTTTTTATTCAAATGCATAACTTTTCTCTCTCCTGTAACTCAATCATTTATTTGTAAAATTACATATGTACCCTTTTATTATATAAATTTTTTTTATTGTCAGCCGCAACTTTTCTCTCTCCAGATTTGGACCGTTCAAAATTGCATCCGACGGCTAGGATGGTTCCGCAGGTGCGGAACTTTGGGAGTTCCGCACTGGAGCCGGACTGTCTTTTTTCTTTTCTTTTCTTTTCTGGATTACAACTACCTATATGTACTTATTGAGAGAAAAAAAATGTACTACGATTTCAAAGTATACATGGCTACCACTGTGGTAGTACCACATACTTTTGCATACTCGTTTTCCACACCTATTTCTCCCATATGCTTACGAATTTCTCAATTTAATCTGAGAGAAAGGTAGAGATGAAGATAAATTTTGCCAGTTCGCTATCAAGGGCAGGGTTGAAAATATTAATTAGTTATTTCTAAAAAAAAAATTATATATAATATTTTACTAACTTGTTAAATTGAAAGATCATCCGTAAGTACTTAAAAAAAAAACATTGCATCGTAGAAGAGAACTATGTTCAATTTCTTTACATATAAACTTTGTTGTTAAAATATGTGTAAAAGAAGGTTTAAATTGATTCTCTCAATTCAATTTAATTCTCTCTTAACATATAAACTTTGTATGCAATTAATGATCGTGAATTGAAAAAATACAAACTTAAAAAAAAGAAAAAGAAAGAAAGAGCACACATAAAAAAGTCAACATAACAACTTTTTTTTATATACTTGGGATAAAAGAATTCGATTCTTAATATACAAGTCGAATGTCACGCATATTGGTCACACTTTTTATGTTGTCCTTCCCAAACAACACAAATCTCCTACGTGAAAAATTAATCTATGAGCGGTCGAAAACCTCAACAACCTCTATATCTACCCAAGCGAAAAATTAAAAAAAAATCATAACCAATTAATATCAAACTACCCGCCCCGGGAACCTTCTCACGTTTTCTTGCTCCATTAAACCCCTCCCAACAGAAACCTTCCCTTTTCAATTCACAATTCACACTTATGAAACTCTCTTTTCCTCCATAACCACCTTCCTCCTCCTCCTCCTCCTCATATTATCAAACCAATAAGCATGAAATTTCCACAGAAGTCATTCTTCATGGAAGTTTCGCCGGCAACAATAGCTCCCGCAATTCTCAAAAGCATCCTCTCTTCTTTCTTCATCTTCGCCAATAAATCTTTTTCCTTTTTAGCCGAAAGGTCCAAATTTCTCGAAGCTTTCCGATACCTTCTCGTTTCCTCTTTCCTCTTCTTCCTTCGTCTTTTACCTTCATTTTTCCCTTATCCTGAAAAATTCTCAAACTTTAACAACTATACCACCACCACCACCAGAAAGCCCCCAAACATCACTGAACACCACCACTATGTTGGCGCCAAAGTTGGTAATGGAGCCGCCGCCGGAACCTCCGTAGCAAGCTGCGGCGACTCCGGAATTGCAAGAGCTCTATCTCAATTGCTTTTTATTGTCAACGATATTCCGGTGAATTCAAGAAAGTACGACGTCGTTCGAACTTTAGCCGAGAGGCTTATTGATGAGAATTTACTGGATGGAAATGAAGCTTTAATTCAAGTTAATTGTAATGTTTTAACGGCGGCTTTCGCTCGGACGCTTAGTCAGCTTGAAGCCGTTATGATGGAGCAAAGCCGTGGCTTGGGACTTGGACTTGGGAATTCGACTAGTGATGGTGATTATTACTATTATTATTTTAATTATTTTAGTAATTTATTATTTAGAGTAATTAGATACTGTGGTGACGTGGTGTGGCCACGTGGGAGGAAGTCGAAGGATGAGCTGAGTGGATCGGGAAACTCGGCGGAGAAACTTGCGGCTGAGTTATTATGGCTGGCTCAGAAGATGGCGGCTTGCCAGTGTGCTGATGAAGCTGTTCATAAGTGGGCTTCGGCTTCCAACTTGGCTTGGCTGTCCCTAACTACGGAGCCTCGCCTACAGGGCTCCATAGTAAAGATTTCGGGTACATTTCTTTCATAATGCATAATTCAGTCGAGTACTAAGATTGAAATTAGATAGAGCATCTGCTTAATATTTGTTTACTTATATAGTGTCTATTTGTAAAAAAAAATTAAATTTTTGTAGGGTCTACTTTAACTTTTGTTGTAGAAATAATGGGGCCTTGAGCATAAAAAGTTGGAATGCTTTTGACTAAAAGAGTTAATAGTTTTTGGTGACTAAACCATTTACGTTTTTCGATTTTTGTCACTCAATTATTTTTTTAGCTAACTAACTCGGTATTTGTTTTTGGCTACTAATAAACTGTCACCTTTTTTTTAGCGGTTGTTTTCAAACACATTTATTTATAAATGTGTCGAGTATATTACTCAAAATACACGAGTAAAAAAGTAAAATCACTCTAAACTGAACATGGACTAATGTGTTTGAGTTACTTGAGCTCTGCTTGAATTTTGGTTGTTGGCTATGCACCGATCATTAGATGGTTCTTCTTATTAAATCTGCACGTATACTCTCTACATTCTTTAATGTAAGACGTTTAGGATACTTTGAAAAAATAAAGGAACTCAAATAAATAGTAATCTTTTACACCACAATTCCAATAATACCCCTTTCTCTCTCTCTCTCTCTTTCACTTTTTCAAAAAAAAAAAAAAAATGTGTTAAGAGTATAATTGAAATAAATTATTGACACCTAATAAAAGATATGTAAATGACAATTGATTTCTCGTAAACGACAATTAAATGGGAATGGAGGGAGTACATTATTAGAGTCGCATAATTGTTGAATAAGTTTGTAACATTTGTTGCATTTTCTGTTGTTTGAAGCATTCCTGTTCAAGCAAGCCAGAATCTTGGGCAAGGAAAGAAGCGGCGATGGCACAAAAGAGCAAAAAAGACAAACCAAGGTAAAGATGTTGTTACTGTGGATACCACTGCTTTGCCGAGCAAGCATGGGAACAGATTCACCACTCCTGAGCGTTAGCGAAAGAGCAGAGCTAGAGAGAATATTGGATGATATTATAGACTCACTGGATCAAAAAGAGGACCAAGAGAAAGTTTTAGCTCTCTGGCTTCACCATTTCACCTATTGCCCGTCTTCCGATTGGCCCAACCTCCACGCCTGCTATACTCGTTGGTACACTGCATCTCGCAAAATCATGCTTAAGACCAAGTGAAATTTGTTTCGGGTTTGGAATTCTTTTGTGTTATTCTTTTACATTTACCTATATGAGAATACACATTTGGAGGCTTTATTTGTTTGTACCCAAGAAAGGGTGCCTTCAGATACAATGATACCTATATATATTATGGTGCATCTCTCCTAAGTTTGGAAATCTTGCCCTATTATTTTAGTGGGAATTTGTAGCAGTTCAATATATAGTTTAAAAATGTAAATATGCACCTGCTAGACAGAGATTGATATTTCCATGTAATATCTCTGTTTATTCTTCTTTAGTTGTAAAATTTTCTTGTTATTTGAATCTTTAAATAAATTTTTGTTGTCCATCTGATGATTTCATCTTTGCATTGTCGGATTATTCTGTTGATTCTTAACTCGAGAAAGATTTAGACGAACAATTCGATGTAAACACCATAATTGAGTTGTTAAAAATGAAACTTGGTACATTTAATGGTAAAATGTGAGTAGTAGCAAGCAGCATATAGAGTCAAGAGTCATTTGCATAGCTTCCCCAAGCTGCCACTGCAAAGCCTTTATTTATTAGAAGAACATAGTTACTTATTTGTTGCCACCGTTTGTTTAGGCCATGGAGTTTGGAAGCTTTTATAGAATGAATGGTTTCCGGTGAATGTCAAATGGCGCGGAAGAGGACAGCTGAGGTTCCTGTATAGCAGTGAGGCCTGGTCTATTATTCTGTGCTTTATGTATAATGTTACGCATAGCCATAAGCAAGCGACCATATGTTAATCTTGGTTCATTTTCTAATATTTTGATGAAGTTGTATGTCAGGGCTCCAGTTTCCATTCCTGTGAAATGCTGCCAAATAGAGAAAATGTTGGTCTTGTTGATGGGTATTTATTGCCTAATCAATATCATTTGTGGTCGAAAAATCCATATAAAGTTGAAAGAGATATAAGAATACTAACCGTAGTCTCTTGGGAGTTCTGATGGTCGTCGCAGGCACTAATAGAGATTGCTAATCCCCCTGCTGTACCTTTATATGCAGCGTAGGGTAGACGATGATCTTCCCATTTATAATTTCCTTCCCTGATTACGAAAGGGTTCTGTCAAGTAACTTTGTTTAAGTTAGTACTTACAAGTCTAGACATTTACCGGAGATTTACCTATTCATCCTACACATATATGGCAGATCGATGAACGTTCCACTGAAGCAAGTGTCAATGATGGCATGAAGTGTAACACCTTGGGTTAATGGTCTTACAATGGTGTCATTGATCTCATCATCCAGTATCTTCCCCTCGGTTTCAAAGTCAACAGGGCACAGTGCTTCGTCATGCCCATCAATCTCATCTCCGTTCTTGTCTCGAACACGAGAAGCATGGCCAGAGTAGTAAAAAATCAATGAGTCCCTTGCCCTGCAACCTTGGATAAGCCATCGAAAGGCTGCTCGTATATTCCGCTTGGTTGGAATTCGAGATTGATCTTTCTCTTCTTCTGCAGGTACATCCACGATGAAAAAGATACTATAATGTGATATCTATAGTTACCAGCAAATATTAATCCTATTTCTGTTGTAGAAATTTGGCACTTTACCTGTGAGGACAAGGACGGAAGGACTTGGAAAACCCAGCCTCTCAACCAAAAGGTATCTGATGCTTCTTACGTCGTTAACGCTGCCTTTAAGACTCTTTTCATGATCCATATAGCTCACCCCACATAGAACTGCCCTTTTTGGACCGAACACCGGGGGTGGAGGCACCTGCATTGAAATTGGGAGTGGTTGAGGTCTACCTGGTGTCTGGTAGCTGCCCATGCCTGTATTGTGTATGTTAAACTGGAAGTGCACAATGCTTTGGCAATTTGGACAACGTATTCTCTGTGCCCCGTTGTAGGGTACAAGCAGTGTTAGCCCACACCGTTGGCATCTTTCTCTTCTTGTTACCATTTTTTTGCAAGCTTGTGGAATTGTTTGAGGGTGAAGGGTTTTCCATATTGAGAGGATTTTAAATAAATGGTACATAAAGCAGTCTAATGATCTCTTTTCGGTTAGTGATATGGTTCCATATTCCTTTCTGTCAAATTCACTAAGCTTTCGGTTAGTGGATATGGTTCCTATGGGATTCTCTTCTCCAGAGAACCCATCCTTTTTCTTTTTGACCTGTCCACTATCATTTTGATGGTGGAAGAATTGTTAGTAGTAGTAGTAGAATACTAATGAATCCTCTGCTTGCTGATTCTTCGCCAACCAATCGAACCCATCTAGGATATTTCCCTTTGTTGGATGGTGAAATTTATCCTCTTCTGCAATATCATACAAGGAAAAAAACAACCTTGGGTATGAATCTCTACCCTCAATTCATGGTTCTTGAGAACATTATAGTTTTTCTGGTTCGGCTCTGAGGCCTTCTTGAAAGAACTACAACCTATGCATGTAGAAATTAGGACATGGTCCAATGATTGCAGAAATTGTCCCAACTCCTAAGAATTCGACGCCTTTTTGGTTACTCTATTACCTTTATTATGCATAAACTGCAGAAGGATTGCATAAAATGAGGTACCACCTGATGGTATTACTATATTCTTGATCATTAAAATTAGTAACTGAAGGTCAATTTAGGGCAACTTCTTGAATTCTTACTGTCTGTAACACTCAGGCTGCTGTTTCATAAATCATATTCAGTGGAAAACTTTATTTATTTATTTTAGAAGAAAGGTGGAAAAGTATTGAAACCCTCTCTATTCTTAACTTTGTCAATATCGCAACTTTAGATGCTCTCGACTGATAATTTGAAGAACTGGATGCTAAAAGTATGGTAAATGATAAGCCAAAATAGCTTAATAGCATCTTCAGAAGATTGCCACCTGATAATGTATGAAGATTCCTTCAAAAGAAAAAAGATTGAGCATCGACCCTATCCCTATATGGAAACTTGGAACGGAAGATGACGATAAGTAAAACATAATTTGATGAATATAGTTAGTTAGTTAGTTATGAATAGCCATTTTACGGTCATTCAGAGCATTTGCTAAACATCTGCAGCAAAACCCCTGCTGCACTAATCCACTCACCGCTGTAGTTCTAAAGGATAATCGAATAGGATAATTACAATCTATCGAGCAAGAAAAGAAAAAATGTGCCAATACCAATCATCTTGTGCTACTGAATGTGATGGGATTGAAAAGAGCTAAAGAATTTTATTCATTTGTCCAGTACGACGAATAAAAAGGTATACATTTGTTCAAAAGCCCTGGATACTTATTCGTAATTAAAGAGAAAAAGGAAAGAAAGAAATTTGTATGCTTCGAGTATTTGAGGGATTCAAGTTTCTGGAGCTCAAGTTTAGGTTGTCCTTTCTTGTTTTTCTGACTGCATCTTCATAATCCTCCGAGCTAGAGTTTGAACTCTGACTTAACATCGAACTTTTCAGAAGAAGATAAGATAGGATTCTGCAGATTAAAATAGTAAAAGAAAGAACCATTTTGTCACCGCAACTAATGCTTCAAAGATAGATGGTATTCAGTGCGAGAGATTACCAAATTTCAAAAGGATTATTGAGTACCTGCATCATTTGTCGGTAGAAGTATCTACGAATTCCTCTAGTGAGGGACTTGTTAGCTTCAATGATGGACTTGTGCATTTTCTCAAGAATGTCTAGATATGATAGAGGTCCTTCCACCTTTGAATTAACTGCTTGTATAAATGTGTGTGTCATGGCACCAACCACGGAATTATCTGTCGTGAACATCTGCATTGTTTGACACATACAAGGAAAATTGCAGTTAACCAATCCGACATTTGTTCTAACGAACGTTTTTTGTTTGTCTCAGGAGTCAGGATGAAAGAGAACTTACAGTGGTATCAGAAGCAAGTTGATAATCCTCACAAGCACTGAAACAGATCGCCTTCCCTCCACCGGTACCTCTACATGGATGATGTGGAGGATCCCAATCGCCCCTACACAAAGAGAAAAATACCGATGATTTTGGAGTAAGTACCAGAATGATGATCATGAGGATTAAATGTTACTGAAAATCTTAGAAGCTTTTCATACCTGCTCATATTATAAACATGGGGCAAATCCAGTACAGTTCCACTATGACAAGCATCTATAATTGCATGAAGTGTGACCCCTTGTTTGAGACATTGAACGAGTTTTTCATTGATTTTGTTATCAAGAATTAATCCTGCAGTGGCGAAATCAACAGGACAAATTGCCTCATCAAATCCATCGATTTCTTCCTTTTTCACATCCAGTGTTCGCAGACCATGTCCCGAGTAGTAGAATACTAATGAATCCCCTGCTTGCAGATTCTTCGTCAACCAGTCGAACCCATCTAGGATGTTTTCCTTCGTTGGATGGTGAAATTGATCCTCTTCTGCAAGGAAGAACGACGTTAGGTATAAACTCTATACTCAGTTCATGGTTCTTGAGAACATGGGGGAAAAAAAATATACCTGCTAGGATGAGAATGGCATCAGCTGAAAATTGTTTCCTGAGTAGTAGCTTTTGAATGTTGAGAACATCTTGTGTTGAGCCCTTGAGCTTATGCTTCTGTCTCTTGTAAGACACACCACAGAGAAGAGCGCGCTTCCCTTTAGCCGGTGCCTCTAATCTTTTTATGGATGTCAAGCTTAGGCACCGAGAAGTTCTTGAACAGAAGCCGAGACATCTGCTGCTGCTTCCACAAGATAGAACAGATTCTTCTTGATTTTTATTGCCAACTGAAATGATTGTTAAGCAGAAATGGCACCGGATTACCCGTGTATACGAAGTCACTGAAGAATCTCGATGGCAATTCTTGCAAGTCAGGGTATCCATTTATAAACAGAAGATGGCGAAATGTGGGAAGCTAGCAAAATTGTCTTCTGGTTCGGCTCTGAGGAATTCTTCAAAGAAGTACAACCTATGGTCCAATGTTTGCTGAAATTGTCCTAAGAATAGAAGTCTTTTTAGCCGTTCTTTTACCTTAAGATGAATAAACTGCACAAGGATTCTATGAAATGAGATACCACCTTATGGTACTATTGTATTCTTGATAACTAAGTTATTAAACAAAGAGGGGTTCTTGAATTTTCTTTAATTCCTTTGATACTCTTTCCATTGTAGTTATCATATTAGTTTAATCTCGAAGGTGAAATTTGTTTACTGAGATATAAAATTGTGATTTATGCATGCTCAAGGTGGGAATACATTTTTCGTTTATTTTAAGAAAACTAGTTAGAGTTAACATGCGATGCACGTTATATTGATTGGAGTTTTAATATATTGGCACTTTTAATATACGTATGATATGATATACTCAGGCTATATTGTATCCCATACATTCAATGGATTATTTATTTTTATTTTTTAATTGTGGAAAATCTATTGAAGCCCTTTATTCTTATCTTTGTCAATATCACAACTCTAGATTCTCTCCACTGATAATTTTAAGAACCGGATGCCAAAAGGGTGGTAAAGGATAAGCCAAATTAGCTCAAAAGCATCTTCAGAAGATTGTAACTTGACAATGCATGAAGATTCCTTCAAAAGAAAAAAGATCGAATAACGTCCCAATATGGCAACTTTTTTTTTCTTTTTTTAAAAAGGAGGATTAATAGTGGTTATCCACCTCCCTCTAGCATGACTCGAATTCCCGACATATCGGTTGGAAGTTAAGCATTTTACAACTTGAATTGTGCTTCGTTGTCTCCAATATGGCAACTTGGAAAGGAAGATGAAGAGAAGTGAACCAGACAAAGTCATATGTGAGCAATGTGATATTACTGCATCTGGATGCTAAGATGTCAATCTTAAGCAAGCATAGAGATACTTTTGTCATACAATAAAGGCAGAGAGGCCAGTTGAACCCAGCAAATGTTATATTCATCTCCCAAAGAACCCGGCTAAAACCTCGTCAAATAACCCTCAAAGATTCATGGGAAAAGAAATAACAGAACTGAGAAGGCAACCAAGCTTTAATGATTAAATCGATCATCCACCAAAGGCAGGCAAGAAAGCAATCCTCGAGTTCTAAAAGTATGCTAGCAAGCCTGCTGGGGGAATACTATAACGAAAGCATTGATACCAGAGATCATCATCATCAAGAGCACGGAATTAAAGATCAGCACATATATACTCTTAAAACTTACAAAAATACAGGTGTAAATACAACCTTTTGCAATTAGTTGCCATCATACTATAATAATATAGCATATTATACTACATAGATTAACATTTTTCTAAATTTAGGACCAAGAGCAATCTGCAAGACCTGATCTAGATGCAAGCTCTATATTCACATATTAATTGCAATTCCTACCATAGCAAGAGTCTTTTACCAACAACCATCTGCACTGCAAAAGAAATTAATATAGTTAGTTATGAATAGCCATTTTATGGTCATTCATAGCATTGCTAAACATCTGCAGCAAAACCACTGCACTAGTCCATTCACTGCTGTAGTTCTAAAGGATACTCGAATAGGATAACTACAATCTATTCAGCAAGAAAGCAAAATTAAACTTTTAGCAATGATCTTATGCTACTAAATTTGATGGGATTGAGAAAATTGAAAGAATTTTATGCATTTTCCCCATTCATGGACCAAATTTTCAAGGCTGTGCAAACGGGACAATGGGCTTTCTGTCTAAGCAAGGCATGGGATCAAAAGTCCCATAAGTCTTGCCCCATCAAACTTTAAGTACAGCATATTTTTCCAGTACCACGAATGAAGAGGTGTACATTTGTTCGAAAGCCCTGGATACTTATTCATCATAAAAGACAGAAGTTTGTATGATTTGAGGATTTGGGGATCCAAGCTTCTAGAGCTCAAGTTTAGGTTGTCTTTCTTGTTTCTTTCACTTACAAATGTCTCTCTACATGGTTGTTGGCAGGAGGGGTGGGGTGGGGTGGGGGTCACGCTTCATTATTTGTGTGCTCAGCAAACAGACATATTTAACAGGAAAAAAAACACGCCTCCCCCATGAAGGGTTAGTTCCCCTGTGTTCTAACTATTATTTATAGAAGGATGACAAAAGCATCAAACCTATAATCTTGGATCATACATAGGCCTCAGTATCGTCAAATTATGGGATATAAAAATTCACTTGCCTATTTTATCAGAGGTTTATTCTTCCTTTTCAGCACATCTCTAGTATTAGTGTAACCTGCATATTTACCCTTCTTCCACTTAATGCTCTTTGTGTTTTTTCTCTGCTTCCTTCTTCCTTATGGTGACCCACATGAATTTCCTATCCACCTTATCTACTTTCATGTAGTAAAATGTTAAAAGCTCAGGGGACTTTGTTTCATTTAGTTTTTATAATCATGTTGATAAGTATTCTGCTCAACTTTCTACCATCAAGGTGCTTATTTTCCAAAAGAAACATCAAAAGTCTGGATTATCTCCTACAGTACACCCAAACATTAGACAACAATTTAAGATACAACGAAAACATGATTAACATTACGACGATTGACCTCTCGATTCAAAAGATTGTCATACTAATCAGAGCTACATCTAGAAATAAATAGGATTTCATAAATGTTCTAGCAGCCGAACATTTAAAGATTCAGGACCAAAAGAAATAAGGGAAAGAACATTTGGACTCACGGGCAGATTCGGTCAAAGTGCCCTGATATTTTATCCTTGCAAGTTGGACACATATAACCAATAGTATCCGACTGAGCTTCAGTATCAAAAGCATCAACCTTGAACTCTTCTGCGCACCATACACAGACAGTTGCAACTTGATGGATACCAGCCACATTTGAGATGAGTGCCTCTGTGTCAAATCCAACTGAAGAATTGAACCCTTCTTCTGTCCCTATATCATTTGCCAATTCCATGGAGACCCCTGGCAAGGATGACGACTCTTGCTTGTCAACAAAATCATATTTGAAAGGTTCCATTTCATCTAATCCCAGCTCCTCAAAGCTTGTCACCCTCTCAGGTTTCTGACAAATCAAAAGAAAATCATCATTCCCCTGCATGCTAAAATGGATAAATATAACTACTTATTTTGCGAAAAATGACACACATTGTTGTTTTAGTTTTTTACTTGCTTTAGCACATTTAGTAAGAAAGTTAAATCTGCACAAGTAAGAAGTTACGGAACAATATTCGCATACTCATAAAACACAAGGTACCAAAGACATAGCATGTCTAGAAGAACAAAGCAAAATCTGCATTAAACCCGTTATTAGAATTCAACACATTACTAAAAGCAGTGGCATTTGCTCCTGTTTAGTTAAACTTTGAAAAATAAAACTCCATTTGGTAATACGAACCACAACAATAAGCACTTTCCATTACTTCTTTCTTCATTAATTTTTCCCCCACTTTTGCTTCCTCAGTTATATTAGTCATCGAAGAGATCACACAAGAAGAAGAGACTATTGGGAATGTCCTTCCAATAGCCCAAGAGACATGAAATGCAGCATGCTTTTGACGACATTAATTTGAGCTAAAATTGTCTCGATGATGCTGTCAAACGGACTCGAATGTTTGCTTATTTGCAAACAAAGCTGAACCTAGTTTTCATGTACTATAATTTTTTATTTTTTTATTGTAAAAGTTTTGATGATGCATGTAGTACAAGAAGCTTTTAACGGAAATAAGAAAAACTCAGCTTCAATAAATTCTTTATGTGATAAAGAAATAAAAATATGCGCTTCATTACCTTATTTGTAACATCAGGAAAGTACTCCAATGGAAGCTCGAGGGGAGCAAAAGAGGAAGTAACTTCAATTTGATTGAAGTTTTCTTCACCGATCAATCCCTTGGAGTTTGCAACATCATTACTCAATGCAGAAAATCCCAGCGCAAGTCCTGTATTAATATCATCATTTCCATATTTTTCCACCTCTATAGAATTTGTCTGATCAGAAACATTTGTGCAAGTTGATTTCTGGAGCATACTAACAATCTGTGGATCATCTCCCCTCACCATTTTCCCATTATCCACCATGCATTCGCTTCCACCCTCCTCATTTACCTCTTGATCTCTGTCAGACAGGAGATCTCCTATTTCTATCTGAATAGGATCATACTCCAAAACTGTACCATCATTACCATTGTCAACCAGAGTTTTATTCAAGTTCATTGTACTAGGGCATGAATGGTCAGGAGGCTCAGAATTGAATCTAACACTTGAAGCAGCAGCCACAGAACTTCGCGTGATTTCAATTAAAGCTTTCATTTTAGATGTCTCTGTATGCAAACCTTGCAATAAAGGAGGCTCGATATCCTTCTGAACAGATTCAAGAACAGGCAGTTCTTCTGAACCTTTGACATGGTTCCTCACGTGTACTCCAACATGACCAGTATAACTACGTCGCTCTTGGAATACCTTGTGGCAGAACTGGCATTCAAATTTTCCATCTTTGATAATCACACCTTCCGCAATGGACCCCCCAAGCTTATACCTCCTAGTAGTCCGCTGGTGAACTGACATAAGATGCTTCAAGTATACATCCTTTTCACAAAAAGTTAAGTTGCATTTATGACAGTCAAATATATCCTGAACTTGAACCTCGGGGAGATTATCTATCTCCATTAAGCCGGCTTCGTTTTCATGCGCACCAGACATAGTCAAAGGGGCCAGAGTAGAATCTGAACCAATCTCATGCTCTGTGCCATTAGTATTCTCTACGAAACCTGCAGTCTGTTGTATAACCCATAAATCTTATTTGCACGATAATATGGTAAGAAACTGCTTCACGTAAGTAACTTACACTTCCTGAAGCCACTGCATTCGGTTGCTCAGTGATGCATCTCCCCTGGTCCATAGGCTGATTCAAGTCTTTACCCTCAAAATAGGAGCGCAAATAGGATGAGGCATCCTTGCAGGATAAAAATTGTTCTCCAGAAGGGCTGAAAAGTAAAGAATAGAGCAAACCTTAATTTGAGCTTCTCATAAAATGCCAGCTATACTGAAACAAAATAAACTGTTCCACACTTATACTTTTTAGCGCCCAAATCCTATTCTTATACTGACGAACCATTTCAATAGGACGGGTGCTGCCGTGCCACGAGGCACAACCAGACCATCAGTCAGGTCCTATCTCCAAAGTTTATGAGCAAAAATAGATCCTATGGAAAAACAGTCTTAACCAAAGATGGAATAGCACAGAATATCTACCAGAAAATAAATTCATAACACAGTCAGAGCATTTTTGCTTTTAGAAGAAAAGGATGTCGGACTACAAGACATCCGCGGCGGTGCAGGGTTACAAGTTAATTTCACATAAAACTGTATGCTTCTGAGGACAAAACCACATATAGTTGTTACAGAATTACAAGATTGCAAAGTATAGTTTACTACTCGAGAACGATTAGAATTGACACGCCTTAAAATTTTATTTCCAGTTAATATAATCTGATAACGTAAACCAGCAGTATAAAAGAATTACCCTCCATTACATCAAAAGCATCCCACAGATACAAACAATCCCACATTTGCTGTAATAGGAAGTTTTATATCAGCATAATTGGGCACCTCTTATGCATCGAAGTAGCATAAGCATGCACGAAAAAGACCTACACATTATTATATGATCTCAACATATTAAAATACAAATGGCACAGAAACCTAAACAAGTAGTCACAGATATATGTACACTAGATATATCATAGAGAAAAGTAACCAAGATACAATGTCTAGCAACCTTACGAATCTCCGGCAATATAATGAGACACGGCCTCGCCTTTTAAGGCCAAGCAAGAGCTTCCAGCCAATCGGCAATGCATCCCCGACAAGACTAGCATCAACAAACTTTCTCCTCTTCCTCGTGCTGCCCCATTGCCCCTCTATACCCCTCAAAACATCTAGAACCTCGTCTTCAGTCTCCAACCCTACAGTCCATTTCTCCAATTCTCCACTGTATAAATCATCTCCATTCCTCTCCAATGCCGCAAAATCTACCTCCTTCCCCTTACTATTCACTCTCACTAATTCCATTACAGCCCCATTTTCTATTAATTTTTTATTCGCCTTTGCCTTCCGCCCCCTTTTCCTCTTTGTCTCCGCTGCATTAACCGCAATTGCCATTTTTTCTTGCAATTCTAACCCTAATTGTTGCTGTGGGAGAGGATCAGAGGGCGGTGGGACCCACAAAGGCGGAGGAGGAGGAGGAGGACAATCGGAACTTGAATTATGAGTCACGTAATGTTTAAGATAATGAAGAATTGAGTGATTTTCGGGATCAGAAATGGCGGGAAGGAATTTGGTTTTGGCGGGAGCCGGATGGCGGGTGGTACGGTGATGTTGATGGAAGCCGCCACGTAAGCGAGAGTAAGTTTGGCGGCGGCTACCGGCAGATTCATTGAAAACGGCGCGGTCTATACGGGGCAAAACGGCGTCGTCTGAGCTGCGACGAAGGTCGAAAGCGGAGTTGGAGCATAAGGAGAGAGATTGAAGCTCTGATTGAGATAGCTTTGTGATATCAATGTGTGGTAAAGATTCTAGCTTAACGACGTCGCATGAGGTGGAGGAGGAGGAAGAAGATGACGTTGGATTGGCAGCGACCGTGCCCATTTCAGTTAATAAGAGATTGAATTGTGGGGGGAGAAGTGAAGTTTTAGGAGTTGGTGAAGAGAGATAAAAAGGAGGAAAATTGGGGGTTCCTCCATGGAGAGGGGCAGAATTGGGAAAAGGAGAAGTGGAGGAGGTGGTGGAGAAGATGGTGGTGGGAGTGGAGGAGGAAGATGAGTTGCAACTTATTACAGGTGGGAGGATGGAAGGTTAAGTATGAGACTTAATACAAGTAGGTCCCGCCCAATTCATATGTGGGTTTTAAAATTAAATTTTTATTAAATTGGATATAAATTTTAAGAAAATAAATTCCATTTAAGTTAGATATAAATTCCTAACTATTATTTTCAAAAAAAAAAAAGTTAGAGATAAATACCTTTTATATTTATAAATTTCATTAAAAGTTGAAAATTTCTGATATTAAACAGGTCCACATTATTTTATGGTTTAAAATTAGTCACGTTATGTAGTGTTGTGGTTAGTTATGTACCACGTAATCCAAATACTTGGTCCATATCAAAACTATCTCATTAAATTTTATAATTTTATTACCTTTTATATTTATAAATTCCATCAATACCAATCTTGAGAAATCATCTTGAAAAGGAATAACATAATTCTTATTCGTTGAATTAATAGACCACGCCCGATACGCTGAAATGGAATGACGATTCCAACTTCTCTTTCCATTCCAATGTTTGGTTTGACCAATTTAAATTGAAAAGGCCATTCCACGGGAATAACGATTCCATGAAGAAGTGGAAAAGATTATTCCACACTAAAACCTATGGAATGACCTTTACGGCAAAAAATCCTCTGTCCCCTTTCTTGTCCCCATCCCTATCCCCTGCCGATCACAATTCACTATATGTATATATAATTGGAAAAAATATTTATATAGTAAATTCTGATTGGTTGGGGACAGAGGATTTTCACCCGACCTTTACATGAGAAGTTGAAATCATCAATAAATAGTAATTGACATTTATACCCCTTTTAAAAATAATTATTACGTTCATTTATATAACAACATATTCATATTAGGTATATATTCTATTTTACTTAGTATAGTTTCATAAATGATAATTTTATAAATATTTCTTTTTCTTGATAGTAGTTTTTAATCTATTTTTAAATTTAAAAGTAACGATATTTTTATTACCGTGTTGACATTTTAATAAAATTATGTTTCAACTATATATATATATATATAATAATTATATATATATAATTATTTTTTATATATAATGTCAATGTTATTTAAGTATGATTTTGTAAGAAATGTTTAATTAGGTTTTATCGTTAGTGTATACTAAAAGGGCATTTAAGTATTATTGTGTTTAATTTCATTTTATTCTGACATTAAAATATAGTTTTAACAAACACAGAAAATGAATCGACATTCCATTATGTCTTTGCCTTCCAAATAGTGGAATGGAAAAAGGATTCCAAAGTCATTATGCGTGGAAATCTATTATTCCTAGAAAGATATTTCATTCCAGCGTACCAAACGTGTTGTTATATCTTGAGATCTCATTTAGGATGAAAAGAGAAAACATTTTTTTTTTTGTTGAATTATTACATGAACGTAAAAATTGGCACTAACATGAATTATAGTTTTATTTGTAGATCTTACATTATTACCAAGTGAATCAGCATTCAGCAAATCCCATGAATATCAATCGTCTTGAAAATATTTTTTTTTCGTCAAACTATATTCAGGTGAATTTCAATTACGTTCTAAAAAATGAGACTTGTATTAGTTGCTTCTTCAAAATTATATTTGTGTACAAAGAATCCTTGAAAAGGGTATGGTTCGGTTTGGTTCGTTTTACACATTTTTCAAATCAAACTGAAATATTCGTTTTGAAAATTTTAAAATCAATCAAAATCATTCAAAATCTCAAACTGATACATTCGGTTTGGTTTTATTATTCGATTTTTGTGAGATACAAAATACATTGATTATAAAGTAAAAATAAAATAATAAATTCTTTATATAATTAACTAGTTGCTAAAAATATAAAGAAACATGTCTACTTTTTCACAAGTTAAACATAATAAATAAAACAAATTAATGAAACATAAATTTTTTATCTTGATTCATGAATTTCAAACAAATTACAGTAAAATTATCCTATATGAAAAAAATACAAAAATTACAGCATTATTAGGTCAAAATAAAATAAAAGCTCCAGCTGAATATAAAATCACGTACCAACTGATAACTCTTTAATCTATTTTTTAGCATTTGAAGAACTTATTAATCATGATATAAATAAAAGGTTAAATATATTTTATTACTAAAGAGTCCTTTAATATATATATTAATTTATTGTTGAGTCACAACAATTTTTTAATAGGTTGGATAAAAAAATAGAAACTCGTAAGGAAAATGGAAAAAAAACAAGAGTCCGACCTGCCGGATTCGAACCAGCGACCTAAGGATTGCTGACAACAACTACAGTCCTCCGCTCTACCAACTGAGCTAAGGTCGGTTGATGTCTGTGTTTCCCTTCCAATATATAATCTAATATATAATAAGAACTTGTTAAAAACTTCTTATATTTGTAAGAAAATAAACAATTATTCTATTCCTTAAAGTACAAAAGTCAAGAGATAAATTCCAACTCCTTTATAGTAAGTCATTTTTTTTTTTTTGGTAAACTAAAAGTTCGGGTGGGTTCGGCTCCGGTCAACCACCACGGGTCAGGGCAGGCCCTAGGGACCAAAGATCGTTTACAAGGGTACTTACAGATCACCCACCAACACAGTCCTCACGTCGGCAGCGGGAATTGAACACTTGACCTTTGTGAGGACGTGCCAAATCCTTACCAACTGAGCCAACTTGTGTTGGTTATAGTAAGTCATTTGCTAAAAGATAACAACAGCTTGCACTACTCTCATGTACTTTATCGGCAGTGCCGGATGTAGTTCCTAGTGAAAAATAAATAAATTAGTAAATAGATATATTTTTCTTTATTTAAATGATAAATTATAAATTTATAAGTGACTCAACAATAAATTAATGAATCGTTGTTCTTAGATTCTGAATCCGCATGGGAATCGGGTAGCCCAAGTGGTAAGGCTACCCGAATACGGGGCGGAGGTCCCGTGTTCGATTCCTATATCTCCCCATAATGGGGCAAATAATTCTCCTCCTTATGAGGCTTATCTTCCCTCCCCGGGCATGGGGCATGCTTCAATCTTCCCTATCTAGGGTACTCTCCGCTCTTCCCCTTCGGGGGAAATCGCCTTCGGGCGCTCAAAGATTCTGAATCCGCCAGCCTTCAATCGGTACTTGTACCTTCTCTCTCGAATCGAAGCCTAATTAAATCAGTCTACATAAAAGGGAATAAAATAGCTGGTTGTCTAAGAGAGCAAATGAAATGGAGCAAGAAATAAGAATCTTGCTAATGTTCCCTTTTGATCTATTACTCTTTTCGTATTGTGATTATGATCAAAGTGGTGTAGAATATCATTTTATTTAATGAATAAAGGATTCCTTGAGGGATATTATGTATCATTTATGTTTAATGAATTGTATTTTTTTAAGGAAAAAATACTACTTTTTTGTTCAATGAATGTTGTATTTCAATTGTTTTGAATTCTGTTATCTAATATAAAATCTTTTATTACTAAAAAGAGAAAGGGGAAAAAAGAATTATTTTTGCATAATTTGATGCTAATCTACGTAAATGTTGTTTAAACCTACTAAAAAGGGTGGAGCAAAATTACTTTGCAAAAATATTACCTTTCGAAGTACCACCTACTAATTTTACAAACGAAAATAATTGAGATATATAAAAATAAAGGAAATCTTGTGGATATATTTAGAAATATAATAATAATTGAGGGGCATGAATAGAAAATTTCCCCCAAAAAAAAAAAATAAAAAAAAAATATATATATATATATATATATCTTTCCAACCATAATCAAATAACTGATCTCTTACATCTTTTACTATAGAGCAAATAGCTATGTCTACCACAAAAGTAATTTTGTGTGATATTTTCGCTATAAATTATTTTTTTTGTGTCTTTTTGGCTACAAAACAAATTCCGCGTGCTATAAGTGTCATAATACGACATATCCATTTCAGACTTGGCCCAACCCGACCCGACCATTAAACCGAATTGGATGGTTTGTCAATTTTACCTCTTAATTAGAATGCGGTGGAGAAGATACTGTCGGGTTAATGATTGGGTCGGGTCGAATCGGAGTTGTATCGTTCTCATTATGGCAGATATAGAAAGCACCGAAAAATTATTTGTAGCAGAAATAGCACATAAAATTACTTTGTGGCAAAAAAGACACCAACAAATTATTTGTGAGAGAAACAATACACACCAGAAATAATTATTTGCTATTTACTATACTTTCAATAAATCTTTTAAAATACCCATGAACTTATAGGCTAATTGAATATTCCTTATACACACGATTTGGAATTTCATATTTCAACTCTTTCCATCACATCGACGCAGGAGTCAAATTCAATGTTTGCCGCCCTGCTTGGGTCACGCGGGGACAGATGAAGGTCCGTCGCTCCTACTTGGTTCGTACATGGACAATTAGAGCCCACTTGAGCAATATGAGCCCACACATCCATATAAGGTCCCCTATGATATAATGTGAAAATTAGCTCATGTGTCTCTATATCCTCTCAACACCAATTAGCAATTAGAGGTGTTAAACATGAGTTTATAAGTTATTTGCATATTCTTTAAGTAATTAATACATAATATTTCAACATATGCGTTTGGAGTATTGGACCCATTTACATCACTAGACATTTGATAATATTATGAGAGTACTAGGTAAGGATTTTTTTGATATCGATAAGATTTACATGCATTTTGTGGTTTAAAATTAGTCACATCATCATATAATTATCTCTTTCTTCATTATATAGTGATGTGATAAGTTTTAAATTAAATGATCTAATGAATTTGATTCATATTAGAACTATACACTAAGTAATGTATTAGAAAATTCAAAACGTGGGTCCACTCGTACATCATTTTGATATATTACCAAAGGAAAGAATCCAACGGTGTACAAAACTCATTCGTAAGCATCAAGTGAAGATGGGAATCGAGATTTGCAGTGATAAAGCGCTACTCGAACATGCAGTGAGATCCCGTGTTCGATTCCTATATCTTGCAAGCAAATAATTTCTCCTCCTTATGAGCGCTTATCTTCCCTTCCTGCATGTGTGCGATGCCTCAATCTTCCCTATCTACTAGTGACTTTTTACTCTTCCCCTTCAGAGCAATCACCTTCTGGGCGCTCAAAAGCATCAAGTGAAGAAAAAACACTTTTTTTACAACCAAAAGATTTATCAGCACTTCTCGAAACCCCCTTTCTCCTCGAGCCTCATCTTCTCTCTTCTGGTGCTTCAGCAGAGCTCCCAGATTCTCCGGCCGGAGAACCCCCACCGCCCAAGAACCCTACTTTACTCCTTTCCAGGAAGAACCCAACTGTTAGATTCAGGTAAACAATCGATTTTTTTTACCATTCTTGGTTCAATTACTTATTGCTTGTTCATTCAAGAAATATTGAGATTTATGTATTTGGAATTTAAATTGGTTCATGTGTCTTGAAATGGTAAAAGATTGTAGCTTTACTAGTTCTTTAATCACACTTGTGCAATCTGAATATATATTAGAACAAAGTTTGAAGTGTAAATACACATAAGATTTTTGGGAAATTTGTTTTCTTTGGCAAAAAGATTGTTTTTTAATGTATATGGATCGATTTCTACCTTCCAATCCTCCTTTGTTCAATTGGTTATGTTTCCTCATTCCTTTTTTTTTTTTTTTTTGGTGAGAAAAATTATGTAACTTGGAATTTGAATGGACCATCATTTCTTGTGCATGGAAAAAGACTGTAGTCACATACATGCTAACTGAATATCTATTTGAACGCCATTTGAAGTGTAAATACACATAAGGTGACTTGGAAATTTGGATTCTTTAGCAAAAAGAGTGGTTTTTTTTAATTGTTTATGATATTGGGATATTGGTGTCTGATGGTTGGTCGTACTGAAGCAAAAGGAAATGACCCGTTCTTTTTCTTTCAAGGTACAAAGAGGGCTGGTTAGGTTCATGAGTTAGGTATATTAGTATTTATTTTTTCTGTTTTGTTATCTATGTATGCAACACCAGTTTCCTGATTCTGTTCTATCGCAAGCACAATGATATTAAAGCGTTGCTTACGCCTTGATGACACTGCCTCCTTTTGATGCCTTGCAGTTTTATTTTGATGTTTTTCCATGTATTTGCAAGTCTGTAGATTTTGTCTCTATATTTATTTTTTATGCTTGCGTAATCTTATAAGAATCCCAGGTCCTGATCTTGTTAGTTTGTTTGTCAGGTAGGAGAGACTGGATGGCGATTATACCTTGTGGGAGTACATGGGTGACTCGTTGTGGAGTTCAGCCTCAACTTATGTCTGGACTCAGCAAAACAAATCAGTTTTCTACAACTTTGCACGGGTGAATCATTTTTCATCGCTATGTAGAGTATTCACTCTTATTGTTCCATTTCTGTTGTACTAAGTTTATTTTCTTTTGTCAGACTGTCAAGAAGTGTTTGCTTTCACAATCTTGAGAAGTTAATTATCACTTTTTGTTCAGAAATTATTAATCATGTTTGCTTTGAGATTTCTTTGGAAGCTGTGAATCAGAACCTATATACGGAGTGTTTGGCATTGTCCTAGTGTTATAACTGACTTGGAAAAAGAAAAAATAGCTAAGAAGTATTGAAAATTTGAAGTTCCACATGTTGATCAGTTGTATATGGTATTTTTTTTCCATCTTTAGAGCGAAGTTTGGTGTTCTGATAAATGGCAAGAATTGGGAGGTGATTAGTGACTAACTGACTGTACTTGCAATTATCTATTTAACATGCTCGATTTACGTCTAAATCTCAAAATCCATATTACTGTTGAGAGAACTATATTTTCCTATCCATATGCTCCACATTTCAGTAGTTGTTCGTATATGCATGCTGCTTTTCTTTTCTTGATAATTTCATGCACTAAATACACAGAGAAATTAGCAAATGTACACATGCAGTCATTTACAAGTTCTTATTTTCCATCCATGCAGAGGTTCAAGCAAGATTAGAGAACCGTCATCTCCAAGTTCTTTATGCTTCTCGCGAGGTTCCTTGCATGCACTTTTTGGTTCAGGATTATATAAAAAGCCATCTCCAAGGAGTACACGTTTTACTGTTAGAGCTGACAGAGTAAGATGCTATGAGGTTTTTCTTTTTCCTTTCTCACCCGTGATAAGCTTTAAACTTATTGTACTTTGATAAATTAATCTCTGTTGGCATGTGGATTTTGGTGTACAGGATTATTATAGTGTTCTTGGTGTCTCAAGAAATTCCAGCAAGTCAGAAATCAAAAGTGGTATGTAGTGCCTGACTTTTTTCTAAGACTATCTTGTTGTATTGGTGTTTTCCTTGTATATTATAGATACCAAGTAATTGCTTTTTGGTTGGCCTTTTGTCAAGTTGGGTATCTGTCGCATATAATGCATAAACCACCTGATTATGCATGAGAAATGCTTATACTGTACTTCCCTCTGTTACAGAAATTTTCTTTTATCATCATTTCTATCTGATTGTGAAATTCAATTATTTAGTTGTGGACGTGAGATACTCCGGCTTGTTTCTCTGGGAATATCTATATCATTGATTCTTTTCTATTTGATAGAGGAAGTTATTGATGATTTTTAATAGTTACTTTTTTTTTTTTCCTTTTAATGCTCAGCTTATAGGAAGCTCGCCAGAAGTTACCATCCTGATGTGAACAAGTAAGTTGTATAACCACATTAAGTTTTCCTATTTGTTCAGATGTAAATTAAGCAGATCTTGAGAACCCTAAGACAGACCATTACATTTCATAGAAGTCTTTTTTTCCCGCTGGATTTGTTATGTTTGATTTTGCAAAATTCTGAAACCGCTCATTATTCGCGTGTAGAGAACCTGATGCAGAAGAGAAATTTAAAGAGATCAGTAATGCTTATGAGGTATGCTATTGATTCTTGCAGCCTTTGTTTTTCTAGTTGGTTCCTGAATAATGCAGTTTCTGGTCAGCTTATTGGTTGTGCTTTCGCTTACATTAAATATTAAACTTTGTGCAACAGATTTTGTCGGATGATGAGAAACGTTCCATTTATGACAAGTATGGGGAGGCCGGGCTTAAAGGTTCTATGGGCACGGGGGTAAGTTTCTTCTCTCTTTTATGGGTTGCTTATATTGCCTACTTATATTATATCCTCACATGTTGCTTCATTATGTAGGATTTCAGCAATCCATTTGATCTGTTTGAGTCTCTGTTTGATGGCTTCGGTGGTATGGGGGGCATGGGAGGAACTAGAGGCTCCCGGAACAGGGCCACTGAAGGTGAAGACCAGGTTTACAATCTGGTTTTAGATTTCAAAGAAGCTGTATTTGGCGTCGAAAAGGAGATTGAAATAACTCGACTTGAGAGCTGCGGCACCTGCGAAGGGTCAGGTGCAAAACCAGGGACTCGGGCAACTAAATGCAGCACATGTGGTGGCCAGGGTCAAGTGGTCTCATCAACGAGGACCCCACTTGGCGTCTTCCAGCAAGTAATGACTTGCTCTTCTTGTGGCGGGATGGGAGAGACATCCACTCCTTGCAACACGTGTGATGGTGATGGCCGAGTGAGGAAATCAAAGCGGATTAGCTTGAAGGTACCTGCCGGGGTGGATTCTGGCAGTCGGTTAAGAGTCCGGTCAGAGGGTAACGCTGGAAGACGAGGAGGACCCCCTGGTGATCTTTTCGTTATCATAGACGTTCGTCCAGACCCTGTACTGAGACGGGACGACACAAATATTCTCTACACTTGCAAGGTCACTTACATTGATGCTATTCTCGGAACAACCATGAAAGTCCCTACAGTTGACGGAATAGTTGATCTCAAGATTCCAGCCGGTACACAGCCAGGGACGACTTTGGTTATGGCGAAAAAAGGGGTGCCCCTTTTAAACAAAAGTAACATGAGGGGTGATCAGTTAGTAAGGGTTCAAGTTGAGATCCCGAAACGGCTTAGCAGTGAGGAGAGAAAGCTAATCGAAGAACTTTCCAATTTGAACAATGCCAAAGCTCCTAACAGCAGCAGAAGATAGTCGAGGAGATCCTTGTCGCCTCTGCGCGTTATTACATCCTCTCCCCGGGGGATTCAGGTATAAGTTTAGCTGTTTTTAACTGCAGGATCTTCTTGCATCCTGCACTCGCCTTTCGCCTTTTCGATCGATACACAAACTTCAAGTCTTTTAGGAAATTTTTGGGGGAATTAATTTTGTACTGTGTTCTATATTGACATTCCTTGTAGAAGCTTATAGAAAATGTCTCATCTAGACTCAATAATAATGTCTTATTATATTGACTCTCTTTACAATAATTATAATTATGTTTATTTGAGTGTAAATTTGTTCAGTGATAGCTGGAGTATAACAAGTGTAATTTATTGTTACCTATATAATCTGAGATACTTTTTCATCATATCTGGAAAATAAATTACAGGTGGTGTGGGAAAGTTTCTCTTTTTTATTTATATTTATGTTTTGCTGATTATTATTATTTTATTAGGTTTTTCCTAACGTGTGCCCTAGAGACGCATGTTAATATTGATAAGTTAATGTCTACGGTAGTTTAAATTTCCTTTTTCCCGAGGGTTTTCCATTTATGATAGAATGACCCTTATTATTGGCTTTATAGAAGAGAATTTCTTATCAAGTGTATCCGGGGCCATGGGAGTAGACCTACTTCACTAGGCGAACTTTTTTTTCTTCCCTTCTATGTACTTCCTTGCAAATAATGTTTATTCTTTCTAACATTATGATTGAAATGGAAATAACATAAATAAGCTTTTATTCCTTCTGAAATTGCCATTAAAGTGGAAGCAACCTCTGCATATACAATACTCCCTCTATTCCCATTTAATTGTCATTTAGGAGCAGGGACGAAGTCAGGAATTTGGCGTTGGGGGCAAAAACTGCAACAATATATCGAACTACATATAAAAATTGAAAAAAAAATGTTGGGGGCGAATTTAATAAAATATTCCGAACTACATATAAAATTTTCTATCCCTGTCTTCGTCCATGTTTAGGAGATATATGTATCCAAATTAATTGTCATTTATATATATTTTATTAGGTGTTGACAATTTATTCCAATTATACTCTCGACATATCTTTTATTGGAAAAGTGAAAGAAATGTAGGAAGGAAGGGGTATTAATGGAATTGTGATGGAAAGAGTACTTTTTGTTTGAGTTTCTTAATTTTTTTAAAGTTTCATAAACGTCTTATATTTAGGAATGAAGGGAGTAATTAACAGGGAAAATATGATTAGAAAAGACTACATCAGAGAGACAAAATTAGAGGCTCGAAAAATAACAAAACCAAGAAAGTTAATCGTTCAAGTAATAATTTAATGATTAAATACTTTGCTCGTAATTTTAAAAAACTAATGTCCAACTCCAACGTAGCAATTTCAAAGGGAAAAATAAAATAAAATAGAAAGGAGCTAAAATCAGTAAGAATTGTTGAATAAATCAGGAAAATATAGAGAAAAGGAAAAAAGACAAAAAAAAGAATTGGGGTTGAGTCATAAATTACTTAACTATGAAATTGGAAAGAGTATTAATGTGTATACAAGCAAGAGTATTTGATGATAACCCCATTGTTGAGTCAATGTGTATACTATTAGCAAAATTTTAGTATTTATTCAGCTACATTTGAGGTGACTTAAAAAAAGGGTACATTCAAAGGAAATTTGCTACACACTATTTTTTTTTTCACGAACAAATTTACTTTGAACGAAATTAAAAACAAAAATCTTTAATAAAAATTCTATTAAATTCAAGTGATGGGTGTATGCATGTATACTACAATAGTATATTTTCAACGGTTCTCTATCATCAAACTGAGAAGGCCTTCAATACAAGATTTTTAAAAATACTACTATTTATCGAAAATTTATGTGTATTTTGGAAAATTTTATCAGTTTCGCCCCCCTAGAAATTTTTTTTGCCCTTTTTATCGCCCCCCAAGAATTTTTTGCAAGTTCGCCCCCCAACACCAACTTCCTAGCTTCGTCCCTGGAGGGGGGGAAGATTAATCGGTCCATTAATCATGGTTTCGAATTTCTATCAACAATATCTACTATCCCATGTATATATAAATCGTGCTAAATAAATATTGTAAATAAAGTGTGGAACGAGATCGACAGGCAAAGTACTTGAGCAAGAAACATTTTGTAGTAAAAAATAGAATGGGCAAAAATAATCAGCCGCCATTGTTGACGTTGAATCTTCTGCTCGTTTTTAATGTTATGATTCATCATTCTTTCGCAAGATATGAATATAAAGTTCGAGCACGCTTGTCCTCTCTATACTTGCCACACAAAAGATGGATAATGCACTTCCTCGAAAGTTGTTATAATGTTAGATGAGAAAAAATTCTGACATGAAATAAATTTATGTAGAATTTGTGGTTTAAAATTTAATGTATTATTTCAGAATTATTTATCTTTTTATTTTTTAATAATATGATAAGTTATGAATCATAAAGTCAAATAGACATGTTTCATATCATAATTATTTTTTTTTCTAAATAAGAATTTACTCATTAATCATAAAATAATCAAGTTCATTACAATAAAAAGATAAAACAAAAATACAAAAAAATAAAAGTTATACAATAATGTAAACACCATGATAACAAATAAAAATTCACACCCCAACTAGGTAAACAACACAAAAAATAGTAGAAAAAATAATACGAGTGATACATATAGAACTTCTCAAAGAGCTGATGGAAATCGTGATATAGTTTTAGAAAAGTAGTAGTAGAAAAAATTAAAAACTCTTGGGGGGGTCATTTTAAATTTTTTTTTTATTATTCTGAACCGTTGAATATATATACCTAGTATATAAAAAAATTAAAAAAATTTGGGGACCCTTCAATGCTACGCCACTGCTTTTAGTATCAATCAAGAACACAAAAAAACATGGATTTCACTTCAATGTCAAAAACCAATAATAATAATCAAAAGCCTCATGCCGTTTGTCTTCCATTTCCAGCACAAGGACACATAAACCCTATGCTCAAACTTGCAATTCTTCTTCACAGCAAAGGCTTTCAGGTTACCTTTTTTTTTAAGTTCCAATATTACTCGAACATATTTTTTTTGAGTTAGAAGCAGTGGCGGAGTAAGGGGGTGGAACGTAATATTTTCAGAAATGATAAATTTTTGGGTGATATTTCCTTATAAATATTATATTTTGACCTCGAAAATTTTCGGGTCCGGACTCCGCTAACCTGTCAACTACGCTAATATTTCTTGACTTTCAGGTGGCCTTTGTCAACTCGGAGTATAACCACCGGCGAATGCTCCGGTCAAGAGGCCCCGATTCTCTAAATGGGTTACCGGACTTCAATTTCGAAACAATCCCAGATGGGCTTCCTTTAACTGATACCGGCGATGTTACTCAAGATGTTCCTTCTCTTTGTGATTCGACCCGAAAGAATTGTTTGGACCCGTTTAGGGAGCTTTTAAAGAAGCTGAATGATGATTCACGGCCGGCGCCGGTGACTTGTGTTGTTGCTGATGTTATTATGTCGTTTTCTGTTGTTGCTGCTGAAGAAATTGGGGTTCCATGTGTTTGTTTCAGGACTACAAATGCTTGTGGATTTTTGGTTAACAGATACTTGCCACTTCTCAAAGAGAAAGGGATGATCCCTCTCAAAGGTAAAGTAGAGTCCTTAATCATGATTTTATACTACTCCCTCTGTTCCAAATCATGTCTATTTATGATAATTGTCCCAGATGGGGTAAGTGAGCGGTGGAATCGGTTGATTGAACAAGGCCCATTTCTCATACACAACCATATATTTTTTGGGTGAAAATTCAGTCGTCCCATCAGATGTCCCTCATGTCCCCTAACCAATCGTAATTTACTATATAAATATTTGCTTCAATTATATATACACATGTAATCATGATTTGGCTGAACACTTTAATATACACTGGACTGGAGACAGAGGATTTTTTGCCATATTTTTTGCCCCCACTTACAAAAGCGAGACCTACTCTACCAGGTGACTGAGGGTATTTTTTTGTGTCGAAAGTTGAACCGACTTATTGAGCTAATTTTACCTCCTAATTTTTTGTTTCGGGAAAATTCTATCCTTTTGCCAGGGCTATTGGTTATAGTTTTTTTCCTATGGGTTTTACGATTTCTTTTAGGTTATAATTTTTTAATTCAAAAATTAATACATGTCAATTATTTATTGATGGGACAAGGAATAAAATACTGAATGGGAAGAGAGAATTTCTAACATTGTAATTGTTAGGGGGGCGTGGGCACAAATGTAATGGGTCGACTCTAGAATACGATTTACTCAGGAAAAAAAAAATATAGAATACGATTTTTCATGAAAGAGAAGCGTGTGCACAAAGACCACCAATGAGTCACATTCATGCCATAATTTCCCAGATGGTGAATATTTTTTATAATTCTGATTCAATGTGGCAAATTTAAAATACAATTTCCTGTAAGAGAAGTATGGGCTCAATAATCAATGAGGCAGATTAATGCCCTAAATTTCATAGACTGGTATAAAACATTAAAATTGAGATATCTTGTAACTAGTAATTGGTATTAAGTGCTGCCAAAATGGTAAGTCGGGCTCTTGAACATGGGCATGGGGTGTTCAATTAGAGAACTCATAATTCTATATTCTAAATAAACTGTTCAATTGGAGAACTCATACCCCATGGTGCTTGTTTCTTGACATAATATCTTGCAGATTCAACCTACCGAACCAATGGATACTTAGAAACAACTCTAGATTTCATACCAGAACTCAAAAATTTACGTCTCAAAGATATACCAAGCTATATACAAAATACAGATCCTATAAATACCCAAATGCTGAATTTCATAATTGAACAAGCCGAAGGGGCTTCAAATGCATCTGCCATAATCTTCAACACTTTCGATGCCTTAGAACCCGAAATCTTGAATTCTCTTTCAAAAACCTGCCCTCCAATCTTCACCCTTGGCCCTGTTCAGCTCCTAATCCATCAGCTACCCGAAAACAGCCTGAAATTCATCGGAGCCAACCTCTGGATCAAAGACCCAGAATGCCTCCAATGGCTCGATTCCAAGCCTGAAAACTCCGTGGTCTATGTAAACTTCGGTAGCATTACAGTTCTTACTCAAGAACAAGTAACAGAACTTGCCTGGGGATTGGCTAATAGTAACAAGAACTTTTTATGGATTTTAAGGTCCGATTTAGTTGCTGGAGAGACCGTGAAATTACCACAGGAATTTCTTGAGGAAACCAAGGATCGTGGCCTAATCGCGAAATGGTGCCCTCAAGAACAGGTACTGAATCATAAATCTGTGGGGGGTTTTCTAACACATTGTGGATGGAATTCGATGATCGAAAGCTTGGCAAGTGGGGTGCCAATGTTATGTTGGCCATTTTTTGCTGATCAACATATAAATTGTAGACTTGCTTGTGTTGAATGGGGCGTTGGAATGGAAATTATTAGTAGTAATTTGGAAAGAAATGATGTGGAGAGAATGGTTAGAGAAGTGATTGATGGAGAAAGTGGTAAAATTATGAAGAAGAAAGCTGTTGAATTTAAGGAAAAAGCTTTGGAAGCAACTGGAATTGGTGGTTCTTCATTGTTGAATTTGGAGAAATTAGTTGTAGCAATGGCACGTTGGTTTTGCCCGCCCCGCCCCGTTTAACTCGACTCACATTTGAACTCGCTTAAACTCACAAGGAATCACGAGTTAAGTGTGTTTTACAAACGAGGCGGGATGGGTTGTCCATCCAAGAAAAATTGAACCGCCCCGTAAAAAATCCACAACCTACCTCATTCAAGCCCACACCAACTCGCCTAACCCGTTTATTTTATTATGTATTTTTCATTTAATTTCAGTACTTAGTAATATTAGATAGTGCCATGTAATTTTATTTGGGAGGTTTAGGTCATAAGTCCCCCTCCTATGTAATTCTAATTTTGTTATTAATAAAATCGGTAGGGGTCCATGCCAAACCTCCACCACTACAATGTGTCTTTATCTATATTTATTTCTAACTTATATTTACAAAAAACTCCCAACCCGCCAAACTCAACCGACCCACACAACTTACCGGGTTAACCCGTGACTCGGCCCACATTTGACGGGTTTTCCAAGCAGGACGAGGTGGGTCTGTCATATTCAGATTTGGACCCAACTCGCCTCGTCCCGTTAACTGGTCAACCCCAGCCCCGCCTTACCACTATTTCCGCCCCGTCCCGCCGGGTTAACCCGTTTGCCATTTCTAATTAGTTGAAGGGGGTACTATTGCAATCCAAGACTTAAAAGACTTATTAACTCGTTAGCTCGGCTCGTAAACCGAATTCGAGCTCAAATAAGACTTAAGTTTAATAAAAATTGGTGCATATATCATATATGTAAAGTTTATAAAAGATTAATTAAACTGGTTTTTAATTCGATATTACATATTTATTTTTTATTGTTGCATATACATAAATGTATTTGCACATTATACGAAGTTGTGCTAATAGTCGAGAAGGCAGTTGCATTTGGTCTTAACTTGTGCCTAATTTCTGCATTTGGTTGCATTTTAGTTCTTGCAATGTTATATTATACCGTCTTATACAGGCCCAATAGCATTCCAAATTACGCTAGTTATATGGGCCCAGAAAATTTTGGTCCATAGTATAGAAATTAGAAGTTTAGAGCCCATCTTAAAAATATCAAAAACATAATTAATTATATTACTCACTATATCAGAATTGAAAATTCAATTTCTATTTTACTTTATCAAAAAAAAAAAATGAAAGTTTATTTTCTTCAATTTGATGATGTATTTTCTAGCTAAACTCTCATAATTAACTCTATTATAATCAAAAAATGCAATCTCCATTAACATATGAATTCTCTTATAGTTAGTAACTCAGTAATTATTAAACTACCTTCCTAAATAGTTAAAGAAGGCTAATGTAATCGACACATATTTTTTATATATTGAAAAGGTAGAGTAATATTTAAGACCTATTGACATAAGGTAAGTAAACTATATAAGGGAACCCCGTTGGCCCCGTGGAAAAGGCTGCGAGACCCAGGATTTCGGTCCTGGGTCGATTCCCTACTCCCTCCTCCCCGCCCCGTAAAAAATAAAAAAAAACTATATACCCGATAAAAAATAAAAAAAGCTGTCACCACCCTTTCCTTTTGAAGAAACAAAAAAAAAGCTCGAATTCATATTTCCAATATAAAGCAACTATCAATTTATTTATACCCAAAAAAGGAAAAAATATCAATTTAAAAAGTTTATATCAGCAAATACTTAAAAAAAACTAATAAAACGGATAGAAGGATATAGTATTATTAAATAAACTAATAAATCATAGGAGTCATTTTCCATCCAATCTGTAAAATGTGTGAATGAGAGTTTTAAGAAAATAAATAAATGGTCAATTTTGAAATGCATGAAAACAAGGTAAGCTGAGATCGACTTGTCTTTTCTCTCTCTCTCTCTCTTTCTTTTCTCCTCTACCTCTTCCTGCTGCTTCTTTTATTTCCCCTCTGCCTCTGGTTATATTTGGCCATTGTCGAATCTTGGCCAGTATTATACTTTTATTACGGTTGATACGCTCATGATCCTATAAATTGTCATCTTTAAGGAAGATGTTGAAACTGATCTTCTCTTATATCTGTGGTTCAAGAATTCTGACGAAAATGTTGCGAAGAAGAAGATGATGTATTTGTTTATTTCACTAATTTTAATATTAATATATCATGTCGATCTAAATTTTCTTTAGATGCGCTTTTGTCACTTTTTATTTTTCTAGTTTTTCTTTTCGATCAGTAATTACTTCGACTATTTTTATGATTAATTGAAAAAAATTTATTCAGAAAAGGTAAGCTGAGATCAAACGTTTTCAATGCCATCTCTTTCTCACGCTTTCTTTGCAGTTGTCATCTCATTCTTTAGTACACAACAAACCAGAAAGGCATTATTATTCCAAAAAAAAATAAAAATGAAAGGACAAAATTAGGCTTCAATTGTTGACCAATGGAAATTGCTCAAGACAATCTACACAACTTGTTTACCTTTAAGGGGAAATGGGAAGTGGAAGTACCATTAATTCTGCTCCGACATAACTAGTTACAATATTTAACGACATCACATGTATTCTCGCTAAATAAATGTTAGGATTATGCAATTAAACAAATTGTATTGCTGGTAGCATTCCACTTTCACACTGATTTTTCTGCCACACATTTTGTAACATATATAATTATTAGGGGTGTCAATCGAGCTATGTGAGCCGAATTTGGTATAACTCACGCTCAATTTACATAAAAATTGGAAAACTTAGTTCACGCTCAGCTCGGAAAAGCTCACAAACTTTGAGCTCACGCTCACCTCACATTTTAATGTGAGCTCGAGCTAAGCTCATGAGCTAAATTTATATTAGCAAAAAAAATCGGTAGCAAGAATAGTAGAATAAATGAGTCATGAGATTAAATCCTGACAAGAATAAAAATATACATAATTTAATAATTAATGTATTAAGATAAAGTAATAAAAAGATAACCAAAGATATGGTTTGAGAAAAAGAGAAAATAATCAATGAGTTATGCCGACAGTTTTTTTATATTTTTTTAATTAGAAATTTAGTATTATATACCTAATATGTTATCTATTCTTATTCGGGTGAGAGCTTTAAGCGAGTTGAGCGCAGTCAAGCTCACGCTCAACTCACATAAAATTCGAGATTGAATATTGAGCTCACGCAGCGGCTCGTTGACACCCTAATAATTATGAAAGTGCTGTGCCATCCAAAAAAGTTAAATAAGAATATTGAGATCTTCATAATTATAAAATAAAAGCGAAATGAATTGAAGAAGTTAAGAGAATAGATTAGTGTGAATATCATTTGCCTTTCTTTTTTCTAGAAAATGGATAAACATGCTTTTGAATTATTCATGCATTAATTTGAAAGGTAATAATGATACTTCTTTAGCTTAAAAATTATTGGATTAGAGAGTTAGCTGCCAATAATATTTCATTGACTCCTCCTGACCTAATCCAGTGTATAATTCGTGGAATGGTTACGTTTTACTTTCTAATAAAATAATATGAGATAGTGACAATTTGTAACTAATTAGTTATTATTATTATTATTATTATTAGAGCAAATAGCTTTTTCTGCCACAAAACTAGCTATTTGAAAGTCATTATATCTCACATCAAATCACATTTTCGTGCTATATCCACTACTAAACTAGTTACAAGCAAGGTTTTGAAAACCCTGATCAGCATCGACTCTGAAAAAGTCATCGGGTCACTGGGTCATCTGGCCTGGACTCAGTGGTCTGATCATCATCGACCTTGAGCCAACGACTTCAGTCAACGTTATAAATATTAAAAAAATATAATATATACTTATTAATAAAAAAATATCTCCTTTAATTTTAATATCCAACTAAATGTTGAAAATAGATTTTTTTTAGGACTTGTTTGTACTATAATTATTTTTTTAAGGTTTATATGATAATATTGTAATTGCTATTTTAGTCCTACCTATATAAAGTCTCCTAATCCAACCCTAGAAGAAAAAAACCCTACATTTCCCTCTTCTCCTTCTTCTCTCCAGCGGCCCCCCCCAACCCTCTTCTCCTTTTTTTCTCCAGCCCGCCTCCCCCAGCAGCATCCCTCTTCTCCTTCTCCTTCTCCCGGCGCCCTTTCCCCTCTTCTCTCCTTCTCCCAGCCTCCTTCTCTTATCTTCTCTTTTTTTTTCCTTCTCCTCCTGCCATGAACCGCCCTTCTCCTTCTCCGGTGCCCTTTCCCCTTTCCCCTCTTCTCCTTCTCCGGCGTCCTTCTCTTCTCTTCTCTTTTTTTTCTTTCCCTTCTCCTCTCCTCTGCCGTGAACCGCCTCGCCACCTTCTCTTCTCTTTTTTTTCCCTTCTCCTCTCCTCTGCCCAGCCACCGCCCGCCCGCCACCGATCCGCCATAGCCCCTCTCTTTTTTTCTTCTTCTTTATTTTTTTAATACAGAAAAATTTAAAAAAAATGCATTTTGTGACCCGGCCGGTTTTCCCAAACCGTTCGGTTTACTTTCGCTTTGAACGGTCCGACCGGCCGGGTCCACCGGTCGATGAAATCGAGCGGGTTTTGACGAAACGGGTTTTAGCACTCTAACCCGGACCGCTCGGAGGTCCGGTCGACGGTCGGACCGGTCCGACCGGCCGGTCCGGTCCGGGTTTTAAAACCTTGGTTACAAGTGCTATATCCGCCACAAATCGTTTTTCCGTGCCTTTTTTGCCATTAAACATTTTATGAGTGCTAAAAATGCCACAAAAAGAGGGAGGGTGAAGGGAAAAATAGGTAAGAGATCAAATTAATTTCAATTAGACCCTAAAATCAAAATTTTATATTATATTGGGTACCTAATTTTATTTTATTTTATTTTTAATACTTGACCCTTCTTCCCAAATTTACCAAAACTCTCACCGCTACATTCTTCTTTCTTCTCTTCCCACATCGAGCCACCACCACCTCCCATCCAGTTACCCAATCCCTGCCCCCACCCATACCAAAGAGTACCAAATCTGACAAAAAATGACAGCTTGAAGATTTGGAGAGGCGTGGTGAAGGTGATAGCCTAGCAAAAATGTCTAAGAACAATTAGATATTCTTAGGCAATTGGTCTGCATTTTGCATATTGCTTTGCGAGAGTCCTTTTTGTTCAAGAATTCTGATGGTTTCAGATGCAAAGCATTTATGTTAGGTTAATTATGTACTGCAAATTAGTCTACATTTTGTTTAGTACTTTGACTGGTATGTATTTTGTTTAAATTTTTTTGATGTTTTAGCAGCAAAGCACTTGGTTAATCATGTAGTGAAAATTGATTAGCATTTGGCTTATTGCTTTGACTTATATGTATTTTGTAAAACAGTTTCTAAAGGTTAGAGGAGCAAAGCATTTGTGAAATTTGTTATATGTGTCTGAAATATAGATCTAGAAGTGCTTTCATCATATGGATTGCTATTCTTGGTTAATTTTCAGGTGGTATGAGTGGGGGTTAGGGATTGGGTGGCGGCGGTGGCTCGAGGTGGGAGGAGAAGGAAGAAGAAGGTGGTGGAGGCTTTGATAAATTTGGGAAGAAGGGGTCAATTATTTAAAAAATAATTTTTGTACCCAATTAAATATAAAAATGTGATTTTAGGGTCTATTTGAAATTAATTTTATTTCTTACATATTTTTCCCTTCACCCTCCCTCGTTTTGTGGCATTTTTAGCACTAATAAAATGTTTCATGACAGAAAAGACACGAAAAAATGATTTGTGGCAGATATAGCACTCGTAACTAATTTTGTGACACAAAAAGCTATTTGCTCTTATTATTATCATCATGTTTTAACAAACCTATGTCCTCATTGCAATATTTTGCAAGGATCTGGAGTTGCTTGGTGTGGTCCAATCTCGTGACCTAATATTAGTACCAAATTTTATAGGAACTATATTTTAAATTATTAGTTAAACCATTTTTAAGGCCAAGTTCTTTTTTCTCTTCTTTATTATATTTTTTTTGTGTGTGTTTCAATAACGGTACTTTTTAGATCAGTAAAATTCGAATCTAAAATATTTTCTTCTTTTTTTTAGGCTCAACGAACAAAAGAATTCATTCAAAATCGGTAGAACCTGCAAAAAGTACATCAAGTGAGAACAAATATCACTAAATAAAGTTACCAAGACTACTGTCTATTTTTAACAGTAACTGAACTAGAACATTACCAGGTCTTTTTGACAAAAATACTTGTACAATTTAGAAAGCTAGAGAAAAGAAGGTATAGTTTAGATGATTACGAAATTTACTATCTTAAGAATTGAGATGTTGAATTGGTAATTACCATTTAATCAAATTTAGATGATAGGCAAATTGTTTCGCCTTTTTTTTTTTCTTTTCACTTTCTTCTTTTCCTTTAAAATCATGAGGATATGATCCCTAAACTTATGAATTAGAAATAAGTATTCATCTATAAAGGGAACTCATTTTTTTTTTTTTTTAGGAATCGGATGGCCAAGTGGGTAAGGCTATCTTCACTTGGGGCTTAGGTCCCAAGTTCGATTCCCGTATCTCCCCGTTCATGGGCAATAATTCTCCTCCTCTGGTGAAAATAAAATAAAATAAAATAAAATAAAGGGAACTCATTTAATCATTTAAAGAAGCAAAAAACTTAAACCTAATCATTAAAATTGAATAATAGTTTTTAATTTTCTTATGTCGTTTAAGTTACAATTTACAAATAAGATATTAGTATTCGACTATAGAAATATTGTCTCAACTCTCAATAATGTGGGTCGGAGGGCACTCCGAATCCTGCATAATACTCTCTATAACATTTCATAGAAAATTTTTAGTAAGCTCTCAATTATAACCATTCCACTCTTAAGATTTTTTTATTTTTTTTGAAAAATTTATAATATCATTAATTGATATCATGAGCTACATGAGGGAGGTGAAATTCTAATGAATTCCCTACCCTTTAAAGTGAGGTATCAAGCGTCGATAGGTACAATATTTTATGACCACGTAAATATACTCTAGGAAAAAGACAAAAGCAAAACCGAGGTAAACGAATTTAAGTTATATGAAAAATTCTTTTATTAAATTGTTATAAGATTATTTGAACCGGGTGGGGTCGGAGGCCGACATCAGGTAAACGAATAAATTTAGAGCATATCAACTTTGGTTAGCCTAATGTACAGCTGGTTCATTAAATTGGTGACAATTACTCAGAGGAGTAGCCCAATGTATATCCTCCTTTAATGGTGCATCGCTTTCGCAATTTGTTTGGGAAGCATCAATTAGGTCTCCAAGAATTAACTAGACCGGTCCATTCTCAAAACAAAACAAAATAATAATAATAAACAAATAAAATAAGAATTATATAGACCAATGTTTGTTAAAAAATATTAGTAAAATTGATCAACATTTCCGATTTGAAACTATATTTTTCGAGTTCAACACCTCCTCTAATAATAAAAATATCTTTTTAAAAAAATAATTAAAAAAAAAAAAGACTGAGTATTATTATCACACGTGTTGTGTCTTTATTCTTCTTCAATACTACCACAGGCAGTACCTACCCATGGCTATGACATTGGCCTAACCATAAACATAAATAGCAAAGTTGTAACACGAGTGCATTTCTCAATCTTAATATACTACACTTATATGAAATATCAAAATCAAACTTCCCTAATTTAATATTGGATCACCCACAAATGTTGGTACTATAAATCTAACGCTATCTCTAAGAATGAATGGTGTATATTGAATTTATCCCACAATTCTTCCACTCTTGAAGTGCGTTTTTTGAGGTATTATTTAATTTTTGACAATACTGATATTTAATTTTGCACATGTAAATAGAAAATTTTGACAAGCAAGAAAATCAAAGATTGCACATCCTAAAAAGAAAATTTTGATACGTATCCAAGAAAATCAGCAAACTGAAAAAGGTCCTTGGATTGAGCCCTAGAGAAGAGAAAACTAAAGGGCTTAATGTGGACGGTGATATAGGAATGAGTAGCATGGTGGCTCTAGTTAGGTATTTTGCTTGGTTTCAATTTTGGCATCGGTCCCCATTTTCATTTAATATGAGTCAAATGAAGCAAATATCAACAAGAAAATTGACGTTTTGAGAGGGGTGAAAGGGTCAAAGGAATGGGCATGAAAGTGTTCTCAAAATTAAAAAAAATGGAGATAAAAGATGTGGGGTCTGGTTGGATTGGGAGTTGGTTTGGTTTAACACTCAAACCAGTTTTAGATTAAGAATTTTGTTTGGGTCTGAAACTGAGACCAAAATCTCAAACACAAACCCGTGATGTTTGACACCAAGAGAGTGTCGCAGTTGGGAACAAATTCAATTGCGTGAATTGATGAATATTTTTACAACTATTCTAATCGAATTAGTCAGGTAAAGTATCTAAACACACAAGATAAAGTATCTAAACACAAAAGATAAAAAAGATGTGGTGTTGACCCTCAACCCCTCAATTATTTTGGCTTCTCTAGTCGTTTGTTTGATAGCTTCAATTTTCTGGTAGATGTTATGTCTTTGGTACCCTTTGATTAAACCTCTTACCCACTCAAAGTCCCACAAGAAATGATTGGTCATGTATTTTAATTTTTGCTATGTGCATGCATTTTTCTCCACCTGCCGTGAGCCAGCATGCAAGAGAAGAACTTCTTAGAAAATGATGGAATGGAATTCATTCAATAGCTTAATCTTTTATTTATTTTATGTTTTATGAGGACATGAATAAGTATCGAGACTTTGTTTAAAGGTCACTAAGCTCTTTCCACCTGACCTGAGTCAACTCGTGTTTAATTAAGAAAAATTGAATGAGTCATTATAATGATGGACAACTGTTTTCCAGCCATTATCTATATGGTCTTTTATTAAACACAACTTGGCAAGTAGGTTTACTGCATGTTTTTTTTTTTTGCTAGTACTCCATTTGCTGGAGCAGAGCAGGGAGAGATAAAAACTGTACGTGAGATCAAATCACATCTGCACCACAACCTACCCTCAATATGGAGTGCCTTAGTAGTTGATGATCCTACTAGGCCCCAAGCATATAGAGTTTAGTTTCCAATCGGATTTTTTTTTGCACTTGCGGGGGCACATGTAAAACGTCAGATCAAGTTTTTTTACACTTAAAGTTTTAAGTAATAATAAACAATTATTTTTTAAATAATTAAATAATTATTCAGTCTATCAAAAAAAATAGTTATTCATATTTTTTCAATCGTTGAATTAAGTGATATAACAAGTAACACATGTTTTGCAATATGCGAAACAAACATTTGTTCCGCATATAATTCTGAAACGATAAAAGCCATAACCTAAAGGTAACCAAAACCTTATCCTTGCTTCTGGTGTCTGCATTTCTCAGTCCATTATTTATTCCCTACTACAGTTTCCAATTAATTTGTAACGCATTGAAAGAAAGGACGGTGGCTCTAGTGCGGAATGTAGATAATTTCTTATCTGATTATTTTTTCTCTTCTGTTGTATTTTAAAATTTTAACGATTAATATTGATTTAAAACGGGCACATGTTCTGAGTTTTAGAACATTTTTTGTATTTTTTAGTCTAAAAACAACTGTATTAAGACGTTTCGTACCTACTAAAAAAAAATTATTCCACGTAATATCCGAACTGTAAAGAAAGTAAAGCAACCCTAAATGCTTTGATTTTTACTGCTTTCCAATCTACCCCTTTTTGTAAGTCAATTAGTAACGGAGATACCCGTAAGGCTTGTTTTAGTAGGGCTGTTTGTAATGAATCTTATCCTATTTTGGAGCAGTTTGGCTAATATATCTAGTACTCTGTTTTCTACACACACACAAAAAAAAAAAAAATGAAAGTAAAGCAACCTTCCAAAAACAAAAGGTACATCATGGTCATGCGTACCCCGCACCACCAACCCCAAAAATCCGAGGGGTGGGATCCTACATGAAAAGTTGTTTTTGGGGACTTATAGTAAGGCAAAAAGGCCTATTCGGTCCTAAATGATGTTTCTAAGAATCTTTTGAGTTCCAAAATATTTTTTTTTTAACTTTTTATATCCTGTAAATACGTGCTGCCTTTTTATTTCTTCCGTCCATTTTTTTGTTAATTTTCTGTTAAGTCTGAAAACCAGTCAAATGAACCCTTTTTATTCAGGGGTAATAATGTCATTTCATTTTCCCCTCAGTAAAAAAAAACGAACTAACGCCTTTTAGTTGTAATCAAATTCATCATCTATTGTTCCATCTTCTTCTCCCAACTGAAATTAGGGTTCTTCTTCCTATTTGGGTTCCTAAATGTCGTCATCTTCCCAATCGAATCGAATGGGTCAATTCGGTGCAATTGTGGTGATAATCCTGTTATCAAAATCTCTAAGACTTCCACAAACTCAGGAAGACTCTTTTGGGGGTGCAAGAACTATGAGGTGAGCATCAATGGAGATGGGTTAATTATTACTAGTGAGTAAATTGTTCAAACTATTATACAAACTGAAATGGCTTTTGAATTTCAGGAAGATCTTGATTATGCTAATTTTGAAGACACCTCTGTTGCTTCAATGCCTCCCTTTAATATGTTTTAGGAACTAGATGAATGTTTGAACATCTCTTTTGGGTAGCCATAATAAGCTTTTTTGGTAAATATTATGTAGTTCTAGAATTATAGCCAACTTCCTGGCTTTATTTTCTTTTTGTACTCTAATCTGGATATATTTTGTAAAGATGGCCAATATAAGCTGATTTAGTCTCAGGTTTGGGCATGAATTTATTTGCAATAGGTACTTAATGTTATTCAAATCCATCAATATCACAAGAGTTACTGCTACATTACATGACTTACTACAACAGGTACAACAACTAACCTCACAGGTGAAAACACAATAAATTAACCATCCTTATTTCGAAAAAATTACAACTATTGTAATCAACCAAGAAAATAACAATGCAGCCCACAAAAATCGTTCCCTAATTTCATATTGAGCAATAGTGGACTTGGAAAAACACATTTTTTCTTCAGTTTACTGCATTTTCCACAGGGAGGCATGTCGAACCATCTAAAATAATCACAATGATTTCTTTTCTGCAAAAAAAAAAGTTCAAATTCAGTTTGTATAATAGTTTGAACAATTCACTCACTAGTAATAATTAACCCATCTCCATTGATGCTCACCTCATAGTTCTTGCACCCCCAAAGAGTCTTCATGGGTTTGTGGAAGTCTTGGAGATTTTGATAACAAGATTATCACCACAATTGCACCGAATTGACCCATTCGATTCGATTGGGAAGATGACGACATTTAGGAACCCAAATAGGAAGAAGAACCCTAATTTCAGTTGGGAGAAGAAGATGGAACAATATATGATGAATTTGATTACAACTAAAATGGGTTAGTTCGCATTTTTTTACTGAGGGGAAAATGAAATGACATTATTGCCCCCAAGTAAAAAGGGTTCATTTGACTGGTTTTCAGATTTAACAGAAAATTAACAAAAACGTGAACGAAAGGACTAAAAAGGCAGTACGTTACATACATGATATAAAAAGTTTAAAAAAAATCTGTTGGGACTCAAAAGATTTTTAGAAACATCATTTAGGATGAAATAGGCTTTTTTCCCATATAGTAAACACATGTGGCTAAGCACACTTGGTGAAGGACGGCCCAAGTCTAGTCACTAATGGACTGGCATTGATGATTAGGACAAAATGGACTTGCCGGAATTCTTCATTAGAGGTCCATTTCTTTTTGGACGGGTGCTGATTCGCCCCAGCGTTTATTCCACAATATTTGACCATTTGGTTTTCATTTTTTCTGCCAAAGGCTTTGGCCGACGTTTCAACTCTTCCTCCACACGTGAATACTTGTAATTGATTTCGTGTATCCTTCGGTGAAAGATCTCTCTACAAGTAATCTTATAATAACCTTGTGTTTATTTGTTAAGTACAAATTTGATATATGTGAAAAGAGTTAATAACTATTTATAGTACTAAACTATTTACGAATTTCTCTTTATAGTACTAAACTATTTTTTTTTATCTAAATATGTCACTCAACTATTTAAGTTTATCAAAAAATATACAACCACCTATTTTTTGCGTGTTTCGGCAATGATGTCACGTGAGTTGCTTTCGCAACATGAATAAAGGCGAAAAGGGAAAAGAAATATTGGAAACGTCGGGTCATAAATGCTTAATTTGATGCATCCCGCTTTGCCCTCGCAACAACAAATTAAGCAGCTTATCGTCCGACATTTCCAAGATTTCTTTTCCTTTTCGTCGTTGTTGATGTTCCGAAGCAACTCACCTGACGTCGCTGGTCGGAAAACACCCAAAAAATGGGTGGTTGTATATTTTTTGATAAACGTAAATAGTTGAGTGACAAATTTAGATAAAAAAATAGTTTAGTACTATAAAGAGAAATTCGTAAATAGTTTAGTGCTATAAATATCTATTAACTCTATGTGAAAAATATGAAATTAAATCTTTTATATGATAGCGGATAACTTACGATAGTCTTTTACTAAAACAAATTTCACAATCTAAATCTCTACTATCCAAAAGAGGAAGAGGTAAGAGTCTTTATAAAAATTAGCTCATGTAACTCCATATCATCTCAAAATCAATTGACAGTGAGAGGTGTTAACCCATGAGTTTATAAGTGAAAATTTAAGGCTTGTCACCCTATTTGGGTCGTACGGGGAACAATTAGAGTTCATCTGGGCATTACGAGCCAACACATCCCACTTAAAGGCTCACTCTGATACCATGTGAAAATTAGTTTATAAATCTCCATTTCCTCTCAAAACCAATTAAAAATGAGAGATGTTAACCCATAAACTTATAAGTGATTTGAATCTTTGTTAGGCACTTGATTTGAGACTTCACATTTGAAGAGCTTTAGACTCGACCTTTTTGTAACTCATTACGTGGAGTGGTGGTATCTAGGCCTGTCAATTGAGCATATTGAGTCTAAAATATTTGATACAGACTCAGCCCTACTAAATTGAGACCCAATTTGGATTTCTATTAGATTGGGTCTAGATCTTTCCAACTAGAGTTCGGACTCAACAACATTGGGTATTGGATCTAATTTGGATCCGCTCACTAATTTTACTTAAAATTTTATTGATACTCACTTTTATCGATCGAAACGTGAATATTTTTTTAAATAAAATAAATAATGATTATTAGCGAAATATTTTGTGAAAAATAATATGCACCGTTCATTAACATTGACATCGTATCCTTGGGTTCATATAAAACAAAATAAAAAATAATCTTAATTGAGTCTTTTGGTCCTTGTGTCTATACAATTATAATTTAGACTCACAACTCTTAAATCTCATATTTGCCTTGGATCCTACACATGAGTCTAGACCCAATATAAATTTGAGCATATAAAAGTTTATGTAAACCCAAATTGAATCTTATAAGTGTTGATCTGAATCTAGAGTCTTTGAGTTCAATTGACACGCCTAGTGGTATCCATTAGGCTACTTTCCGTCAAACTCTGGCGGGCTGCCTCCATCACCGTGACCGAGAAAAAAAAGGAAACAATCATGCACCAACCCACCATCAATACCTAATGCCTAATGCCAAAAAGCTCTTCCTTTCATGATTCCAAGAAAGAAACATTTGTGTTGCCTCCCCTCTCCCTTCCCAAAACAAATTATTATTTTTTAAAAAAAAAAAGTAAAAGAAAACTTAATTTATTTGTGGACATAGCATTAGTCACGAAAAATAGATGATAATCTTAAAAAAGAGAAATTTTTTTCATGTGAGAACTTTACAAATATGACGGAGATAAAATATGAAAAGAGACGGATTACCATAAATCAAACAGGAGACGAATGTTCCAAATAATTTTCTGAAATAGAAGAGAGAATAAGTGCAGTCGGCACCGTCAAGGACAAAAGTCGAATAAAAATAAATTAAGAAAATGATATTCGATTATCAATGAAAGGTTAACATTTGTATTTCAAATTTTTTTTCAAAATAATAATGTTAACATTTCGATCATCAATGTAAATTTAATGAACTCTTATCATTTTTACCCTCTTTTTATTTTTTTTTTAACTATAATTTTAATTTCCAAGAAGTAGTTGATGAAGATATATTAGTCTTGGAAAATGCTTTTCTACTAGAATTTTGGGAATAGAAACCCTAAACTCTCAAATTGAGGATGTTAAATGACTATCTTACCCCCTGCTGGTATAAGGGATTCACCCAACTATAAGGGCAAAAAGGTCCAAAGACACTATTTTAGTCAATCTTTTAGCCAATAATTTTAGTAGCCTAGCAAGGTCCATTAGTCTTTTAGGTTTAACTTTTATTGTTTTTAGGAATTTCTTAATCTATGGAAAAATTCAAATGTTAATCTTATTTTGGGATGGAGGGAGTATTACTTGCATTTTTTTTATGATGATATTAGTATTAGAGTATTTAATTTTATTAATTTAATTAAAATTTAATGATGTTATAATCTATTAATATGATATTCTGTATTTGCGATAATAAATGTAAAATGTTTTGAATCGACAATATGTGACTAATTAAACTAGTATCACAAAAGTAATTAATTCAATCCTTACTTATTCGAAGTAATTTTTAAGAGATTTGAACTATGCTCAATCAATTATTTTAACATAGTAGCAAAGTCTAATTATCCAACCAAATTTTTTTAAAAAATACGTACTTATATAATTTTAATTATTATCTATATCAAATTGTTCAAAAATTAAAAAAAAAACATATTCACATAATTTGAATTTTTATTATTCTTTGGCTAATGTTAATTAGCATTCTCGTTAAATCTAATGGTGAGTTCGAATTAATCTAGTGACTAATTTTTGTTGAGGCTCTAGTTTGTAGTATGTAATATTCTGCAAATATAATGGCTGAAACCATATGTTCTACAATATTTTATAAAAAATATTAACAGATTGTAAATAAGCAATTTTAATCATTAAATTTAATTTTTAGTATATATATTCCATACTAAAGTCGCATTAGTTAATTTTATATGGGCACTAAAAACAAGTGCATTACCTTTTTCCTTTATTTTTTTGAAAGTCGAGAAGCACTAGCATCGAATTCTGCTCCTCCTATCACTTGTAGCTACTCAATAAAATTTTAACTTGGTCCAAAACATATGATTTTTTTTAAAGGTAAGAGCTGAGAGTCATACCTCCATCCAAATCTGAGGATTTTTAGCCAGATAGAATATAAACCGCAAGATATATACAAATTAATAAAGTTTTAAAGGAGAGAATCGACAAAACATCAACTCTAAACGAAATTCCAATATGCATTAACGAGTAGCAATATTGACATCCCAAATCTGCCAACTTTCATGGAACGCTAAAACATATCATATATTATATTGCGGTACCCAGTGACGGATGCACACCCGAAAATTTTGTTTAATTCTAATTATATACTCATGCATAATGATTATGTCTATGTTATTAAGGTTTAATGACCCCACTAGAAATTTTGGTGACCCCAGACTCAACAATACCAAACCCAGAAGATAATGACGTGGTGATTTAATTTTCTTGACTGTAGTGTGAGTTCCAATCAATTTCTTTATTTATTTGAAAGTTTTGTAATAATGGTTTATTAATACAAATATTATAAATAATAATTTTTAATAGAAATATAGAATAGTTTATTGAGAAAAAATTCTTATAGAAAATGTGATATTTTTTTAAAAATATTGTGGGGTGGTCGCCCTCTAAATCTGCTAATGTGCACGCCCTCTCTTTCCCCACCATTTCTGAAACGTCGAATTTTCTATAGAAAAATTTTAATTTATTTTTTTGTTATGTCCAAATGAGTGATCTCACTGTCGCTACATTCTGAATCCGTCACTGACAGTACCGCAGTTGTATACTCATTGCACGGTGGTCCCTAAAGAAGTTTTATTCCCTCTGAAGATAAACATCATCATATGTTCACATTTGTTTGAATTTATCAACTCTCTTCATAATTGGTCCTGTTCTAGGGTACGGCTGGGGCAGGTACACCTTTGTTTTTAGGGTTATAGATTGCGATTCATCAACTTCTTCAGAAATGGGACAACAAAGTGTTCAAGATTTCTCACAGAGAAAACAAAACGACAAAAAAAGAAGGGCAAAAAAGGTGTCAAAGAATGCTTCACGACATGAAATTAGATTTCTTGCCCAATAGTAATGTACAGTTTGTGGTAGATTTTTTGGATAAATCTCAAGATTTAAATTATTTACTAATTTTAAAATCGAAAGATAAGAATTCGTAGAATTGGATTTAACTATGTTTAAGAGTCCTAATTTCACGAGTAAATAAAGGAGGTACTTGAATTAAGTCTTTAAAACTGAGACTTAATACAAATAGTATGTAAGATAATTAGAGGGGTATTATTGATTTAGAATTAGACTAAAAAATCGAAAATATACAATATTTATATTTTTAAAAGAAATACTTGTAGTTGATAAAGATAAAGATGATAAAAGAAAGGACGTAGCCAGTAAGCTACATATCGTGTGGCAAATGGCAATGGTGTTTCCGAGCAGCGGGCAGCTCCTGCAAATTTTAAAATTCAAAAAATAAATATCATCAGTCACACACGTCATCATAATCTTCCACCCTTCTTCCCTTGCCCTTCCACGTCACCTCCCTTCCCTTCCCTTCCCTTCCAGCCTGGCAGAACGCCCTTTTCACCATCCAATCCCTCACCCCCACGTGGCACTCTCCACAGTTGCCATCTTCCTTACTACAGCTGTCTCTCGCCCTTTTATATAAATACCTCCCTCTTCCTGCATTCCTTCCCAGTCACTCTTTCCACTTCCTCCTCCTTTCTCACCCCATCGCCACCTCTTACTATGGCCTCTGCCACCACTTTTTGCATTTTCTTCTTACTAATTGCACTTTTCTCCGAGCCTGCTACGGCAGCGCTGGTGGAGGAGCAGCCTCTGGTACTGAAATACCACAACGGCGCCCTTCTAAAGGGCAAAATCACCGTTAATCTCATCTGGTACGGAAAGTTCACTCCGATCCAGCGTTCGATAATCGTGGATTTTCTTCAATCCCTAAACTCTCGGATGACGCCGGCTCCTTCTGTCTCCACCTGGTGGAAAACGACCGAGAAGTACAAGGGAGGCTCCTCCGTCGTCGTCGTGGGAAAGCAAATTCTGGAAGAGAAATATTCCCTCGGAAAATCACTCAAAAATTCCCAAATTGTGTGGTTGGCTTCGAAAGCCGGACATTTACCCGGTTCGATTAACCTGGTTTTGACGGCGAAAGACGTTTTCGTGGACGGATTTTGTATGAGCAGGTGCGGAACTCACGGGTCGACCCGTGGAGCGACCCGATTTGCTTACGCCTGGGTTGGAAACTCGGAGACTCAGTGTCCGGGCCAGTGTGCTTGGCCTTTCCATCAGCCCATTTACGGCCCGCAAGGCCCGCCCCTTGTTGCTCCGAACGCGGACGTCGGAACTGACGGGATGGTAATAAGCTTGGCCACTGTTTTGGCGGGAACCGTAACGAACCCGTTTATGAACGGGTATTTCCAGGGTCCTGCAACGGCGCCGTTGGAGGCTGTTTCGGCCTGTACAGGTAAGTTCGGATCGGGTTCATACCCGGGTTATGCGGGTAAGACTCTGGTAGACAAGAGTACCGGTGCGAGTTATAATGCTTATGGGTTGAATGGAAGGAAATACTTGCTTCCTGCTATGTGGGACCCCCAAAGGTCTGCGTGTTCTACGCTTGTTTGATCGATTGGTTACTAATGAAGAAGAAGAAGAAGAAGAAGAAGGTGAGGGGGGAATAATCATCTGCGGGTAGTCTCTGTGTATGTATGTATGTAAATGAAATGTGTTTTTCTTCGGGAAAGGACGGTGAAGGGGACGATGGGTAGTAGTTGTCGTTTTGCGTGACGTGTAAATTCTCTTTCTTCTTTTTTTTTATTTTAGGAAAATCTTAAAATTGGAAGAGGAAGCATCAGTACTGGTACTAGTAATAATTTTGGATAAGTATGTGTTACTATTTCTTTCCAAAAGATAGATCATCAATTGCTATAATATAAAGGAAAAAACTATAAATGTAACTCTCTTTCCATTATCTGTAGAGGCTAAACTACATTACAAACCACCAACCACAATACATACTTTTCTTTTGTATTTTCCCATGTTCTTGAAAAAATGTTCACAATTCCAAGTACATCAGTCCCTATCACCAATTATCGGCCCCCTTATAAGTTCCCACATCAATGATTTCTTTTCTTTTTTCTTTTTTCAAAATAAAAATGTTAAAATTTACAATCACTACTTTCAAATATCTATCAAGTATTCTGAGTGTGTGTAATATGTAATAATAATAGGCAACACTGGAAATATCTTTACAGATTGCATAAAGACAAACTACTCATGGTTCAATCCCTTGGGGATTATACCATTTTGATTTTAGTTCTTTCGACGTGCTGAACTAATTTGCACATGACAAAAATATCAATCGTTAGATCAAATGATTTGAGTGTCCATATTGATAGAGAGCGGTAGAAGGGTTATACTAGTATTGAAGGTGCAAATAATAGAAAAAAAATGCATTTCTTAATATAAAACTCTAATGTGAAAAATGAAGGAATTACAAAGAGAATGGAAGAGGATAACACCAAAACCAAAAAGGGTAATGAAGATAGGTGTCCTAACTGGGTCACGGGGGTATAATAAACAAAATAGAGAGGGAGTTAAAGTTTCACCATTAAGATCCATACACTGAATCTATGGCAAAAGAATCAGACAACTTCAGTACTCTGATGTGAAGCTAACTGATCTTTTCATGACATATTTTAGATACACTACAATTACCCTAAAATAGAGTAGTAGATGAATGAATGGTCAAGGGTGTATTTAGGTTAGATTTTTTTGGGTTCAAGAAAAGCTAAAATCAAGTTGTTTTCAAGATAAAATGTGAAGCTCAAAGTGAATAATTTGTATTGAAAATGTGAAGAATAAACAAATACACCCAAAGAGCAACAGATAAAACCAATACAAGAGTTTTCGAGTTTTTGAACAAAAGTATTCCTCACAATCACTGTGTCATTTGTAGATGCACCCCTCCCCATCCAGGCTAGCTTCCTTCTTGATCATGCACCTCAAAGAATTCTCTTACTTCGGCCTATAAGAATACATCCCACAGTTAATTATTAGAGCCTGCGCTTAGTAGGCATCTCTCAACAGGAAAATGAGTTATTATTGACAACTAATTCAACTATTCCTTGGAAAAATATGACCTCAAAAGCATAATATGCGTTTCAACTACAAGAGAAGCATCTCAACAGCAGACTTAACGACATACCACCACAGATTATAATTACAATATCGGCCAATAAATAGTTCTAAAATTTAAATCCAATATAAATTTCTCCAAGAGGTTATACTTGAAGGATCCTCAGCCTGTTCCTCCCCCGCCCACTTCTGTTCTGCTTCTCCCACCACCACACAAAAAAAAATAAAAAATGCAAATGATAGCTCCAAATTATAAATAACAGTACAAGGGTAGCAGGGAAGGATTTGAGAGAGTGTCTTTAACAGTTGGCTCATGCACATTGATTATCAGAAGTAGGGGCTGTATCGCATGGGTGCCCTAAACCTGGGAACCTTCCTGCAATACAACAAGTACTTGGGTTTAGGATACTAAGGTGGGAAAACATGGTCCAGCCAACATAGTTCTCCAAAAGTACCAAATAATGATTATAACCATGCTGCAGATAAGTTACGGAAGCTTACCCGTATCCATAAGGAGGATACATGAAAGGACCCATAAAAGGTAGTGCCTGGCCACGAAAGCCCATGTAGGGGTTGCCGCCGGAACGCCATGAGCGAAATTGTTTCATACCAGGGATGTTAGTTCGTTTAGCTGATACCTGAAGTAGTATGGCAAGTTCAGAAGGGATAGAAAAGGCCAATAAAAAAAAAGTGATAGTAAAAGAAAAATTGCAACATCGGTTTGCTTTACCTTCAACTGGCGGCCGAGGAGCTCTGTCTCATTGAGAAGAATAGCCTCTAGGACAGCTTCTGGTTCAAGAAATTCAACATAAGCATATCCCTTTGGTTGCCCAAACTTGTTAGTTCGAATTGTTACTCTATTCACACTTCCACATGACTGAAAATGCTGTTGTACCTCCTCAGGTGTACATGCATAATCCACCTACGAAGCAAGTATCAAACATTTACTATATATTCTAGAAGGAGATGCCAAGAACATGCCTATGCGTAATATAATACTCCAATAATATTCATGAGAGTAAGTAAGCTAAAGAAGCATTATCCTACAGTTTGTAAAACAAAGAGAAACTTTAAATTCTCATTTGTGCAGTTATCTGTTTGCTTTTGTAAAAGCACATCAACCTTGGGCGCGTTTCTCAGAGTTTACCAAGAAATTCACCATATAGTTTGCATTTTCATGGGTTCATTCTAGAGACTTAGATTGTCCATAACAATTCTAGATGCCTTCTGATTCATAGTTAGTGGTTCTGGGTTCGCACCACAGAAAAAAGGACCAACCCTATAAAACACTAAAGATTCCAAAGTCTTGAACCCATTTACCAGTTAAGTCTTACTATAACACACTTTAGAAAGCCAACCCTGTTTGCAAGGCAGATGCAAATATCTTCACAAAAAGATGAAGGAGAATCATCACTATACAGTATACAGTAGAGTAAAAAAAGAATATGGCCCTCATGCAAGAGAAGAAAACAAAAGAAATAAATAGGAAAAATAATAGGATATTCCAAACAACTACATGAAGGAATTTGGATCCAGTATCAGGACCACCAACCTGGTGTAACATTCCAAATAAGTAAATACAAAACATTATGCAAAGGAAACCAGAGGATTAGAAAGTGCACGCATCAGAGATCAGAAGTGCGGTTACAAGTAACCAATTATAAATGTATAAGAAAGAATCTCACATTGCCAACAAAAACCGATCGCCCGTCCACTTCTTCTTTGTTTGCTTGACTAGCTGCAGTAGCCGCAGGATCTGGTACAATGAAAATATGAACATGAAGAAAAAACAAATAAGTGCCTAATTCTCAGAGGAAAAGAAATCTAAATCCGTAATTTATCATCCAAAGAAGCAAGAAAGACACAAGATCAACTTAGATAGGAAACAAGTTATCACGCAGGCTGAAATAAAATTACAGCCTCAATCAATCTTATCCAATCAATATCACATGCCTCCAGAACTCTGGTTTCTATTTCTGAACATTATACTATCTAACAAATTCGAACCTTGAAGAGTATGCTAAGTTGTAAAGGCATAGCTAAAATACCAAGCTCTACCGATGACTTGCAAATACAAAAAAAAAAAATAGGGAAATTGTCTTATCAGCTTTCCCCAACTCCATATAAAAACATTAGTGAAAAGTGCAAACCCTGGTTAATTATTAACCCCATCTCTTCCCACAAAACCATAGCTGTAAGTAACAAAACACCTAATAATGGAGTTAACAAGAACAAGAAACCATCACCACGAGAAAACGAAATCCAAGAAAACAAGGAAACAAGAAAACGAAATCCAAGAAAACAAAGAAAACAAAGACTTTTTTTTAATAAAAAAGCCGGAAAAGTGAACCTTGAACGGTGGCCCCCATATCTCTCTCTACTTTTGCCTGCATTTCGCGAAGAGCAGATGCTTCATCCTCCATCTCTTTCAATCTTTTCTTCATATCATCTAGCTCCTATAATGTAATTTCAACACACATAAATTAATGAAAAACAAATTTATTTATTTAAAAAAAAAATAGCACATTCATAAACATATATAGGAATAAATAAGTTAGGGTTTTGAATTAATTTAAAAAAAATGTCGATTAATAGGAAGAGGAGAGAGTTACTACGGGAACGGCGTCGTCGGCCATTTCAACGTCGTCGCCTTCCATTGCTGATCCTTCTGTTCTCCGTCTCCGTCACCGTCGCTCGCTCTCTTCTTTTTCTCTTTTCTTTCTTCTTTCTCAGTGAAGTTATTATTAGTATAGTAAGAGGAGAGAATAATCTGATTTTTTTTTTTTTTCTATTTGGTATTGGGGAAATTGGACAGTCCGGCTCCTATGCGGGATAGACTTTTCTCTATGCAGATGTGGGCCGTTAAAAAATCTCATCCGACGTCTAAGATGGTGTCCCGGATGTCCAACACCAAAGCTGTTCCGCATAGGAGCCGGGAGCGAAATTGGGAGGTACAATCACTTGTGCCTCATTACCCGTCAAAAGCTTTATGCTGCTTGTACTATCCGCTGGTAGTTTTCGGATCGTGGGTCTGTCCACCAGCGACTGCTGTTTCTTCCAAAGAAAATTAACCGAAAGTAAAAAATGGAAAAAATAATAATTTTGTCACAAGTTACTACAGAATACTACTACAGTACTACTGCTTACTATCCAATTACATGATAAGTATAACTAATATTTCCCTTTAATTATTTATCTTTAATTATTTATTAATGATATTATTACTTTTCAAAAAAAAAAATGAATTGATCCTAAATAAAATGTAGCAAATGTTTTAATTATTTATCTTTAATTATTTGCAAAATCATATGCTTTCTGCATTAAAGTAGGGTAATTAGGTTAGTATATAAATAATTAGTTCCATTTTTTTTTGTAATTTTAGCAAAATTATTAATCATTATCACTAAACACTTGTCCAATTCATGATTTGAACACATACTCATTCACATTCTTGGAGCCCAAGATACTTGGAGGCTACTCAATGTTTTCTTTTTAACTTGATCCAAAGAGAATGTTTGCTCTTCAAATACTATTTCTTTTTATTGTAAAATGACTATTTTACCCTCAATATTTAATAAAAATTACCAACTTACAGGATCCATTGGACCGAGACCCGGATATATATTGCAATTTAGCAAAAGGCAAGAGAAGTATGTCGACACAAGGGGCGGCTTAAACATTTTCGGGCCCTGTACTAAATTTTAAATTAAGATCCTATATAATCTTCAAAAAAATATTGGAGCCTCGAATTTTTCGTTATATATATAAAAAGAAAAAAAAAATGGGGCCCCGAATTTTTGGGAGCCCGGTGCGATCGCTCAGCTCGCACACCTATTAGCCGCCACCTATTAGCCGCCACTGGTTGACACTATAGATCAATAGAAACTTCTTGTGTGTGTATATATATATATCTGTGCTACTTAATTTGTAAGAGTAGAACAAATTGATAATTTCATTATATCCAGAGAACTGATAATCATCAATGGGCAGCATGATTAATGTTGAAGTTGTGAGCAAGAAGCTGATTAAACCATCAAATCCAACCCCAAATCATCTTACAAGTCTGAATCTCTCACTCTTTGATCAGGTTGCTGTTCCTATATATACTGATGCCATTTTCTACTATCTGAACACTTCCACCAGATCTGATCAAAGTGCCACCGGAATTTCTCAGTTGGAAAATTCACTCTCCGAAACGTTGACTTGTTTTTACCCATTGGCTGGCAGATTAATCCTCCATAACCCTGCCTCCATCAATTGTGGAGATCAAGGAGTTGACTTCTTCGAAGCTCGAGTCATCGGAATAGAACTTGCCGAATTTCTGAATCACAATTTCATAGAGATCCAGCTTCTTATTAATAAATTTCTTCCTTGGGATAATACTCCATCTGCAGCAGCTCTGTACACGAGTCCATTACTAGCAATCCAGATCAACAGCTTTGAATGTGGAAGCATTGTTTTAGGCCTACGTATCTCCCACGTTATTGCAGATGGTAGCACCGTCTTCAGATTCATTAACCAATGGGCCACCCTAAATCGGACATCGGGCAGTTTTGACCGAATTCTTAGTCCTCCAAATTTAAGTTATGATCAGTTTGCTTCACTTTTCCCGGCTAGAGAATCGTTATACAAGGCCAAGCTCTCACTGGCTTCACCATCTAAAGGTACTATTTAGTATTTCTGTAATTTTGTTCTTGCAAAAGTTAATAATAATGAGGTTCTCCCGTTCAACTTTTGAGTTTTTTAATGATATCTTTATATTTGCGTGTGCTTCCGCTGTCCCAACAGGTACTGCACGGCCCAAGGTAATTGCAAGAAAGTTCTTGTTTGATGAAAAAGTAGTATCAGGAATCAGGAATGAAGCTGCCTCATCTTTGGGCTACAAACCGACCAGGGTTACAGTGGTAATTGCAATCATATGGAAGGCTCTCATAGGTATATCTAAGGCTAAAAATGGGAGCCTAAGGAACTCTGTGATCGCTGTGGCAATGAACTTACGCGGGAAGGAATCGGTACAACTACCGGACCTTACTTACGGGAACTTTTTTACTCCGGTTCCGGTTTCCTTTATTGCAAGTGATCATATTGATTCCAAAATTGGGTTAAATGATTTGATCATTTTGGTCGGAGATACGATGAGAGAAGCCAAGAAAACGGTTGCAAATGCAAACACTAGTGATGAAATTTCGTCAATAATGATAAATTTCAGAAGGGAGCTAGTAGAAAAACGGTGTGGGGCAAATGAATGGGAGGGTAACATATTCTCTAGTTGGTGTAATTTTCCAGCGTATGAAGCTGATTTCGGATGGGGAAAGCCGTTCTGGGTTAGCAGTGCAATCCAGGAGGGGGAGGTCATTTGGCTTATGGATACAAGAACTGGGGGCGGAATTGAAGCGTGGATCAACTTGAAGGAGGTAGACATGCTTGAACTCGAAAAAGATCCTGATTTTCTTTCATTAGTTTCCAATCAATAGTAATATTTATCTTTGCTTGTCATTTTTCATTTTCAGTAATAAATTTGTTTGCAGCGGAATAAGAATCACTTGTATTGTGTAATAATGCTTCCATAAGCAAAAAAGTTTCATACATTAATCAGTAATAATGCTTGGATTCGTGCTAGTCACAATCTCGAATATCCATAACATCTTTTCGACTGGATAGCAATCTAAGAACCGGTGCACCACTAATAATGGACTATTTTACAGTTATAGGAGAAAAGAATGAGGAATCAATTATCTGTAAACCCTTTTGTTTGATCTGAAAATCTATCTTCCAGGGTAGTTCAGTTCATGTCCGGCTAAATTCGCGGTCCAGATATCTGAATCTTGCATAATGCCAATGATGGTCGATTTACCTTACTATAAAAATCACTAGGCAAGTGCACCTATCGCTTAGAATAGTATAGCAGTCTAGTCAAGTGTCGATCCCACAAGGACTACAAGCACTAATAATTACCCTTTTTCTACTGTTTAATCGATCGAGTTATATGCTTAAAAATAGTAAATAACTAGAAAACAAATAAATAATTTATAAGAATAAGATGAGAAAAGACACTTGAACAAGAATCCCCCTAGACGTATCTATATATGAACTGGATGGATTAATTCAAAAGAACTTATTCTGAAGCAGTGAAAATTCCAATAATGAAGCTTTAATGTTTTTCAACAGTTTAAAGTTCCTACATTTGAGTTGATTAATTGAAATTTCTTTCGTAATTAAAACCACAAAGATGCATTAAGATTTATGAATTCCCTTATTAGGTTTGACCCTAATCCCGAAGATTTATGTAAATTCTATTTCTAGAAAACCATGCAACTCTTTTTATTATGCGATGATCTATTCAAATTCTTCCTTTTTCAATTCCAAATAAGAAATTAAAGATGAATTAATACTCTAGAAAATTAATCCAACACAATGAAAACGCATAATAAACATCAAAATATGGTTCAATATGAATTAATCACAATCCCAAAAATCAATACATAGATATAAGTCTAGGGTTCATCCCATTCAAGTAATAGAAATTTAGCTACTCATAACGCTAGAATTAATAAAAGAATTTATTGAAAGCGATAAAGAAAGAAAACTCATTCTCATGAAAGATTCAATCTTCAAGGTGTCTCCGTCTTCAAACCGTTGATGATGTTGAGTTTCCTCTTGTAGATCTTGGTTGAAGAAAGCCCCCAATAATTCTCTAATAATTACTCTAGGTCTAGAATAACAATGGTAATATCTCGATGTCTGATCTCTCCTCCTTTATATGATGAATCTTCCAGGGATATTTATAATGTTCAGACTCCTATAGCTTTAGGAAAAATACCATAGAGGTTGAAGGTAATTAGGAGTTTAATAGGAAAGTCCCAAATAATCTTCATGGTTGACCAAATTTTCAGTGTTGACCCAAGTTGACTTCTTTGACCAGCTTTGACCACAAGACAGCTTTTCAGATTTTGCAGTTAAGTCTCATAGCTTTCCAGTCAAGTTTCAGATTTAGCAATTAAGTCCTCGAAACATCATAAAAGCTCAATAAGCACCCTATAATCATAAAAACACGAGGTAGTGAGGATTATATCATTCTAAGCTCAAAACTCGACATATAAATACATTTTTAAGCACAAAGTCGCTATAAAACTAAATGAATATATCGATGTATTTACGAGTTATCAGCCAACTCAAGAAATGGATAATCTGCTTTCATGAATCGGATGAAGTTAATGTAGTTTCAGTGCCCGCTTTACCATTTTTGCTGCCAATAATGTTTGCGAACCCATTTGGATCTAAGCCGTAAACATGCCCCATTTTGGCGCGTTTAGTTTCAAGGTATCTCCTGTTCTCCCTTGTAATGGGAGTCACAAGGGGAACTCGACCAGCAACTGCCAAACCGTAACCCTCGAGTCCACTGTACTTAGCAGGGTTGTTTGTCATCAGCTTCATTGTTCGAACTCCAAGATCTCGAAGTATCTACACAAATATAGTAATTAGATATTTAACACCTGGAATTGTATGTTTTCTAAGAGAAAATCAATTTACTTGATACTATCATTTGAGAAATTGTGGGTTTCGTTTGTTAAATTCTATTTGGTTTAGGCTGTAAGTAGTTTCAGTAACATCGTCACAATAATGAAAAGGACCGAGAAACAAGAATCATGTCTGTAATGCAAGTAGTATCAGTACCTGTGCACCGATCCCATACTCTCTCGAATCAACTGGCAAACCAAGCTCTTCATTTGCCTCCACTGTATCACGCCCAGCATCTTGCAAATTATAAGCGCAAAGTTTATGGCCCAAACCAATTCCTCTTCCCTCGTGACCACGGAGGTAAACCAAAACACCCCTGCCAGCAGCCTCAATCTGTTGCATTGAGAGAGCCAACTGGTTCCCGCAGTCACATCTGGCTGAACCGAATATGTCTCCTGTGAGACATTCAGAATGTACCCTGACAAGAATATCTTGGCCATCCCCAATCTCACCCTGTTTACAACATAAATTTCCATTAAAATTTCTGTGCATATAGACAAGAATAAACCTCACTAAAATCTGAGTATGAAATTTCTCAATCGTGCAGTATCTAGATAGAATCTGGAACAAAGAGTACGAAACATAGTATACATTTGACAAATGCTCACCTTAACCATTGCAATATGCTCAATCCCATCTAAGACTGACTTATAACAATGGGCAACGAAGGACCCCCACATGGTAGGTATTCTTGCAGCAGAAGAATGCTCTACTAGTTGATCTCGCTTCCTCCTATATCTGCAGAATGTACTAACTTTTAGAATTATTTTCTTCATGTTCTTTTCAATATATTTCAAATTGTATCAGTTACAAAATCCAATTGCAATGCTAACCAAAATCGCCGTTAATCTCATCTGGTACGGAAAGTTCACTCCGATCCAGCGTTCCATAATCGTGGATTTTCTTCAATCCCTAAACTCTCGGATGACGCCGGCTCCTTCTGTCTCCACCTGGTGGAAAACGACCGAGAAGTACAAGGGAGGCTCCTCCGTCGTCGTCGTGGGAAAGCAAATTCTGGCAGAGAAATATTCCCTCGGAAAATCACTCAAAAATTCCCAAATTGTGTGGTTGGCTTCGAAAGCCGGACATTTACCCGGTTCGATGGTTTTGACGGCGAAAGACGTTTTCATGGACGGATTTTATATGAGCAGGTGCGGAACTCACGGGTCAACCCGTGGAGCGACCCGATTTGCTTACGCCTGGGTTGGAAACTCGGAGACTCAGTGTCCGGGCCAGTGTGCTTGGCCTTTCCATCAGCCCATTTACGGCCCGCAAGGCCCGCCCCTTGTTGCTCCGAACGCGGACGTCGGAACTGACGGGATGGTAATAAGCTTGGCCACTGTTTTGGCGGGAACCGTAACGAACCCGTTTAAGAACGGGTATTTCCAGGGTCCAGCAACGGCGCCGTTGGAGGCTGTTTCGGCCTGTACAGGTAAGTTCGGATCGGGTTCATACCCGGGTTATGCGGGTAAGACTCTGGTACACGAGTACCGGAGCGAGTTATAATGCTTATGGGTTGAATGGAAGGAAATACTTGCTTCCTGCTATGTGGGACCCCCAAAGGTCTGCGTGTTCTACGCTTGTTTGATCGATTGGTTACTAATGAAGAAGAAGAAGAAGAAGGTGAGGGGGGAATAATCATCTGCGGGCAGTCTCTGTGTATGTTTGTATGTAAATGCAAGCTGTTTTTCTTCGGGAAAGGAAGGTGAAGGGGACGATGGGCAGTAGTTGTCGTTTTGCGTGACGTGTAAATTCTCTTTCTTCTTTTTTAATTTTAGGAAAATGTTAAAATTGGAAGAGGAAGCATCAGTGCTGGTACTAGTAATAATTTTGGATAAGTATGTGTTACTATTTCTTTCCAAAAAATAGATCATCAATTGCTATAATATAAAGAAAAAACTATAAATGTAACTTTCTTTCCATTATCTGCAGAGGCTTAACTACAATACATGCCATCAAAAAAAAAAAAAAAAAAAACACTACAATACATACTTTTCTTTTGTATTTTCCCATGTTCTTGAAAAAATGTTCACAATTCCAAGTACATCAGTCCCTATCACCAATTTTCGGCCCCTTATAAGTTCCCACATCAATGATTTATTTTCTTTTTTTTCCCAAATAAAAATGGTGAAAATTTATAATCACTACTTTCAAATATTTATCAAGTATTCGAGTGTGTGTAATATGTAATAATAATAGGCAACATTGGAAATATCTTTACAGATTGCATTAAGATAAATTACTCATGGTTCAACCCTTGGGGATTATACAATTTTGATTTTAGTGCTTTCAACTTACTGAATTAATTTGCACATGACAAAAATATCAATCGTTTGATCAAATGATTTGAGTGTCCATATTGATTTAGCACAATAGTGATAGAGAGCGGTAGTAAGGGTTATACTAGTATTAAAGGTGCAAATAATAGGGGAAAAAAAAGCATTTCTTAATATAGAACTCAAAGAGTAAAGTGAAAAATGAAGTACGTACAAAGAGAATGGAAGAGGATCAACTAAAACCAAAAAGGGTAATGAAGATAACCAAATCACCCGGGGGGGATATACACAAAATAGAGAGGGAGTTTAAGTTTCACTTTTAAGATCTATACACTGAATCTATGGCAAAACAATCAGACAACTTCAGTCTAATGTGAAGCTAACTGATCTTTTCATGACATAGTTTAGATTCATGACATAATTTAGATACAACACTACTACCCTAACATAGAATCACCAACCAAATAGAGAAGTGGATGAATGAATGGTCAAGAGTGTATTTCGTTTAGATTTTTTTGGGTTCAAGAAAAGCTAAAATCGAGTTGTTTTCAAGATAAAATGTGAAGCTCAAAGTGAATAATTTGAATTGAAAATGTGAAGAATAAACACATACACCCAAAGAGCAACAGATAAAACGAATACAAGAGTTTTCGAGTCTTTGAACAAAAGTATTCCTCATAATCACTCTGCACCCCTCCCCTCCAGGATAGCTTCCTTCTTGATCATGCACCTCAAAGAATGCTCTTACTTCGGCCCATAAGAATACATCCTACAGTTAATTATTAGAGACTGCGTTTAGTAGCCATCTCTCAACAGGCAAATCAGTTATTATTGACAACTAATTCCACTATTCCTTGGAGAAATATGACCTCAAAAGCATAATATGCGATTCAACTACAAGAGAAGCATCTCAACAGCAGACTAACGACATACCACCACAGATTATAATTACAATATCGGTCAATAAATAGTTCTAAAATTTAACTTCCAATATAAATTTCTCCAAGAGGTTGTACTTGAAGGATCCTCAGCCTGGTCCTCCCCCCCACCCCACCACCACAATGCAAATGATAGCTCCAAATTATAAATAACAGTACAAGGGCAGCAGGGAAGGATTTGAGAGTGTCTTTAACAGTTGGCTCATGCACATTCATTATCAGAAGTAGGGGCTGTATCGCATGGGTGCCCTAAACCTGGGAACCTTCCTGCAATACAACAAGTACTTGGGTTTAGGATACTAAGGTGGGAAAACATGGTCCAGCCAACATAGTTCTCCAAAAGTACCGAATAATGATTATAACCATGCTGCAGATAAGTTACGGAAGCTTACCCGTATCCATAAGGAGGATACATGAAAGGACCCATAAAAGGTGGTGCCTGGCCACGAAAGCCCATGTAGGGGTTGCTGCTGGAACGCCGTGGGCGAAATTGCTTCATACCAGGGGTGTTAGTTCGTTTAGCTGATACCTGAAGTAGTATGGCAAGTTCAGAAGGGATAGAAAAGGCCAATAAAAAAAGTGATAGTAAAAGAAAAATTGCAACATCGGTTTGCTTTACCTTCAACTGGCGGCCGTGGAGCTCTGTCTCATTGAGAAGAATAGCCTCTTGGACAGCTTCTGGTTCAAGAAATTCAACATAAGCATATCCCTTTGGTTGCCCAAACTTGTTAGTTCTAACTGTTACTCTATTCACACTTCCACATGACTGAAAATGCTGTTGTACCTCCTCAGGTGTACATGCATAATCCACCTACGAAGCAAGTATCAAACATTTACTATATATTCTAGAAGGAGATGCCAAGAACATGCCTATGCGCAATATAATACTCCAATAATATTCATGAGAGTAAGTAAGCTAAAGAAGCATTATCCTACAGTTTGTAAAACAAAGAGAAACTTTAAATTCTCATTTGTGCAGTTATCTGTTTGCTTTTGTAAAAGCACATCAACCTTGGGCGCGTTTCTCAGAGTTTACCAAGAAATTCACCATATAGTTTGCATTTTCATGGGTTCATTCTAGAGACTTAGAGATTGTCCATAACAATTCTAGATGCCTTCTGATTCATAGTTAGTGGTTCTGGGTTCGCACCACAGAAAAAAGGACTAACCCTATAAAACACTAAAGCTTCCAAAGTCTTGAACCCATTTACCAGTTAAGTCTTACTATAACACACTTTAGAAAGCCAACCCTGTTTGCAAAGGCAGATGCAAATATCTTCACAAAAAGATGAAGGAGAATCATCACTATACAGTATACAATAGAGTAAAAAAAGAATATGGCCCTCATGCAAGAGAAGAAAACAAAAGAAATAAATAGGAAAAATAATAGGATATTCCAAATAACTACATGAAGGAATTTGGATCCTGTATCAGGACCAACAACCCGGTGTAACATTCCAAATAAGTAAATGCAAAACATTATGCAAAGGAAACCAGAGGATTAGAAAGTGCACGCTCAGAGATCAGAAGTGCGGTTACAAGTAACCAATTATAAATGTATAAGAAAGAATCTCACATTGCCAACAAAAACCGATCGCGCGTCCACTTCTTCTTTGTTTGCTTGACTAGCTGCAGCAGCCGCAGGATCTGGTACAATGAAAATATGAAAAAGTGCCTAATTCTCAGAGGAAAAGAAATCTAAATCCGTAATTTATCATCCAAAGAAGCAAGAAAGACACAAGATCAACTTAGATAGGAAACAAGTTATCAGGAATTACAGCCTCAATCAATCTTATCCAATATAAATAGTAGACAATTCTATAGTCTTTTAATACCACCATTGATATTTTAGACTTCCTAAACAATATCACATGCTCTTACCATGAGAAGCCTCCAGAACTCTGTTTTCTATTTCTGAACATTATACTATCTAGCAAATTCGAACCTTGAAGAGTATGCTAAGTTGAAAAGGCATAGCTAAAAAACCAAGCTCTACCGATGACTTGCAAATACAAAAAAAAATAGGGAAATTGTCTTATCAGCTTCCCCCAACTCCATATAAAAACATTAGTGAAAAGTGCAAACCCTGGTTAATTATTAACCCCATCTCTTCCCACAAAACCATAGCTGTAAGTAACAAAACACCTAATAATGGAGTTAACAAGAACAAGAAACCATCACCACGAGCATTATTATTCTTTTCATTCTTTTTATCTAAACTTCATCATTTACAAATGCATAAGCTAAAACCAGCGTGACGGAGCTCCATATAAAAACATTAGCACAAACCCTAGTTACTTATTAACACAACCCCCAACCCTCTTTCCCACTAAACCATAGCTGTAAATAACATACTAAAACCTCATGATGGAAGCAACGAAAGCGAAATCCAAGAAAACAAAGACTTTTTTTTAATAAAAAAAGCCGGAAAAGTGAACCTTGAACGGTGGCCCCCATATCTCTCTCTACTTTTGCCTGCATTTCGCGAAGAGCAGATGCTTCATCCTCCATCTCTTTCAATCTTTTCTTCATATCATCTAGCTCCTATAATGTAATTTCAACACACATAAATTAATGAAAAACAAATTTATTTATTTAAAAAAAATAGCACATTCATAAACATATATAGGAATAAATAAGTTAGGGTTTTGAATTAATTTAAAAAAAAATGTCGATTAATAGGAAGAGGAGAGAGTTACTACGGGAACGGCGTCGTCGGCCATTTCAACGTCGTCGCCTTCCATTGCCGATCCTTCTGTTCTCCGTCTCCGTCTCCGTCTCCCGTCGCGCGCTCTCTTCTTTTTCTTTTTTCTTTCTCAGTGAAGTTATTATTAGTATAGTAAGAGGGAGAATAATCTGATTTTTATTTTTATTTTTTATTTTTTTCTATTTTTTATTTTTGCTAAATAAACTTCAACTATATATATTATGCGAAATAAAAACAGAATTACAAAAAATGTCTCTCCTATCACACAAGATTGAAGAAAGAATATTTGTAGGAGCTATATAACCAGATAGAACATTCAATTTAGCCCACTCCGCTAAGTTATGGGCAGTAAAGTTACAATTCCTATTAACAAATTTTAGTTTCCATGAGATGAAGACCTAAGCATCTCTTTTATTTTTTTCTATTTTTTTTTTGGTTAATTAGCAAATATATTAAAAACAATAAGAAACCTAACCCGGAGGGTAGGGTACAAGGATATTACAATTAGATCTATCTAATAAGACCTCTTGTCCATATCTTGCCGCTATAAGGCTAACAAAATGTTGAATATGGATAGAGGTATCAAAAATAGACTTAACAAAAGTAGCCCCACGGGCATCCCCTGCCATTAGGTGGCTGACAGAAGGGGAATGAGAGTTGAAAATAACAATAACAGAGGATGTAGCAAATCCTCCAGCTGTGTTTCAAGACCATCGGCACAAGCGTTGGTCTTTCTGTAAAAGTGCGACATACTAGTATCCGGCACCTGACGGATCAAAGTTCTTAATAACTGCATATTGGAAACAATTCTACTATTGGGGATCATCCCCATTTCCCTTCCTTCTGCCATGCTGATTATTGTTGGATTGTTTCTTACATTTTCCAACTCCAATTTTAAAAGGAGATCGCCTAGTATGTAGAAGTTCTCTTTTAAGTTTACCCGATTTGTTTCGCTTTGATGTCTCTGCAATTTATTGGAGCTTGAGATGTTGCAATGTTCCGTTCCAAGTTGGTATGCCTCAAGCTCCATCTCCGACTCTCCGTCGGAATTTTCGGAGTCAAAATCACCATCTGATTGTTCCGGTTGCTCTCTGGTCTGCTGTGTTGATGGATGCTCTTTGGCAATTGCAGGAACCTCTTCCAGCCTCCTGGGCTGCCCAAGCAGTTCTTCTGTATTTTGGATCTGCGATTGGTTGGGTTTAACCTTGGGAGGCCAACACTCATTCGATAGTTTTCCTGTTCTACCAATTAATTTAGTTACCCTCTCTTCCTTTAATTTCTGTAGCTTAGAACGAATCTCATTAGCCAATTGGTAACCTGTTACACTGCCATGATGATAAATATTGTCCTCTCTAGCAAAAATCCCCACCTTAGACACTTTTTCTAATTTTTTCTGTACTTTTCCAAATGAGCCTTGGTCCAGGTGTAAAGGGGTAAACCTATTAGAAGTCTCAGTAGGGTCCTGTAGGTCATGATGGATTTTAACATTATTATATCATTTTCCACCCTTCACTTGTACAGGCATGCTAGTAACCCGTGCCATCAAATCCTTCGCTGTCTCAGTAGCTTCACTGCTGTGACTAGACAAATTATTTGTTGGATGCATGGTCACCTCAATTGGCTGCTTCACCGCCAAATAAGAGTTTCCAAAATGATTTTTCTTATACTGTTGAAAGGAGGGGTCAGTCGCATTAATTGGTGACTTTGACCCCTCCTGTTGACATGACATTTTCTTTTTTGCAGTAGAGTATGAGCCATCCACTTCCATCCCTTCCCGCAAAGTCTTCAACCGCCACACTTGCTGGGCTACCGGCGCCGGAGGAGGTCTGACCGGGGCATCAAGATCAATATATCTTCGGTTTTTGTGCTCTCCTACAGGTGACTTGTTTACTTTGCGGCGACCAGATTTGTGAGTAACAATGTTCCAAGGTCCCAAATCGTGGTTTTCTATAGATTTATCTATCTTGGTCGGATCATCCATGTTGGTATCCAAGGTTTTGACTAGAAAAACTCCATTGTTGGTATTTGTTGCATTATCTCCTTCCTCCTGGATGACAGGTTGTTCCATAGCAATTATAGGATCATGCTTTAACATAGCTACATCAGTGGGGCATTTGTGTCCTATAATCCCACAATCAAAACACACCTCAACCCCCTCATATTGAACTTGTTGCACATGGTTGTTACCAATTTTAACAAAAGGGATAAGAGGTTTTTTCAAATCAATTTGCAAACACAATCTTGCATACCTTCCTCTTTCAACATTTGATGTTTTCGCATCAATTTTTAATAAGGTTCCCAATTGATCACCTACCTTAGTGATTATAGGTCTATCATAAAAATCAATTGGTAGTGAGGTAAACGTGCCCATATTGCCGTGATGTTAGTGCCATCCTTGTATGGATTGAACTCGGGCTGCCAGAGTCGAGTAGTGATGTATTGCCCGTTAATGAACCAAGGACCGCCAGCGATTGTCCTAGAAAAATTTTCCTCCATACCAAATTTGGCAATGAAATAGTTATTTCCCAAGTCTATTAAACGTAATTCCCCCATTGGATTCCATAGTTTTTTGAGTTTGAAGTCCAGGAATCCGTAACCAAAAGGCTTACCAAATGGTTTAATGATCAATGAATTGATCCATGGTGTTCTGCATCGCAGTTTGTCTTGCTTTGAGAGCTTTACCGATGGCATATTTTCCCTCTCGGTATCTGAATCTGATTCTTCATCAAGATGCTGGATGAGAAAATTTCGTTGAACATCTTTAGCACACAAATTGTGCGTTTGCTTGAGCTTATCCTTGTAGGAACAAAGTTTTTCTTCTGAAAAAGATTGTTCACCATTGCTGTTATTTTTTAATTTATTAGTACTTCGTTGTACTAAATCTGTTTCTTCTGCAGATGGAGACTTACTGTTGCTATTGGTGCTTGTTGAAGAAGCTGGAGTAGTGAGCATGGTTTAAAGAGAGAAAAACTAAAGATGTAGTTCTTTCTGTTTCCTTTCTTCTCCTAGGAATTCAGTTATATCCAAAATTGTTTTTTTCTATTTGGTATTGGGGAAATTGGGAAAAAAATCCTCTGTCTCTGTGTGTGTCCTCGTGTGTGTCCCAACCAATCACAATTCACCCTGTGTATATATAATTGAAAAAAATATTTATATAATAAATTCTAATTGATTGGGACAGAATTAGGGATAGACGATTTTCACCCGGGAAATTGGGAGGTACAATCACTTGTGCCTCATTACCCGTCAAAGGCTTTATGCTGCTTGTACTATCCGCTGATAGTTTTTCGGGTCGTGGGTCTGTCCACCCGCGACTGTTGTTTCTTCCAAAGAAAATTAACCGAAAGTAAAAAATGGATCAAAGGTTCTTTAGCCTAGTGGGCAAGTGTCTGTCCACGACCACGATTGTGGGTTCGATATCCTCCCTGCGCATGAGACATACTTTAATTTGACTCCGATTAATCCATTCTCCTCTTACGAGATTGTTACTCTCCTTTTATGGGGTTCCACCCTCTGGGCGTTCAAAAAAAGAAAGTAAAAAATGGAAAAAAAATAATTTTATCACAAGTTACTACGACAGTCTACTGCTTACTATCCAATTACATAATAAAGTTTAACTAATATTTCCCTTTAATTATTTATCTTTAATAATGAATTGATCCTAACAAAATGTAGCAAATGTTTGAATTATTTGCAAAATCATATGCTTTCTGCATAAAGTAGGGTTATTAAGTTAGTATATAAATAATTAGTTCCATTTTTTTTTTGTAATTTTAGTAAAATTATTAATCATTATCACTAAACACTTGTCCAATTCATGATTTGAACACATACTCGTTCACATTCTTGGAGCCCAAGATACTTGGAGGCTACTCAATGTTTTTTTTATATTTTCTTTTTAACTTGATCCAGAGGGAATGTTTGCTCTTCAAATACTATTTCTTTTTATTGTAAAATGACTATTTTACCCTCAATATTTAATAAAAATTACCAATTTACAAGATACATTGGAACGAAACCAGGATATATATGGCAATTTAGCAAAGGGCAAGAGAAGTATGTTGACACCAAGGCTGCTCAAACATTTTCGGGTACCTGTGCCAAATTTTTCGCTAATATATATATATATAGTTTCTATTGTGCTACTTAATTTGTAAGAATAGAACAAATTGATAATTTCATTATATCCAGAGAATTGATAATCATCAATGGGCAGCATGATTAATGTTGAAGTTGTGAGCAAGAAGCTGATAAAACCATCAAATCCAACCCCAAATCATCTTACAAATCTCAATCTCTCACTCTTTGATCAGGTTGCTCCTCCTATATATACTAATGTCATTTTCTACTATCTGAACAGTTCCACCGGAGCTGATCAAAGTGCCACAAGAATTTCTCACTTGGAAAATTCACTCTCCGAAACGTTGACTTGTTTTTACCCATTGGCTGGCAGATTAATCCTCCATAACCCTGCCTCCATCAATTGTGGAGATCAAGGAGTTGACTTCTTCGAAGCTCGAGTCATTGGAATAGAACTTGCCGAATTTCTGAATCACAATTTCACAGAGATCCAGCTTCTTATTAATAAATTTCTTCCTTGGGATAATCCTCCATCTGCAGCAGCTCTGTACACGAGTCCATTGCTAGCAATCCAGATCAACAGCTTTGGATGTGGAAGCATTGTTTTAGGCCTACGCATCTCCCACGTTATTGCAGATGGTAGCACCGTCTTCAGATTCATTAACCAATGGGCCACCCTAAATCGGACATCGGGCAGTTTTGACCGAATTCTTAGTCCTCCAAATTTAAGTTATGATCAGTTTGCTTCACTTTTCCCGGCTAGAGAATCGTTATACAAGGCCAAGCTCTCACTGGCTTCACCATCTAAAGGGTACTATTTAGTATTTCTGTAATTTTGTTCTTGCAAAAGTTAATAATAATGAGGTTCTCCCGTTCAAATTTTTTTTAGTTTTTTAATGATGTCTTTATATTTGTGTGCGCTTCCGCTGCCCCAACAGGCACTGCGCGGCCCAAGTTAATTGCAAGAAAGTTCTTGTTTGATGAAAAAGTAGTATCAAGAATCAGGAATGAAGCTGCCTCATCTTTAGGCTACAAACCGACCAGGGTTACAGTGGTAATTGCAATCATATGGAAGGCTCTCATAGGTATATCTAAGGCTAAAAATGGGAGCCTAAGGAACTCTGTGATCGAGTTGGCAATGAACTTACGCGGGAAGGAATCGGTACAACTACCGGACCTTACTTACGGGAACTTTTTTACTCCGGTTCCGGTTTCCTTTATTGCAAGTGATCATATTGATTCCAAAATTGGGTTAAATGATTTGATCATTTTGGTCGGAGATACGATGAGAGAAGCCAAGAAAACGGTTGCAAATGCAAACACTAGTGATGAAATTTCGTCAATAATGATAAATTTCAGAAGGGAGCTAGTAGAAAAACGGTGTGGGGCAAATGAATGGGAGGGTAGCATTTTCTCTAGTTGGTGTAATTTTCCAGTGTATGAAGCTGATTTCGGATGGGGAAAGCCGTTCTGGGTTAGCATAATCCAGGAGGGGGAGGTCATTTGGCTTACGGATGCAAGAACTGGGGGCGGAATTGAAGCGTGGATCAACTTGAAGGAGGTAGACATGCTTGAACTCGAAAAAGATCCTGATTTTCTTTCATTAGTTTCCAATCAATAGTAATATTTATCTTTGCTTGTCATTTTTCATTTTCAGTAATAAATTAGTTTGCAGCGGAATAAGAATCACTTGTATCGTGTAATAATGCTTCCATAAGCAAAAAAGTTTCATACATTAATCAGTAATAATGCTTGGATTCGTGCTAGTGACAATCTCCAATATCCATAACATCTTTTCGACTGGATAGCAAATGTAAGAACTGGTGCACCACTAATAATGGACTATTTTACAGTTATAGGAGAAAAGAATGAGGAATCAATTATCTGTAAACCCTTTTGCTTGATCTGAAAATATTATCTTCCAGAGTAGTTCAGTTCATGTCCGGCTAAATTCGCGGTCCAGATATCTGAATCTTGCATAATGCCAACTCAAGAAATGGATAATCTGCTTTCATGAATCGGATGAAGTTAATGTAGTTTCAGTGCCCGCTTTACCATTTTTGCTGCCAATAATGTTTGCGAACCCATTTGGATCTAAGCCGTAAACATGCCCCATTTTGGCGCGTTTAGTTTCAAGGTATCTCCTGTTCTCCCTTGTAATGGGAGTCACAAGGGGAACTCGACCAGCAACTGCCAAACCGTAACCCTTGAGTCCACTGTACTTAGCAGGGTTGTTTGTCATCAGCTTCATTGTTCGAACTCCAAGTTCTCGAAGTATCTACACAAATATAGTAATTAGATATTTAACACCTGGAATTGTATGTTTTCTAAGAGAAAATCAATTTACTCGATACTATCATTTGAGAAATTGTGGGTTTCGTTTGTTAAACTTTATTTGATTTAGGCTGTAAGTAGTTTCAGTAACATCGTCACAATAATGAAAAGGACCAAGAAACAAGAATCATGTCTGTAATGCAAGTGGTATCAGTACCTGTGCACCGATCCCATACTCTCTCGAATCAACTGGCAAACCAAGCTCTTCATTTGCCTCCACTGTATCACGCCCAGCATCTTGCAAATTATAAGCGCAAAGTTTATGGCCCAAACCAATTCCTCTTCCCTCGTGACCACGGAGGTAAACCAAAACACCCCTGCCAGCAGCCTCAATCTGTTGCATTGAGAGAGCCAACTGGTTCCCGCAGTCACATCTGGCTGAACCGAATATGTCTCCTGTGAGACATTCAGAATGTACCCTGACAAGAATATCTTGGCCATCCCCAATCTCACCCTGTTTACAACATAAATTTCCATTAAAATTTCTGTGCATATAGACAAGAATAAACCTCACTAAAATCTGAGTATGAAATTTCTCAATCGTGCAGTATCTAGATAGAATCTGGAACAAAGAGTACGAAACATAGTATACATTTGACAAATGCTCACCTTAACCATTGCAATATGCTCAATCCCATCTAAGACTGACTTATAACAATGGGCAACGAAGGACCCCCACATGGTAGGTATTCTTGCAGCAGAAGAATGCTCTACTAGTTGATCTCGCTTCCTCCTATATCTGCAGAATGTACTTACTTTTAGAATTATTTTCTTCGTGTTCTTTTCAATATATTTCAAATTGTATCAATTACAAAATCCAATTGCAATGCTAACCGAAAGGAAAAAGATGATAATACAATGACCTACCTGATTAAGTCAGCAATAGAAATAATCTTTATGTTCCCCTCCTTAGCAAATTGCCTTAGCTTAGGTAATCTAGCCATGGACCCATCATCATCAACAACCTCACACAAAACTCCAATAGGGTCTAACCCAGCGAGCACCGCAAGATCCAAGGAAGCTTCAGTGTGTCCAGCTCTTTTTAGAACACCTCCGTCCCTGTACTTCAATGGGAATATGTGCCCAGGGCGGTTAAAATCCTGAGGTATTGAGTCTTTGGATGCAAGAGCCAATATTGTTGTTGCCCTGTCATGTGCTGATACACCTGTAGTCGTACCATGTTTTGCATCCTGTAGAATTATATAAATCCATAAGTATCTTGTTCCAGATTTCCATATCCCTCAGTTCTACATGCTTGTTTCCAATTCTACTAAAACAAAGATTCTATGCATCACCAACTTCCACGACAAAAAGGAAAACAATAAGAGTCGAAAAGAAAGTAAGAAAAGACATGTTAAGCATAAAGAATTTAGCATAGGAGGTATTTAAAGGAAAGACTGCTACAAGAAAAGTATCGCATACCACTGAGATTGTGAATGCAGTACAAAGTTTCTCTTCATTGTCCTTACTATTTACCATCAAAGGTATGTCCAACCTTTCAAGATCTTCCTCTTTCATACTAACACAGACAATTCCAGTACCATGTTTCACAAAGAATGCCATAGCTTCCGGTGTGACCTTTTCAGCTGCCACTATTAAATCTCCTTCATTTTCTCTATCTTCATCATCAACCACCAACACTATCTACAAATATAAATAGGGAAGGAAAATCAACAAATTACGTCAAATAAAAAACACCGTTGGTAGCATTAGTTTTATTTGGAACACATACCTTGCCTTGACGAATGTCTTCAAGGGCCTCTGGAATTGACGAGAAACCCTCAGTAGGACGGTCCGAATCTAATTCATCGTTTTCAGGTGGGAAGCCAATAGTAGCAGGAGTAATATCTGCCGCAAGAGTTCCAAATTCCATGGAATCGGGCTGTACCTCAATTCCAGCAGATAATACACTAATTGGTGGATTGTTAACCAAAATTTTAGTGTCATCTTGACGAGAAAGGAGGTCCCCTTCACCAGATACCAATACAGACTTAATTCTACCAAGGAGGCATGTCCTACTAATCTGCCGGATAGAGTCTAAAGAACACGCATTACTGGGATACATAGTTGTAGAATGTAAACCATTGAACAACTTGAAACTCTTAAATGACCTACCAGAAAAGATCCAAGGTCAGCTAGATATTATACAAGGGCAACTACGAAAAGGCGAGATTGACAACCATAGAGTACCCGCAGGACTGAGCATTATACACATTTCTACTGAAATCCATCAGAATACAAATCCAAAAGAATATAAAGTAGTGCACAGATTTTGGCGCAAAAAACCTAACATTTCCCTCCATCTATTGATCAACAATTCCCAAATCTATCACTATGAAAGAAATATAAACTCTTGCACTACCACAGAATGCATCACAAAGATTCAAACTTTAAAATTTTAACATCATTTTCAATTACCATAAATACAATTGAATTGATACAAGCAGAATAAGGCCTTGAAATCAAAAGGTGATAAAGAACAAGAAGTTATCAAATTCAAACATCTCAAAAGCACCCAAAAAAAAGACCCACATTCTAAAAATTCAATATTTTTTATGGATAAAGAAAACCCAAAATGGTTAGAGATTAGGGAGCTTACTCTGTGCCTGATAGAGCCTTTGAAGGACAAGAAATATTGAAGGAAGCCATTTTTGTTTGGGTCTGAAAAGGAAAATAAGATTTAAGAGAGAAAATTGAGGTGAAGTGAGATGGGAATTTAGCCTCTCCAGAGAAGATAGGGAGAATCAGAGGAGAGGCTAATCACTTATATTATGATTATGGAATGGAAGAAGGAAGATGAAGAAATAAATGGGAAATAGATGCAGGCAATATAGAGAGCTTGACCCCCGCAGGAGAGGGAAAAATATGACAGACCACTATGAGAAATGAAGATCTGCGGACCTACCCTGTAGGTGAGTCCGGTCTAAATTTATTAGAGAGGAGTGTGGAGCCGTATCCACAAGGGCCGCCCCATTCCAGACTTTTCCGCAGGAGAGATTAGCTGTTCTATTTATCCCCTTAATTCTATTTTTTTTTTTTGAAGCCCATAGGGGCGTATACCCCAAATGGGAGAATAGCACCTTACAAGAGGAGGATGAGGAGATAATCTTAAAAAGGAAGACAATTTAAAGCATGCTCTATGCCGTTGCCCCACTGTGCTAAGGACCTTGTGATCCCCTTAATTCTATTTAGTCCCTGTTTTTTTTTTCTCCCCCCTTTATTATACTTGACAGAACAAGAAAGTGACCATACATACTTGACATTTTCTTTTTTAATTGTTACAGATTTTTAGATATGTGTTACCAGGGACGATTTTAAGGGGGCGGAAGGTGGCATTCGCCTCCCGAGATTTTTTAAAATACTATTAGATATAGTAAATTTTATATGTTGTTTGGAATATTTTATTAAGTTCACCCTCCAAATTTTTTTTTTTACAGTTTTATATGTAGTTCAGCATACTGTTGCAGAGTTTTTCGCCTCAACAGACAATTGTTGACTTCGTCCCTGTGTGTTACATCATATATAATATGTGTTTTCTTGTTATCACCATCTTTTATAAGGCATATAATAATTTCTTTACGCAATAGGTGTTACAAAAATCACAATATGTGTTCGCTCTAAAAAAAATTGGACCGTCAAATTTTTTATCCGATAATAAAAAAAAATTCAAATATGTACTGAATTTTAGTGTTAAACACCGTAGTCGGACCGTATAAAAAATGTCATGCTTCTTAAAAACATTTTCTATAAAAGTATAGGGAAACTTATACCAACACAAGTTGGATCAATTGGTAAGGATTTGACAAGTCTTTACAAAGGTCAAGTGTTCAATTCCGCTGCCGATGTGAGGACTGTTTTGGTGGGTGATTTGTAATTACCCTTGTAAGCGACCTATGGTCCCTATGGCCTACTCTGACCCTTGGTGGTGACCGGAGCCGAAACCATCCAAACTTTTTTTGACCAAAAAAAAATAGGGAAACTTATTACTCCCTATTAGGGCTGTTGGAGAACCGGTTAACTCGCAAATCGCTCGTTAATCGGTTCGTTAAAATCGGCTCGCTAACTCGCTCGACTCGTTAACGAACCGGTTACGATTCGGTAAAATGGCTCGTAAATCGTTTGAAATCGCTTGTTAACTTCAACCTTCAAGAATTTATTGTCTTTGTTAACTTGATCATCTCTTTTGCTAGAAATATGATAATATGGTTGTGTTTCAAATACTTGATACTCCTCTTTTGGTAGAAATGATAAGCTTTGGAGCAAGCTTCTGTTGCTTTTTTGAATTAAGTTATTTGGGAGTGTTTTCACTGTTTTGTAATAGTATGATCCGATTAACGAACCGAATTACGATTTTATGCGAATTACGATTTCCGATCCGATTAGCGAACCGGTTTTGCGCGATTTGATACGGTTCGATTAACGAACCGATTTTGTACGATTTTATTTCGTACCGATTACGAATTGAACAACCGAATCGGTTGACTAACGAACCGATTTTCGAATCGATTCGGTTTTCTTAACGATCTGAACCGGTTTGGCCCAAAACCGGCTCGATTCGGTTCGTTAACAGCCCTACTCCCTATGATTTCGTAATAAAAGTCCTTTTAGTCTCCCTTCCTCTTTCTAAATATATATGATTTTTATGATGTTTTTCTAAAATTGCTTTACACATATTATAGAATTTAGAGAAAAAGATTATTAAAACTTAAGAATATATTACTAAAAATTATTTTATCTTTATTTTTCTTAATTTATGATAAAAAAAATATAAAAAAGACATATTTAAAAATCGGAGGGAGTATTATATCTTTAAAAAGTCAACTTAATAAATCTTTAATTAATTCTATTTTTAGAATAACATCATTGTCAAATCTTAGTCCCCAACTCCCAAAGAAGCTTTGGACCATCCATCAGCCTTTTTGTTTTAATAAGATTTTTTTTTTTGGGTGAAAAACAATATATATATTAAAATTTATCAAAAGGAGGTAAAGTATTAGAGATTACAGAAGGAACTAATATCACAAAACGAGTCTCATGGGCATCCCTTGCCAAAGCAAGCTAACAAGGGGAGGTGCAACTAAAAAGTAGAGTAAAGTAAAACTATCCAAAAAATTCTCATTCTTAGCAAGCAAATCTGCACAGTAGTTGGCTTCTTTGTAGATGTGGCTGACTCTAGCGTCGGCGAACTTCTGCAGTAGTTCCCTGCAATAAAAAATAAGATTAGAAAGAGGATGGGATGAGGTATCATTCATGTCGAGGAGATTGATGACGACTATAGCGTTCAACTCTACACCTAAAGAGCTAATGTTTAAGTTGGATGCCATAGTTAGTGCATCTCTGAGGGCCCAAAGTTCAACAAGGATACTATCACAGGTACCTAGTTTTTTACTAAAACCTCCTAACCAATTGCCTAAGTGATCCCTAAGAAGACCACCACTGCTTTAATAAGATTACTAGTATTAGTTATCCTCTACATATTAAAATATTGTATATGTTATATAAAGTTTAATATGTTCCAAATCTTTTGCAATATCTTCTTGGCCATCTTCCTAAATTATTCCTATTATTAGTATAAACTTCATTCTTACTCTTATTTCTTCCAAACTTGGTTTAACACGCACAATGTTAAGGACTAGCCTAAATTTTCAATATGATATCCACTATTCAAAAAATAATTTTACAGCTAAATTTTTTTAAGTATAATGTAGGACAATATTTTACAGAAATTCAATAATTATATAAAAACTAAACACAAATAAGAATCCCACAAAAACAACAATTTTCGAAAAAATAATATGTGTTGAATTATTTTCCACCAAGGAATTTCATAGAGTTGTTGTAATACTACTTTCATTTCTTAATATATGACTTTCAGTACTTTTAGCAAAAATTAAAGAAGGAAAAATGAAGATGTTATTTTGATTAAAATATTAATATTACTATGATAAATAGAATTAGTGGTATACAAAACATGTTTAATAGAGTAATGTTAATATTTTGACTAACAAAATACATTATATTTTGTTTTTTTAATTTTCGCTACATGTTCTGAAAGAGTCTTATATTTAGAAATGGTGAGCAGAAAACAACAAAATTTACTCAAAAACATTTTGACAAGTGGCAACAATAATTGTCCAATCAGTGATCAGGGTGACAGGTTAAATGCACCGCAGTATGGTCCTCTCGTCGTGGGATCGGATCGGATCCACAGAGAAAAAAAATGAAATGAAAAGCCAACGTTGAGGCATGTGGTCAGTGTCAGCTTCTCAGCGCCAACCGCAAAGGAAAAATAAAGAAAATAAAAAAGCAAAATAATAGAGTATACCGTTTTTTTTTTGCTAAATAAGAAATAATCCATTAATTATAAAATAGTCGAAACCATTACAATCAAAAGATAAAAAGAAAATAAAAGTTATACAATGGTGGAGACCACCATGATAACAGATAAAAGTTTACACCCTGGACTAGGCAAACACTACACACAGTAGAAAAAATAAATACATAATAAAATTCTTCGCAGTATCTTCTCCAAAATCCTTGAACAGCAATAGCAAGTTCAGTTCCAACACCTTTCTTAGAAATCAACAATCTACAAGACCATGGGTGTATCAACCGTCCATAGATTGTCTCGGAAAGATAAGACAACTGAGGAAGGGCCCAGAACAACTCCGGGTTTAGAGGGAAACTCCAGATCTGGAAGGATCTGAAGTAGATCTTGCATCTAAGTCTTGAATCTTGAATCATAATACCTTGAAAAAATTCCATCACGATTTACGGCAAAATGAGAGGATGAAGACACTAAAAGTGGAAGAAAGATGGCTAGATGGTTGGATCTAGCCATGGAAGCCAAGAAATGAATAAATTTCAAGAGAGAGAGAGAGAGAGAGAGAGAGAGAGAGAGAAGGTATGAGGGAATTTCTAGGGTTCGTAATATGAAAACCCATACAGTTGCGGTTCTAATCACCACTATATTAAGGAAGGATTCAGTGACAAATGATATTAGTTTAGTTGATTACATTGCAATTTTTTAGATTTTGTTTAGGTAATATCTAGAATTTGAGATATTGAGAACGATTTATATTGTATATTTGTATGATTATTTTGTCAATAAGTTACAATGTCTTTTAATATTCTATTCGGATTAGTCGGGTTAAGATATCCAGGGGTGGTAGAATTTTGTTCAGCACGCCACATTACCCTTTATATCCCAATTGAATTAGTTGGTCAAATATCCGAATACTAAACAACTATCAACTGCTCATTTATTGTTTGATCGTTTAATTAAATGATCTAACAGTTGAAATGAATTTCACATGTGTGAATTGAATACGCGTCATCCGCAGTCAATTTTGAAATAGTACACTTAACCCCATACCACCACTATTTCTATGGGTTAAGTACTCAAATACGGATAAAAAAATTGAATTAATCAAACCAAGTACCTATATACTAATTATTTTAAAAAATAGATATTGAAGAACAAATATTCATTTATTCTTCTATTATTAAATAAAGTAAATAATTCAACAATGTGAAAATGTGTGAAATGAATACGAATCTCGCAGTTAATCCCCCACCTCCTACACATTGCATGAAGTCCCATAACTTGACCTTTGGAACATTGACTTCCCCCATTGGTGGTGGTTGCTCAGCCCAACCCATTCACGGAGGCGGCTACTGCTGGTCAACTTCCCTATGGCTCAACTGCGTGTTTCTCCAATCATATAATAACACAACTCCATTCATGACTCTCTTTTACATCCCACATCGCCTAAGAAAATGAGTGTAGAGAACCTTATAAGTTCAATGGGCAAACTTCAACCTTAAAAGCTGATTTTCTGGGTATGAGTTAGGCTTATGCATAACCCTTCACTGCTTTTAAAAACAAAACAAAAAAAAATTTTAACAAGGAAGATCAAGTGAAAGAAGGTTGATGTTCCTTTCAATTTCGCTATGGGAAAACTTTGTTTGTTTATAGAAAAACAATTTTAGGAACTTCCCCCACAGAGGTTCAATAAGAGGAGTTGATATTTTATGTTTTAAGGTGAAATGTATAATATATAATGATAATCTGCTCAAATTGAATCAAGATTTATTTTTCAATATAGGGTATACGTGTAATCCGTTGTAGAAAGTATTATACGATAGAAAAAGTTACTTTATTCTCTTTTCCTTTTTGAAAATTTTGTTTCCCTTTATTTTAAGATTTTTTTGTTCAATTTGAGCAATAGACCATTTTCATGTAAAATTTTCTAATGTTTTTCCTGAAATTTACACTTAAAATAAATAAAATTAAAAAATGATTTTTCATTTGATCAACCTATTAAGGTTTACTTTTCTTGCTCATGTGACACTGGGAGGTCCCGTGGTCGATTCCCGTATCTCCTCGCGTAGAGCAATAAATTCTCCTCTTGTGAGGCTAGGTTCCCTCCCGACTGGGGCATGCTACAATCTCCCTATCTAGGGTATTCTCTGCTCTTCCCCTTCGGGGGCAATCGCCTTCGGGCGTAAAAAAAAAAACCTATTACCATTTATTATAGTTGTAGTTTCAGAATGGGCAAATTTTCCAATTTCGTCCCTTACGTATTTTCGTACTACCATCACGGTCATCTTCCATTAATTTTAAACGAATTAGTTACATTCGTATTTACGACCTGTCAAAACGGCCCCTCCGTCTAATTTTTTGACAAATCTTATTAATTTTGTCAGGTGCCATTTTTTGAGGTTTCCATTCATACCTAAACAAATTGAGTACTCAATTGTTAAACAATATAACTATAGGTATCCAATTGAAATTGCATAAACCCATCTCCAACCTTTATTTATGCAGCACCACCCAACCACCACTGCCGCCTAACACCGCAACCAATTCTTCTTCAATCATCATTCTCAACTCTCTCTCTCAACCCCGTTTATAGCATTCCCAAAATTCCAATTCTTCAACTATATTAATTCACATGAAACTAGGAATCTCCATTAATATCCAAATTTAATAACATCATAACTCTCTATCACCAAACACGACGACAAATTTAACTACATCATACATGATAAAGGATTCATCATTCACAATTTCAACATAAATACGTCCTCTTATGACAAACCTTAAATTATGTCCCATAATTAAATCTATGAAACTATAACCTATAAAATAAAATCAAAAGAAACCCACTTCAAATTTGGTCTTGAAATTCAAATCTTTCAGCTGAGATTTCAATGTTTATAGAAAATATGAAAAATGGTTGAGAAATATGATGAAGAATATGAGATGATTAAAATTGGGAGAATTTTGGACAGTTGGAGAAAATTGGTTTTGAAAAGAGAAAATTTTAATAGAATGGAAATTTAGGGGATATTTGTTGTGTGAGAGAGAGAGAGAGAGAGAGAGAATTGTGAAATTGAGGGAAATGAGGTTTGCAGAATGGTGATGCGGTGGTGGGTGGCAATGGTGCTGAAGGGGAGGGTGCTACGGGTGGTGGTGCTGCAGAAATTAAGGTAGGAGATGTGGTTAAGTTCGTTTTTTGATTTCAATTCGATACGTTGTTTAACAATTGAGTACTCAATTTGTGTAGGTATGAATGGAAACCAAAAAATGGCACGTGTTGACCACGTGACAAAATTAATAGGATTCTGTCAAAAAATTGGACGGAATGACCATTTTAGCAGGTAATAAATACGAATGTAACTATTTCGTTTAAAATTAATTGAAGAGGACCGTGATGGCAGTACGAAAATTAATTTGCCTTGCTGAATGTTACCAATGTACACAAAATATGTGCCAAAATTGTTGAATGGTATAGAATTTAGGCACAATCTTACAAGATTTTACAGCTCCTTACTAACTCTCTGGTTCAATCTTCTCCTAATAATAATACTAATACATTAATCTATACAGTATTATGGTTCTATTTACTGCTATCTATTACCCAAGCCCAAAATTTATATTCAGCCAAAAGGGTTATCTTCATTGAGATCTACAATAGCAAAAGTATGATTTGAACTTGATTTTGTTCTAAAGACCATCTGCAGTATCATCTGATAGTCCAGGCCTTTTTTATGCTATTGCTCATTGCATAATCATTAAGATCATCATCAACATCACTACCATAATGTCCATGGTCCGGAGTAGGTCTCCTTATTCTCTCAAATATCTCATCGAGGGACTCAGACGAAGCGTTACTAGAGTGTTTAATATCTTGATTCTGCCTTAGAGGAATGAACTTCCTCGCGTCAATATTAGACTTGAAATTGAGAAACCCCATTTTCATTGATGCCCAGGTTGAGGCCAATTTAGAAGTTGGTTCCACTTTTGTGTCTTGAGGAGACTCTGGATCATGTGAAGAAGATGCTTCATGAGTAATGTCCTTCTCTTTAGGACTCCAGTTTCTTTCTTCTTCGATCTGTTCAACTCTTAGGGCACTATACTTTCTGCCAATGCTTTCTCTGGTTGAGTCACGCGGTGTCATTACCTTCGTAGATTCTGTATAAGTGCTCTTTACTTCATCCCTCAAACTGCTAGATGTCTTTGTTTCATGGGAAACCTTATCCATGTCACAACTAGTGTTAGATGCTAATAGCATTTCTAAATGCTAGACAATATTCTAAATAGTATGATATAATATAATGATGATATGGGAAATAGCCTGATTCAGTAATAGCAAATGACAAGTCTCTAGGCATGTAACAATGATGAAATTTCGCTATCTGAAATTAGCATACCATGCGAGTAGTGTCAGATTCAAGATCTACGCTTCTCTGGCTGAAACTTCTAGCCAATGGAATGACCATTTCACCAACTTTATGTCCTTGTTCTATCCAAGATCTTTCTGAAAGAGAAGATAAAATACAGATCATAAAGCAGCCAATTCTCTTGAAGAACTGTACTAGACTTTTTTTACACCAAACACTATAGTCCATAAGAGGGAGGAACTGACTTCCATTTTTTCCTCTTCTTTTTAAAGTCTATTTGGATGAGAAAACGAAGAGTTGGCCCTAGATATATGACATGAGATAAAAAGAGAGAGGTTCCTGTAACACACCTTGCTGCAAAATCATTATTCCAGATGGATCAAATCCATCCAAATCATCTGCTTCTTCTCTTAAAAATTTGAAGATTTTCCAGTTGCCAAAATAATTGACAACCCGATCAAAAAAGTTGGTTGCTATAAGTATGGTGTATACGACCATGATAAGAGGATAAATTTTGTTGAAGCCATCTCCGAAGAAAGGGACAGCACTATCTATGTTCCCCATCCTCTGCAAACAGAAAACCGTTATCAGCTTGCATAAACAACTGGGAAGGGAAATGGTAGGAAACCACAAGTTGAAGAAAGTTATTATTATGGTCAACGAGTTCCTAGAATCAATGTTCGATGCCAGTACATATGGAGGATTGTTAAGTAAAAAGCGGTGACTACCAAGACTTGGATAAAGGAAATGCATTTTATTACCTTTTCAAAGATGGTCTTTGCACCATCATCAAGATTAATAAGGTTAAGGAAGTTATATGAAATTGGTGCTGCATACCGAGCCACCTGCCTGAAGGATATGAAAAGTAAATCAATTAGAAACATGAAGATAATGAATTATAAATAATGTTCATTCTGGACTAAGAATTCTCAGAGAGAGAGAGAGAGAGAGAGAGAGAGAGAGAGAGAGAATTACGAGCATATCATAAGCAAGCTGACAGAACTTGTTTGCTTTGGAGTCAATGAATAAAATGTTAACATTCCAATTTGGAACAAGGAATAGTATGTGCAGACACACATGTAAATCAATGGAACAAAAGCAGCCACCTGCCACAAGATAATCAGGAATAGGAGGAATCATACACAGAGAGATTTATATACGAACACACACGTATATGGACTTCATACAACAAATAACAATTCATCAAAAAAAATAAAAAAAAATACAACAAATAACATTTTTCTGTGGGGAAGATGAGTTTCCATGTGAAAGAATTACCTGTCTGAATGGGTTAACACTATGGGGTTATTTTTATGGAAAGATTTACTGGTCTTCGTTTGCTTTTTATTTGACATTTTTTTAGTGCATATTTTCAAGGATTAAAAAAATAGACAGGGATCTTAGTTTTAGAATTAAGAGCATCTTTGTTCTAGTATAGAAAAGCATCTTGTTACAAACTGAAAATAGGAATTGATAAGTCTACCTGCACAAACATTTCATTGTTTTTCACGGCATTTATGAGAATAGAGAAAAGAGATAAATCAACTCCACTGGGAATAATAGTTGCCTCTGCCAGAAGAATTGCAGCTGACATGGAACCCAATATGACAGCCAAAACCTTTTGGAGTTGCTTTCTTAGTATACAACGCCAAATCAACTCTGCAGGAATTGTTAGCATATGTTACTTCCAGATATAAGTCAAAGCAATCAAACAGATTTGTTTTGTCGGTATCTATGTCATGATCTAAGAAACTATCTAGATTATTGAGATATTCTAATTCATTTCACACTGTTGTACAAATAAAATCCACATAGAAGTAACAGTTTTCTCGGTCAGCGCTCTGATATATGTTGTAATGCAACTACTGAACTACACAATGCTGTTTTTCTACACTCTTCAAACACTATCGGGATGCAAACAAATTTGAATGCAATAAGGAGCTAGCATGAGGATCATATAGCATAATACATGTAAACTTTAAAAGGAGAAACCCATAAAGAAGAAAACCAATACTAAGATTTATATTTTGAAATCCATAAAAAATAAAAAAATAAAAAAATAACTCAAAAGTCTAAAATGTACCAATTACATCAAGAACAGACCCTAGTTTGCCAGTTCTTTCAGGCCTAAAGCTTGAAATGTATTTCCTGCAAAAGCAAACAGAGAATATATTCTAGATAAATATTGTATAATGCTTCAAATGTAAGTTCCGTGGAGCAAGAGAAACCGAGGGCCAGGTATTAGTTCCAAAGGGGGAAAAAAGGGCTAGGTGCAAAAGCAAACCATCCAGCAGCACTGTAGTGCTCATAATTCTTTATGGTGTCTTCCAGCTCAAGGGCCTCCATGACATGGTTCATATATTCACTGTATTGGAGCAAGAACACACGTATAATTTCTATCACCAATATTATATAAATAAATCTCCAGCATAATCAGAATACTTAAACAACAGCTACTTGAATCAGAATAATAGATGTTAAAAGGAACATTCAGACTCAGATTCTCCCAGCTGAAAAGAATATAAAAAATTTACCTTTTCATGCTTATGCATTCAAAAAGAGCGGAAATAAACTTTCTTATCTTTTTGAAAATATATTTCAAGGCCATATTTTAATATCCAGAAAGGATACAAGGTATTCTATATGCATACCTCCCTTAAAATATTTAAATTAAGGCAGAAGAACCAGATAATAAACCACTAATAAAGACAACTGAAGTAATGATGGACAGCATATCTTTAGTGGAAGGAGTTAGTTAGACCCCCTAAAAGCCTATGTGAAATGAGGGAGTTGGTCGAGACTTCAAGAACAGTAAATTTAGCTAAAAAGTAAATCATGAACACGTTCATCCTTGTTTAGTTCACGAAATCAACACATTAAAATGAATGATAAAGACGCTCCCCTAATAGTATTACTACATCCAGTGCTTACCTTTTATATCGGTAATATTGGTTTCTAGCTTTCTTAAGATGACGTCTTAGTGCTGCCATTGTTTTTTCATCAGTGTCATAGTCCATATCATTTTCACCCAACCTTCCACCTTGAGGTTTGAAAGAGGGGTCCTCAGTTAGCTGCATTCAAATATGGACAACAAATTGTTTGTCTTGCCTCGAGTATAAGAGGCCGAAATATGAGGCTGAGAATACAAGAAATGCCAAAGAATCAAAGATTAATTACCATCTGAACCAACATTTTATCTATAACATTCATGTAGCGTCTCAAAGGATCGCGTCTTGACATCTGCTTTGACGTCGCTTGGGCAACCTGGTTTATTAAAACAAAGCAGTCAGTTGAAAAGTGAATTTTATCTATACGAAATTTCATCATGGGTAGTCTTTCTTCTTTTCCTTTTTCTCTTTCCTATAAGTTTCAATACATCTGTTTCAGTGGTATCCTGGGATCAGCCACTTTGTTTGACAAAGGTTAGGTCTGTATCCCGTCCATCCCCGCCCATACCCCCAATTATTGGGGACTTAATGGGTTATGCTATTGTTGTTGTTGTTGTATAAGTTTCATGTAAGCATGGTGGGAAACAGATCCTATAAGAATCAGATTCTATAGGATTTGCTACCCTAGCTTAGATCATATGCATTTACTCTATCAAGAGTTTTAAACAGCATTTCAGAACAAAAGTTGAGCATTTTCCTTTCCTCAGTTTTGGTATAGGACTTCACGGATTTCGTTTTGTTTTCCTTATTTTATTTTGTTCTTTATCTTTCTCCAACCAGAAGTCCTCGTTTACATCTATGTGCTGTTCTTTACATTTCTATGACAACTCTAGTTATCCCATAAAAAGAACTAATGAGAGATCCTTCCAATTGAGTATAAAGTTTAACTAGATATAGAATATATTTTAACAATCATATAGAAAATGAAAAACAAACAAACAGCCGAATCATCCAACAGTAAACTTACAACAATAGCATTTGAAAAATCTTTATGAGCATCATCAAGTTTAACAGCCAGTTTAGCCACCTTATGAGAAAGAACCTTTTGCCTTGTTGTCCAATCAGCATTTCTCCAAATACCTTTAGGAATTTCACTCAAACCAAAACCAAGAAGAAAAGCACCAGTTACCAGACCAAATGTATTTGAGCAAGCCATGGCGAGACCACGAATACTTCCGCCCCTGCATAAACGGTATAAAACATGTCGAAAAGATGAATAATTGTAATGGAAGTAAGACATATAATCTGTCATATGCACCAAGACACTCACCAACTTATAATTATAGCACCAAAAGTTTTAAGGGAAACAATGTGAAAGCGGTCTACATTTCTAGTCTATTTTTTAATATTGAACTTTTAAGTATGTTCGATTAACAAAACCTGATATCAACAATCACTGAAACATTAACATTCTTTGTATTTTGTGAGAGTTAAGACAAATACCAGTTTTTGTGGGAAATGATGAGCAATATAACTCCACAGAGTGCAAGAGAACCAACACACGAATAGTAGACCAGGTTTACATGTGCACTCGTCTTCAATCTTTCAGCCACAGAGAAGTCCCCCGCATCTTCATAACCCTGGATTATAGGCACTGCAGTCCTGCTTAGAGAAACAGTTTAGTACGAAACTTATGAGAATATGTTCCTTTTGAATCTAAGCTCTCAAAATGAAACATCACTGTCTTAAGCCTTAAAAGATTTTACATGGAAACAAGTAAAATGTAGACAAGACAGGAAAAAAGTCCAAAATATTTGTTTCGAGACAGTCGATTGTTACAGCAAGATCAAACATCACAATTCACAAGTCAAGCTGATAGCGTACCATGTAAGCAGAAACGTACTCCAATACGACAAGCTCCAGAAGAAAGAAATTCCACTTTTGTCATGACCAATAATTGCCTGTTTAAAATCTGGAAGGTGAGGATATTATGGTAGATTAATCTAACGATGAACGGATTAGTGTGCAGCAAAAGGAAATCATTGGCTAAAAATTAAAAAGCTAATTATGTCCTTTATCATTTTACTCTTAGCAGACTGATCAAATATATCAAATGATTATGTGAAAAATGAAAATATTTAGCCACCTTATCAAAAAATTACCTGCAGCATTTACTTGCACTCAATCATCACTTCTCTAGTTTTAATTGATTTAGTAGAATAAATTCTTGAGCTTACTTTCCTAATTAACTTTATTGGAAATTCAGCCAAATAGTCCTCCGATTGCTCGAATTTAACAGTATTTTTCTCTTATGCATTCTACGGTTGTAAACAACACAAATTATATCCACATTTTCAGTTCAAATTTCCAATAATTCATAAACGTGAAACTAATAACACGGAATTCTCTCATTCAGAATCAGAATTACAAACAAAAATCACATATAATTAACACGCTGAGGGCGAAAGTGACAGATAATGGAAAGAGAATGGGGAAAAGCGTTCGTACGGTCCAAATGTCAGCAGGAACGAGGATAATGATGGAAAGAGAGCAAAACCAGGCGTAACCGACGGTGAAGCCGACGTAGCGAGGTACGTCCGGTGCGGCGAAGTAGTGTAGCGTCAGCGCCACCATTCCGGTGGTTAGAGGCAGCGATATCAAATAAAATACCCACATTTTATGGTCCAAAAAATTGATTCTTCCTAGCTCGGATCCTCTTTCTCTGAAATATTTCTCAATGCCTTTAATTTTGTTAGGAAAATGTTATTGTTAGTGTAATTGCTACCAAAAAAAAATCTGACCGAACGTCGAGTAAGAAGATTAATTAGCTTCTCTCAGTTGCGGTGAGGATGGTGATGGCGTAATGTGGAAGGAAAGGATTAAGAAAGAGGTGTGACGTCTGAAGAATGGATGGAAATGTATAGAGGAGAAACCAAACTGTGCCGATGATCATGCGGGAAGCAACAATCTCCCTTTTTCTCCCTCTTTTTCGTTTAGAAAATTTTAACCAAAACTAAGGAAATAAAAACAAGGTAGTTTGTTAATCAAAATATTAATAATAAAATTTTTAAATATAATTAGTGGTATATCAATTCTATTTAATAGAAAAGTATTAATTTTTTGACTAATAACATATCTTGCTTTTTGCTACATGTATTGAACTATTTATGTTATAGAATGGAGGTAGTAATTTTTTACTTTTCATACTTTTTTACTTTTCGTACTTTTTTCCTTTTCTTTTTCAGTATAGTCAGATAAATCTTGACCAATATAAAAAGTTCTCAATTTATTTTTTTAAAAAATAATCAATAGAGTGTGTTTTTTTTTAAGCCTAAACGAGCGTACACCCTAAAGCGGAGAGTAGCATCTCACAAGAGGAGGAGATAACCCTAGAAAGGGAGACAATTTTAAAGCATGCCCCATGCGTGGGGAGGATATCGAACCACTGGTCGTGGGCAGGCTGTTGTCCCACTAGGTTAAGGACCTTGTGATCGATAGAGTGTGCTTAATACTTAATTTAATTTTTTTAGGTAATATGTATGCAAATTTTAAAAAATATTGACGATTATTTTGAAATTGAGACCGTATTATTTTGTTTAGAATCGCCATTTTTCTACATTTTTTTAATGAAAAATATCATTTATAGTTTATTCGTTAAAAAAAAATCATACATAAACACAGCACCAACAAAATATGCAAGTTTATATAACGTTACCTCCTATTGTCATAAAAGCTTCTTTGCTAGATTTTCACTTTTTTGCCTTACAATTTGTTTAAACAAAAGTATATTATGCTTTACACAATTTGCCATTTTGAGATGAGAAAGAATAATTACGTATGAGTTATTAGTCAAGAAGGCCGTCGCCCATTGAGGCAAGCCTTGACCTGCGAACGGAAGGTCACAGGTTCGACATCCGCCTCCTACGTGAGGCAAATAAAATTCTCTAAGAGAAAATTAAGGGTGTTGACAAAAAAAAAGTATGAGTTATTATCTTTTTATTTGTTTATTATTGCTTTACCAAAGGAGGGTTCAGTAGAGGCAGTACGTCGAAATGTCCCTTTCAATATTTGATGTAACCTTGCTTTAAAATATAAAAAATAAATAAATTGAAGTAACCAAAATTTCTGTTGAGTGTCGATGACAATCTACCATACTTATGTGTACATGTCATGTTGTGAATTTGTCTCCAATTCAAGTAGCTAAAGTTAAGCGACAATTTCGATATGGGACTCGGTCCCATCGGACCACGCTGCCTCAGATTTCTAGCACATCACCTGCATTTCCCTCTCTCCTCATTCTGCATTGATGCGCCAAATCTCACCACACTGATCCCTGATCCCATATCGAAATTTTCCTAAAGTTAACTTACTATCTCCCATTAATGTCATGTACCTTAAAATAAATGTTATCAATTAGATGAATAAAATGTAGTACTGTCAAACGGGTAGATTTGGTCCGATCCAATTCATCTTGTGTGGGCTCAAATCAAAATAGATCGGGGCTATTTTTTGCGGGTCAATAAACTCCCAGTTCATACCTGCTCCGCTGTTAGTTCGCAGGCTTACGGGCCGCCCGCGGTCTCTTCCTCTTCAGAAAATATGAAAATCATATGTACAAAAAATCATCCCTTTTGTTACAACTTACCAAAGGAGTGAAAAAACAAATTAAAATCACCACAAAGGATAAGATAATTTGAATTCTTGCAAGATCCACGCGAAACCCAAACACTCCCATGGCTAGCCGGAGAAGAAGAAGAAGACTTAGAGCAGAGGGGGGTCAGTGCCGGAGATAGAAAGCTGCTCCGGCGTCCGGTGACAGAGTTGGAGCCGAAGCCACACCGAGGAGTTTTTGAGAGAGAAAGACGCAGCATAAGGAATGGGTATTTGATTTAAGGTTATATATACACACACACATTAAGGGGTTAATAAAACGCAGTAGAATATGCCATGGGCATGGGGAGTCTGCTCCTTTCTGAAATCTGAATGAATTAGGAGGGGAGAGTCAATGGCTCGCGGCTCCTATGCGGAACAGTACGGATTTCGCACATGCGGGACAAAATCTCGTCCGTTAGATTAAAGTTTTGGCGGTTGAAATTGATTAAAAACGAACAACTGCTTCGAGCGCTTTAAAAAAGTGTTCGCGACGCTGCGAATTAGATCTGTTCCGCATAGGAACCGGACCGTCCCTGCTCCTATGCGGAATAGTTTTTTGTTCCGCACTGTGGGACACGATCTCAGCCGTCGGATAATATTTTTTAACGGTTCCGATCTGAAGAGAAATTTTTTTTTTTTAATTTTTTAAGTTCTGCTGCAAATTTTCTCTCTCAGATCTGGACCGTTCAAAATCTCATCCGACTGCTGAGATTGTTCCGCACGTGCAAAAAAAACTGTTCCGCATAGAAACCGGACTGCAATGGGGGGAGAGAGCGCAGGGCTCGAGATAAAAGAATGCAGAGACACAATTATTGGGATACTTCTAATGCGGGTTGGCCCGCGATCCAGTCCAATCCGTTCTGCGCGAGCCGCGGGCTAAACGGTCCGGGTAAAAAATACCCTCATTTTAGCGGATTAACGTTTTCTAATCCATATCCGTTCCATTAGCGGGCGGGGCGGACCAATCCGCGGGCTCCTACCCATTTTGACAACACTAATAAAATGGAGATAGCTCCATGCAAATTTAAAGGAATAGTTGCTAGTATAGAACCAGTCATATCGCTATAAAATAAAAAGAGATACAATCATATGATAATGTAATTGATTTTATATCACAAGGTCCATATAAAACTAGTTCATATCATAATTTTTAATTTGAAGGGAAAGTAAAATTCTTTTATTGATTTTTATTATGAAATAATTTTAATTAAAATTTTACTTTTCAATCTCAAATATGTCATTTAGAGTTGATTTTAACAGTGTTTGATTTAGGAAACAGTATCTACCCACCTGAATCAACGGAAAGTGAAACAATAGATTGAAGGCTGATCATTAAAAGGGAGAGTTATCTGAAAAGAGCTTTTGGAAAGAGCATTGATAATGTCAGAGCAAATATCCTTATGTAAGAACAATTTATTTGCATGTGACAAAATTGTTCCTCTAACATATCAATTAGTAAAATCTTTTAATTATCTTTACTATTTTTTCTCACCCCTGATTTCTTTTCCCAATCTGATTCCTATTTTATTTTTTCTTCTCTCTTCTCTTTCCATTATTCTCTCTAATCTTAACTAATTTTTTTTTAATCTTCTCTCTCCTCAGCGACGGATGCAAAGAAGGCTGAGTGGGGTAATAAATTTTTTATTTTTTTTAATTATATATGATGTATTTTACTCCATTTAGATAATAAATGTACAAATGACCCCAGTGAATTATTGTATATATTAAATGACCCCAGTGATTTTTTTAATTATATGTGATATATTTTACTCCATTTAGATAATAAATGTATAAATAACTACAGTCAAATATTGTGTATATTAAATGATCCCAGTGAAATTTTTTCTTGGATCCGTCACTGTCTCTCCTTATTTCCTTATTATTCTCTCAGCATTCTACCAAAGGAATATCAATAATAATAAGTATAAAGTGGGTAGTTAAATCAACTCCATTAAAGAAACTCCATATCCTTCATCAAATTACTAACAAATAAGTAAGAAGATAGTTGTATTTGATTTGATAAAAACAAACATGTACAATACGTACTTAATCTTAAAAGGAAGATTACCAACAAAAAAATTAGATATATTATAAATTCATAAAAGAATCAAATAAATTGTATTATTTTATTACTGATTTTTTCATTATTACCATACACAAAAGACAGAGAGAATAATAGAGAAGGAAACAAGGAGAGAGAAGATATAAAAAAATTCGTCAAGATTAGAGATAATAATGGAAAGAGGAGAGAGAAGAAAAAATTAAATAAGAATCAGATTGAGTAAGAAATCAGGGGTGAAAGAAATAGTAAAAATAATTAAAATATTTACTAATTTTATATGTTAGAAGGACAATTTCTGTCATATGTAAATAAATTGCTCTGACATTATCACTGCCTTTTGAAAAAAGCAAAAACCTATGATACTCAGATGTAACGTTTGGTTGGTTGTTGGGAAACGAATATGCAACCATAGTTGCTCATTATTCACTTCTCAATTATCTATCGCCTAAATATACTTTATCAATTTTTAATTATTTGTCACATTAAAAAATTAAGAGTATTAAATAATTTTTTTTTCCAAATTTTCCGTTACTTTTTATTAATCCAATCAACAACTAATTTTAATTATCCCAAAATAAATATATTAATTGAAGAGTAAAATTGTTTATCTATCTTTAAACTAATATATCACAATCATTTTTTTAATTCGAATGGAATGTGCTAAAATGAAAAATAAATAGGAACGGAAGGACTAAGATTTAAGAGAATGCCTATTAACGTGCTCATTTAATTTCTGTTTTTCATTTTTTTTAATAATACTCCATTATGAGGTGAGCATCCCAAAACCTCTACCTACTCTCAAGCCATATGAAGGAGATAAATTGCAAGATATACAACGCAAAATCAGAAATCAAAACCCCCTTTGCCACATCTTATTGCCATTAGAAAGGTAACTTTTTTCTCTGTCCACGTGACGAATTTTGAGTGGTGAGTATATGCATATATATACAAGTTAGGTACAAATGATTTTTTGCCCTGTAATGGGGCTATTGCTATTTTCTTCATCCCTGATTATCAAAATAATTCCCAATTTTCAACTAGATGATTTGTGAAAATAGAAAATATAGAACAACCAAATTGAAATCCATAAAGTTTCAATCATCCAATCGACAAAGATATCATGGACAAGTTTTTACTGTTTTGAGCGAAAAAGGATCTTCACTCTAATCCTCCAAAAGATAATGCTTCAAACATCTAATGGAGATTGCAGTAAAAACAGTATAGGGCACCTTTGTATACGAAAACAATTGACATTAAACATAAAAGAAACATAATTGACAAAGGCGCCATAATGACTCCTACCACAATAAGAAAAAAAATAAAATTAATAATTTAGGAATTTTGATTTCACTGCTTCTCATCCTCGTTCTTGGATGCCTCTTTGATCTCATCTGCCCCATCATCCTAAAGACATGCAAACAATGTGTCATTTATTTGAGAAGGAAAAAGAAAAGGCTGAATTCATTCACAAAAACACAGTTGCGAGTCTAGTTGGACAGAGTTTAAATTTGGAAGGGTTTTGTAAAAGTTGAATCGTTTGGGGAGAGGAAATTTTGTATTCAGTTCCCAAACAGAACACAGTCCAACTAGACCCGAGAGTAGAAAAGCCAGTGCCAGTCACATAAAAGAACCGAGGCTACCTGCATATCTGAGGTCCAGAGAGTCAAATTGTCACGCAGAAGTTGCATTATGAGAGTGCTATCCTTGTATGAGTCCTCTCCTAGATTGTCCAACTCAGCAATAGCTTCATCAAAAGCCTGGCAAAAACATGATGCCAAAGTTCACAGAAAACAGAAGCCACAGATGATTTAACAATAAAGTATTGCATAACTTAGTCCCCAAAAAAAAAATGCATATCACTTGAAAGAAAGTTTCTGCAGTGCAAGCAACGGAGAACAAGCATGCAAAATTTCAAGTAGTGTCCATAATTACACAACGGATCTACATGGCACTGCAAATATGGTACTATATGCTAAAACAAACAAATCATTGAATGGTTGATCCAAAATAATTTTTCTTAAGCACGTCATCAGGGTAAGTTTGTTGCATTGAATACCACAACAAAATGAAAAGTACAACATAATTTTGTCAAATCCAAAATCCTCCTCGCATATGATAAAAGTAACCTTTCCAGACACAGCTAAATAAGAATTACAGCTCAAGTGAAAAGGAAATCAAACTGTTAAAGCAAAGTATAGTATCAAGAAGATTCAAACATAAGTTTCACCTGTTTTGCAAGATTGCATGCTCGATCAGGTGAGTTCAGAATCTCATAGTAGAAAACAGAGAAGTTAAGAGCCAATCCAAGCCGAATTGGATGTGTTGGAGCCAAGTCAGCATTAGCTATATCCTGCCACAAAAGAACAATTCACACAAGGACAGAGACACAGAGAATTAGATCAGATCAGAAAAAGCTCCCCACATTGAAAACTTCACAAAGGACCCGATCAAAGCAACGATACTCCCCCGAGGAAGAGAAGCCATGTTATTTTGCAGTGCCAGTGACATCTTAACAACCATATTACCCCGGGAAGAATTGCGCATTCTCAGCCGGATTATCAATTTATAAATTATAATAAAGTAAAACCAAATTTTGATAGAACAATAGATGAACAAATCCATCAAATGAAAACGAAATGACTAATCCTTCCTCCTACACTTTACAATTCATCAGATCATTATCCTTTTCACCATTTCATAATCAAATCACAAAAGATCCATAACATAGTAATTATCAAAACCAATCAATCTTCATCTACATTCTAAACAGCAAACAACACACCAATTATAAAGCGTTTACACACACAAAAAAGTAAATCGGTAAATTTAACCTGAGCAGCCTTGTAGGCATTGAGAGTATTCTCAGCAGCTTCTTTCCTTTCACCGCCAGTCTTAAATTCCGCCAAATACCTATGATAATCACCTTTCATCTTCAAATAAAACACCTTCGAATCCCCAGCTCCAGCCGCCGGAATCAATTTCGTATCCAAAAGCTTCAAAATACCATCACAAATACCAGAAAGCTCATTCTCAATTTTACCTCTATACTCCTTAATAGAATTAACATGATCCACATTTCCACGTGACTCCTCTTTTTGTTCAATTGACGAAATTATCCTCCATGAAGCTCTTCTTGCTCCGATCACGTTCTTGTATGCGACCGATAAGAGGTTGCGCTCTTCGACAGAAAGTTCCTCGCCGTCGGAGACTTTCTCCATGAATTCCACCATTTCTTCGTATCGCTCGGCTTGTTCGGCAAGCTTCGCCATGTAGACGTTCTCTTCGCGTGCAGAAGCCATTTTTGGATTTGGATTGAAGAAGAAAAAGTTGATTTTTTTTTGGAGATCTGAGATTGAAAGAGAAACGGAACGGAAGATGAAATGAAAAAGGGCGAGAGAGAGACAGTCCAGAGAGGACCGAGGGGCGAGGAGACAGCGATGCTTTAGGCTGTTTTTTTTCTTTCACTTTTCTTTTTCATTTTTGATTAATTTGTGGCTTTTCTTTATTCTTTATTCTATTTTGTTTTTTTTGTTTTGTTGGTAATTTTCTTGTGATAATGAAATAAATGGTCCGGCACTCGTAAAAAAAAGGAAATAAACGTCCGACTCTGTAACTAATAACTACCTCTCGTATTCGGGGACGGAGACTGGATAGTAATCGCCTTCGAGATACTAATAGATATTAGTAAATTTTATATATAGTTTGAAATATTTTATCAAATTTGCCCCTCCCCCAACATTTTTTATTTTTTTACAGTTTTTATATGTAATTTGACATACTGTTGTAGTTTTTGGCCCAAAACCAAATTCCTGACTTCATCCCTGCTCGTAGTTAGCTTCTCATTTTTTATTAAACATAATGAATTTTGTGTTTGATAACTATGCTCAAAATAATAAAATTCGTCTTCAAAAAATAACAAGCCTTTCCAAAAAATAAAAAATAAATCAATGAATTGAGATATGAAAATTTATTGTTTTTTCCTCTCGATTGAATGTTTGATTTTAGAAAGTCGACATTCAATTTGGACTGACGAGTATTAATTGCTCAAAAACATTATTCATCCATTAGGGAAAAGGTTGATATGACTAGGAATTTATTTGTGCTTAACTGGATTTGAGCTATTTGTGGGATATTACATTTGGCTTTTCATGATTCCAGAATTGGCATGCAATGGCTCTGGTCTTCACTCTTCATGTTGAATCAGCAAAGGCGAAAAACGAAGATCTAACTGATGTCTAACACAAACACCATCGTTTCTGCTTGATCAGTATTTGTTACTTCCCTCGTGACGATTCAACAGAAGTATCGGTCTTTTCAGCTGCAAGACTAGCTGCTGATGCTGCATCGCCCAAACCAAGCTTCTGTAGCTCGTTTGAGAAACCATCTAAGTCGGAAGCAGAAATTTTATATGGACTATGGGCGGAACTTGGAAAAGAACCATTTGTTACTTCTTCTTTGTACTCCAGAAGAGCTTTGTTGATGGCATATCCAACATGTGCATACCGTTTACAGAACTTGGGAGTAACCTGGAATTTCGAATAATTTGTGAAGTGTGTTTGTAATGACCAAATGTTTGAAGATACAAACTAAGAGAAGGGGCAATGTAAAATGAGTTATCAACTTTAGCATGATGTGGATGTTGCATCATCCCTAACAGATCATGGTAAACTAGCACCTGCAACATTGAACACAGACATCTATTCACATAAGGTTCTCTTGTCCAAATCCAATAAATAGACCGGGGGGGGGGGGAATGCAGTTGTTTTGTGTTCAACCACGACTAGGTTTTGTTATAAGCATCCTATTGCCCTTGTAAACATTCCAGGGAGAAAATTTCAAGTTGAAGGTATCAACAGATCAACATAAGTATTTTAGACGGAAATACTGAACCATCAAACAGATTCGTTCTAAAATCATTTTGGATCTAACTCAAGTATTTACTACCACTTTAAGGTTCGCACTCAAAAACTTCGTATTGAATGATACAAAAACTACTTTCTGATACAGATTGTTAATAACGCAAAGAAAAGGCCCTTCATTCATGTGAGGTGAGTAAGACGCATAAAGTGCATCATCCAACTAACCTGGCCACTACAAAATGGACCAGCGCCAATGCCAATGGTGGGGATTTGAAGAGTTGATGTTGCTGCGGCTGCCACAGGTGCAGGAACACATTCCAGAACCACAGCAAAACACCCAGCTTCCTGCAAAGCCATGGCGAACTCCACAACCTGTAGAATCTAAGTCATGAAGGGCAAAATAATTAGTTTATAACCAATTAGTAGTCACCTCTGTGATAAGAGAAATACAGTAACCATATAAGGTTAATAATATTGTCCAGTCATAGAAGGTAAGTTAAGAAGAGGACACCTTGACAGCACTTGCTATATTTTTGCCTTGAGGCCTAAATCCTCCAAGAACACTAATAGCCTGAGGAGTAAGCCCAACATGCCCCATTACAGCAATCCCAGCTTCAACAATAGCTTTAGCTGCTGTAATTCTTGATGGTGCTCCGCCTTCTTATTTAATTGCATCCATTCCTCCTTCCTTCAAAAACCTAACTGCTGTATCAACTGCCTGCTCACACTTCAAACTGCAACATCACCAACCAATGAACGTTCAAGACCCCAAATACAAAAAAAGTGGCACATCCATAGAAGATTGTTCGGAAATATCCTATTTGATTGTCACAAATATGCAGCCAAAAGAAAATGAAAACTTGAAGAAAAAGTTCTACACATACAAATAATCATTTTTACTCTAAAACCATGAATTCACCACTGACCTCTCACCAAAGCCTAAAATCAACTTTAAAAGAATACAAGGAACGCATCACAGGTTTGAATTCCAACCAAGAGCACCAAATTGTTCATCTGAACTAAAAAGTCCTAACCCTTCGCATCTAATTTAAGGAAACCTTTCTTTGACATATGACAAGATTAATATAAACATCAAAGGATCATAGAAATTTATTGCCCAATCGCCTAAATTTCACAACTTTACTCCAAAAGAATTAGGAACCTATAATACTACATCTTTCCTATGAACTGAAATTTTTTAACCCTTCGCATCGAATCTAAAGAAACATTTATTTCACATATGACAAGATTAATGTAACATATAAAGCTCAGATAATGTTTTTCGCAATTACCTAAAGTTCCCAACTTTAGTCTGTTTCTACCTTTCCCCTGTTCCCAATTCTTTTCTTATCATCATATCATATTCAAGCTTCCAACTTTACTTCTCCCCAATCCAATTACATGAAAAGAATGAAAGGAAGAGACCGAAGTGCCATAGAATTGACACTAAAACCACAGAAAAGGTACATATAAGTCACCTGATGAGTACTTGTAAAACCCGTAACTTTTGCTTACGTGGTATTTGACGTGTAAATTAATTTTTCGCGATTAACTGTGTATGTGTAATATTTTTCGTATGTACTCACGCTGATTACATGCCTAATTATTTTTATAACCTTTTACGTATGCATTTTTGTAGACGCTTTAAGTTTGGGGATTTATTTGTAATTCACTAGATGGGTAATTTTAATTAGATAATTGATGGGAATTGAATTAGGAATTGAATAGATGAGGAATTAATAGGAATTAATTGATGGATTAATTAGATGAGGAATTAATAGAATTTAAAGGAAAAGCGTTTGTGGAGATCATGGGGCATAGAGGGCCTTTATCTCGGGGAAATGGGAGGCAACAAACTGAAGAAAATAAATGAAATAAAGGGCGTGGCTTTTCAAGGGTTGGGGGTTATGAGTATATATATATATATATATATATATATATATATATATATATATATATATATATATATATATATATATATGGCTCAGGGGGCATGAGATTCATATTACTACTCACATTCACAATCACAATTACATTTGACTTAAAGCAAAAAGAATAGAAGTAGTGAGGGTTTTTATTTTATTTTTTTGGGAAGCGGCACACTAGCTTAGCAGAGAGTTTTGGTGAGTTTTTTTTGGTGAGCTTTAGTTCTTGGGCAAACTTTGAGAGATCACTGAAGGAGCGTTAGTTGTCTGTCTTCAATCCATAATATACCGATTCGAAGATAATCGAATAAGCTTCAAGTGAGCGCAGACGGAACGTCATTCCGAGACCCGAGCAGGAATTTATTGCACCGTGAGCGGGTCTGGGCAGTGCAGATTTCGGGTTTGTATATTTAATAGCTTCCGATTGAGGTAGGGACCCTGTCCTTACATTATTTCCTATCCGGAATTATAAATATATGTTGGGTAATGTTTCGTAATTATTTAAATATTTATTTTACGGAAATTAATGCATGAACTGTTGATTTACGAATTTAATTGCACGTTTTGTATTTATCGTTTTGTTAATTGGTTTTTCTATCTTTTGCTGATTATATTTATCAATAATATAACATGAATTGATTAAATCTTTAATCTTAATCGTTATATGTAATTGTTAATGTGAGATATTGTCCTATTTATTATACATATTATTATTGTTGATATATCCATGAATTGTTATTTGATTCAATGTTTAGCATGTCTATTTGTTTATCGCTTGGGTTGTCTTGTTGGTCATGTCGTCTTTAGTCCTATTTGGTTTTGGTCGACCGAGTCGTCGCCCTACTTTGAGCTCGTGTCTAGGATCTACTCAATGACAGGACTCGTTCGATTAGCAAGATTCCGAGGGTGGTCCTGCGGGTGCTCTTGGTGCGGATCCCGAGGGTCTTGCGATGTGAATGTGTGCGGATACCGAGGAATCCTGCGGGTGCTCTTGGTGCGGATTCCGAGGGTCCTGCGATATGATTATGGGGAGATTCCGAGGGTGGTCCTGCGGATGTCCTTGGTGCGGATCCCGAGGGTCTTCCTACGTGAGCCTTAACCTGATGTGGACTATCATTGGGATTGCAACGGTTTTGTGGAGTCCAAGGTGTTGGATGATGATACAATGTAGAATGAGTCCTTGAAGTGTGAATCCGTCGTTCAGGGAGTAAAACTGAACCCATGTGATGAACTATTTGAGCCCTCCTAGTTTGGACTATAACTAGGGCCGTTGCAATTATTGTCGTAGAGTCGTGAATAGATACCTGAGCTCGAATTGTGGGAAGTCGTGTCATAGCAGTAACTATGCTCGTAGTGTCTAAGCAAATGTGTAATCGTGTGTACCGTATGGGCAGAGCATGGTGCTTGTCGTACATTCGGTTGTGTAAGTGCTTGGACATGAAGAGTATGGTTATCTCGCTTACTTGTTGTTTCAACTTGTTTATTCATCGTTTTTGCCATATTTGATACTTGATTTTGAGTCATATAACTTGTGTTTTGGGATTGAGAATGTGTTATGTGCCTATTTGTGTTTATCGTGTCCCCTACCGAGCACCGGAGCTCAGTCCATCCGCTTATTGTGCAGGTGATGACGAGTACATTGATGATAGAGCATGGGAAGGGGAACATGAAGAATGATCCATAACCGGCTTTAGTAGAGATTTAGTTCTTTTATAACTATTTCATATATAGCATTGTTGGACCTTTTCATTTGTAATTCTTAGTATATCACTTATAGTAATTTAATTCCGCTACTTAACTCTTGTTTTTGGATTATATCATAATTGAATTTCCTTTTAGTAACTCTGTGTGTCGGTTTTGGTGTTTCATTAACCAATGAGACACTGCCATGTCATTTACCCTGGTTACGGGTCGTGACAGTACTGGACTCATAAGTACCAAAAGGGAGGTCTTCCAACAAGAAGTGGGCGCTTAGCTCCTATAGCCACAGCACGGCAATGCACAAGCATTTCATCAATGGTAATAGGCAAAGTAGTATCATGGCCATGGACCACCATAGAAGCAGAATCACCCACAAGGCAAATATCAATCCCAGCCGTATCAAGATGTACTGCTGCCGGATAATCATAGGCTGTCACCATCGTTATGGGCTCCCCTCTCCTATACTTCTGGAGTAAATGGGCTAATGCCACTCTTTGATTTGGATTCTGTGGCTTTGGCACTCCATAGACACTGTTCTCTGGGACATTACTCAAAACACTTTATGTGCATTACCGTTTTCTTGGAAAAATATTGGACTTTTATAATTGAAGTTACTGAACCTTTGGTTGAACGTAAAAAATGCCATCTGATTCAGTAGTTGTGGGATAGATTCTTGTGTAGTTTGAACAATTTTTTTGGGTCAGGAAACGGATGTTGGGGGTATAGGTATAATCCCCTTTGGGTTTGGGGTTCTTCGGGAGCGGTAGTAAAGTCATATTGGGGTTTGGGAACAGAAATTTATGTGGTCCGCCGTGCGTCAAAATGTACCATCGTCTAATGACTAACATCATACGCCAATGAACACATGTCAAACCGAGTATTTTAATTTTTCGCACTCATCTATCTCTTAGAAAATATCTTAATATCCAAACTCAATAAGTTCAACTTAGGCTCAATTCATCCAATTCAAAGATATTAAAGTCTTGGGTGAGATCTAATGATGTAATAGGCTATATTGCTCCTACCGATATACTCGCCTCAATCTTGTGTGATTGAGGTGACACTCTTTGTAACTTTGTTTTGGATTGTATATAAAGTTTATTTAGCCAAAAAAAAAAAAAAAAAAAAAATTAAAGTCCTTTCGTTTATAAAACAAAGCGAATAAGTGCAACAAGTTAAACCAGGATTGCGAATACCATTCCCTCATTCAAGAGAATAAGAATAAGGGTACAAGAAAAATACTTGAAGACTAAAATATTACAGTGCCAAAAAAGAAATGGCAAATCATAAGATAAAACTGATCTACAACTGATAAGTATACTTTGTTTAACTAGCTACACTTTTGATCACTTAGAGTTTGAGGAAAAGGTTACGAGATGAGTCATTGAAATAGCAATTTAATAGTATCGCATTTTTTTGTGTATTTATCATATTTATTCAACCGAATTAGTCTGGACGATACCTGGACACCAGGCAACCAATAGTGACAGCCCCCCAAATTCATAATCATTTGCATTTTTCATATGAAGATTCAACAAGAAATTTTGACTTTAGAATGATCCATTTTCTGTGGAATAAGAAGTGTTTGCACGGACAGCTCAGTTGGTTCCGGGGTTAGATTGTGCAGAAAGACGCAAAATCGAATCTTGTGAAAGTTTCAACCCTTTCATGTGGGGATGGCTTCTTGTGGTGGGATAAGACGAGTACTCCCACTTGGTCGGGTCGCTGGGTCATTTACATCCTCCAAATTCTCTTTCGGACTGCAGAGTGGGGGCCCTTTGGGCGTGAGTAACGCCTGCACAAGAAGTGAAGGCTAAAAGGTCTTCATCAAGATTGAGCTGAGCCAAATCTTTCTCATTCAAACAAACCAATGCTTCAATACTATCACCAAATTTACTATCCCAAAGAGTAAACATTTCATAAGGTCTGCTTAAACTACTTACTTTATATGGCTTTCCCCAACCAAAATCAGCTTCATTTATAGGAAATCTACACCAACTAGTACATGTAAAAACATCCAAATTACTGTTATTAACCTTCTCACCAATCACTTCTCTCATTCCATTAATAGCCATAGAAACAATTTCTTCCCTACTTGCTTTCTTGATTTTCTCAGCTGTTCCTCTTACTGCATCATCTAATGTAGCCACTAAATCATGAATGTCAAATTTCAGCTTCCCCGGCTCGAACCGGGCAATCATAGGCATCCATAGGTTCCCAAAACTATTCTCTGAGGTCCCAATACCTGTTTTTCCCCTCAGACTCATAGCAGGGGAAATCCAAGAAGGTCTCAAGATCCCACCATTCTTTTCTTGAGAGATTTTGATTAGAGCTTTCCATATTACTGCAGTAACAACAATAACTCTTGAAGGTTGAAAATTCCTGAATTGGGTTCTCAACTTTGAGATCAAACTTCCCTTAAAAGTGATCTTTTTAGTACCAATTCTTGTACTACTAATTGGAGATGAACTTGGATAAACACTTCCTATTTCATCTGTGGAAGGGAAAATTAAAGGGACATCAAAATTTGGGGAAAAAACCATTCTTGAACCATCTACTAGTCTACTTGTGGTAGCAGCAGCCCATCCATTGATGAACTTAACTAAAGTAGAAGTATCTGCAATCTTATGAGAAACAGAAAACCCAATGGAAATTCCTCCACATTTAAACAAACTAATTTGAATAGAAACTAAAGGTTTTCCCACTAGATCAGCCCCAGAAAAATCTTTAGGCACAAATTGATCCAAGATCTCAACTTTTTCTCCAATCCCATCATTATCAAGAAATTCATCTAAGCCTTTATTTATTTCAGCTTCAGTATACTCAATCCCTTGGTCATTGCAATCAATTAAAGCCCCATGATCTTGAAGATTAATTCTACCGGATAAAGGGTAAAACTTGGTCAACGTATCAGAGAGTGAGTTCTTGAACTGATTAAAGATTTCAGCTTTATCCAAAAAATTGCTGGAAGATTTATAACAGAGAAAGATTCTGATAGAGGAAGGAGGAGCAAGCTGATCAAATAAGGAAAGACTGTAGAATTGAAGATGTGGAGGTGTTGGGGAAGACGGTTTTAGCAACTTTTTAGAGAGGATTTTTTGGACCTCATATTCATCCATTTGTGGATCAACTAACCTAAGTAGATCTGAAATTCTTTACTTTTATGGGATTTCTTTCAGATCAAACTACTAGGAATTTTCTCAGTCTCTCACCTACTACACCATTGTAGGATTTGGAGTTCTTTTGTTGACTGGTCTGATTTCTGATCTAGGAAACAATTTATATAGGGAAGCCTATTTGAAAATTTTGTCCTTCATTTAATAAAATAATGTAAAAAAAAAAAATTAACCAAAAACTTTTTTTTTGTTCACCGAGGCTCGGTATCCACCATCAACGTGTTGACTAATCTGTGTTCGGTTTGCGATTGGCCAATATCGTGACTGCTAGCGGGGAGGGTATGACTCATACTGCTCTTTTACACGGAGTCCTACCACTGGGAAAAAATCTCACGAGAATCGATCTTCACCGAGTATATCGAACACTCTTTAACGGTAAGACATATAACAACTCCAACCAGTTATCCAAAGTTAGGTTAAAATTAACTTCTTTTTTTCTTTTGCAACTATACAATGAACTATGGGAAACGATTGCCCCATTGGAAAAGGCGTCACATCCCAGCCTCCCAGGAGTAAGACCATGGGATCGATTCCCATATCCCCATAAAATAAAATAAAATAAAAAAAAACAAAAAAAAAAACTATACAATGAACTGCAGTTGATGTATAGTACAGAAAGTGGACATTTTATGCACGGAAGTCGCAATGGCATTATTCACCAAAAAAAAAAAAAAAATCGCAATGGCATTACATTGCATCTGGTGCCAAAAACAGCCCACGTTTCTGATATACTCAGCCAGAAATGGGCCTAACAATATAGCCCACCAGAATTAAAAAGGCTAACCCATAAAGAAAAAGACTTTGCTAGGCTACTAGAATTATTGGCTAAAAGATTGACTAAAATAATTTTTTGAACCTTTTTGCCCTTATAGTTGGTGAATCCCTTATACCAGTAGGGGGTAAGATAGTCATTTAACACCCTCAATTTGGGGATTTAGGGTTTCTATCCCTAAAATTCTAGGAGTAAATCATTTTCCTAAAGAAAAATCTTCTGACTAAAAAGAGGGAAGAAAATTGATAGAAATAATTGCTTGTTTTCCATTCTTGAACTAAATGAGGCACATCAGCTTAATGGGACCTTAGGTACCCCCTCAAGTGAAGCCTCTTACATTAGGAAAATTATTATTTATTTTTCAACAGATAAGATTAAGCAAGAGATTTCACACCGGGAGTCCAATGCAGTGAAGCATGAGAATAAAAGAGTCGAGAATAGACTGTTTTACATATCAAGGCAACTCAATAAAAACCATTACATATTACATAGAGAAAGCAGAACAATCACAAGGAGCTCTATATAGCCAAAAGATCAAATCTTTCAATCATAGAGGTTCTGCACTGATATAAACTTCCCAATATGCAAGAGGGAATTTTTGTATTCATATATAACACACAAAATGATGGTAAAAAAAGCATTCAGACTAAGGTCCATGTGGTAATGAACACATCAAGGAAACTAAAAAAAAAGCAGAAAAGGAAAGCCACTACTGCACCAGCTGATGAATCACCAAAGGGAACAAACCAGACTTCAAGACAAGACTTTGAATCATCATGATGGATTGAATTGATGATGAGCATCATCTTTGTGGGCCCTTTGCTCCTTTCATGCTTTTTTACCCAAATTTATACCTACAGATGGCAAATTCACAAAAAGTAGAGAATCAAGAAGACAGTTTGAGGTGGAAGGAGGGACCCAAATTTCACCAATCACGCATGCACTTGATCCATGGTGTTTTTCAACATTTCTTGGAATAAAGAGTCCTTCATTTACAGCACAGCCCACCATTTGCTTTCAAGAATCTGACTTTCTTTAATACCCCCAAAAGCTTCAAATATAATCATTTCTAATCAGCAATTACTGCCCCATTTTTTCTTCACTTCTACTGAGTAAAGTTGAAATTTCATCCCATTAATCCTCTCCTTTATTGGCTCATCATGCATACTCCACTAGAATTCAGAAAAAGAAAACTCAAAACTACTAATTTATGCCTTCATTTCACTCTCAAGTGAACATTACCTCAGGATGGCTAACTAGCTTTTTGGAGCTTTGGCCTTCTGCCTCAAAGATTTCAAGTAACTTATTGTTTCATCAATGATCAAGATTGGATCTTTTCTCTTTCTTCCTGGAAGTATACTTTCAAGAATTCTTAGTTTTTCCCAGATTTTAGCCTGATTTTCCCTGAGGCTTAGAGTGGAATCCATATCCTCATCCGGGTCCTTGCCTTTGGCACAACTTGATACCACATCATCATTAAAGTTGATAAATCTAGACAACTTTAGTGAACTTGCAGTATCCATTAATGATGACTTATTGAACCCACCATCAAGCAATTTTTGCCTTTTTGTTGAGCCATCAGTACTGGCAACTTCCTCGTTAAGTCCCCAAACATTTTCACCCCCCTGAAACCACTCAGTGGTTGCAAATGGAGAGTGCCCAGTGCTTGTTAGTTCATCATTTTCATCATCATCGTCATCATAATCATCATCCTCGGTGCAGAAGCTAAGTAAGGCATTGATTTCTTCGGTGTCTTCTTGAATATTGACTCCTGCACTGCTAGTGTAATTCTCATCCAGTTTGGTTTGGTCAACTAACTTCATTAGAGATGGTTGCCCTGCTTCGAGTTTTTTATCTTGCAAGCTCCGAGGACCAGCATGCATGTTGGGTGTAATAGCCTGATTTCGGGAAGGGAAGTCAAAAGAGCTGGAGAACAGTCTAATGTCATTCCCGGACTGATCGAAAATGAGAAACCTCTTCTGAGCAGAGGAACGTACATCCTTTGATGGAGGAGCTTGGACCCCATTTCTAGGAGAGAAACCACCATAAGTTTTAGAATATGGGGCTAAAGTGGGAGCTAAACTCTCGTAATAAGGAAGTAATGGTTGGAAATGTCCCTGAACTCCATCAAGTTGGTTTGCTTTTAAACCAACATATCCGAAAGTTCCAGGTCCCGGTTCTACGAAATAATTCATATTGTTTGAACGAGGAGATTTCCGCAGAAAGTGTTGCTGCAAAGTCTGGAGATCTTTAGCCGGAACCATCCAGCTAAGTAAGTAATCTGATAGTCAAAAAGAGAAGCCATTGAGAACACTCCAAGAAAGAACCCTAACAATCTAAAACAGTTACTAATAAGTTGTTCAGAATCATACCGAACTATATGGTAGTGAATCAGCAATGTCTGATATCTACAAACCGAAATAAAGAGGAAAACTTTTGCTCTGATTTGAAGACTTAATGTAAAAGTAGCACCAATTACGTAACAGGTTTAAGCAATTGGCGGAAGTATTCAGCCTAGAGGAAAAAAGCAATGAAACATAATAGCGTTAGTGACTTCTCAATAATCATCAATAAGGTATATAATCCATGGATTTTGATATCAGATATTCAAGATAAGTAAAACAAACAAGATTACAACTGAAGAAAAACATTCAGACACCGTAACAAGAATGGTAAATCAATGTTCGACCAACCTGACAAATCTGCAAAGGTTGAAAGCATGCTATCCCTCTAACTACAATAGTTATTCTTCCTGCAACGTGTTTTAATGTCCGGAATCTTGTTTGGGTTGCTGCTTGGCACACCATAACTTCAATTTGACTCTAAAAATCTATGTAGGGAATAAACACTAACAAGATCTGAAGTTATCGAAAGGAAGGACTTAAAATAGCTTAGAGAATTATCAGTTTCTCAGCTAATATAGATGTAGAAAGCAAGGAAGTAGAGGTGAATGGATCCCATGAGTGGTAGTTAAAAAGACACAGTTTGAACCAGAATTGATAACACAATTTATAGAATAACCCTGCAATACAAGTTCAAATGGCGAAACACGTCAATTGATAAACTAATCCACCGCATATCTTAACCTTCCACGAGAGATTAATGTATCCAAAAACACTTATCAATCCAGTTACCTGCATAAATGAGATGACATTCATCATACACGGAGCGAATCAAGGGAATTTTTCATTAAGGAAGGGGAAGAAAATAAATACTCAGGTCCATTTTATGTACGAAATGAATAGGAAAGTGGACATTTAATATTGTACAGAGGGAGTAAATTATTTCATGAAGCCCAAATTTCCATCTTTATTTCTTAGAACCATTTAAAGTAAGGACCTTGCTAGGCTACTAGAATTATTGGATATAAATTGGCTAAAATCCCAAATTGGGGGTGAATCCCTTGTACCAGCAGGGTGAATAGTGTTAATTTGGGTTTTACCCAATTCCTATTAGCAAATCATTTTCCTTAAAGTAATACAACAAATGAATTACTGAAAATCTTTACTGTTTAGCTACTATGACACCAAAAGGGAAAAAAACCAAAAAGTAAAATTCAAGAACAACAAAAGGGAAAGATTACAAGCCCAGACGGAAAAAAGGAACAGTCTTTTTTGGAGAATCTGTAAAAATTAAAAAGGTATTTTAACATGAAATAACATACAAATGCCTAAAATTAATTATATTTTCAAAGCCTTTTTTCTGCAAAATTTGATTACATCAGAGATTCAAGAAAGCTCCTTTGGAGCTAAAAATATGGGAAATATTTGGAGAAGAACAAAGGAAATGAGGACTTACAGAGAGAGAGAAGCAAATACAAATCGATGAACAATTTAGAGAGAGAAAGTGAATGAACAGTTGATAGGTTCACTGAAATTGTAGAAGAAGGAATTCAGAAAAGCCAGCATTATATATATATATATACATTCCCCCTCCTCATTTAATTGTGGTTTAGCAGATATATATATATATATATATATACAAATTAATTATCATTTACATGTCTTTTATTATGTGTTAATAATTTATTTCAATTATAACCACAATATGTCTTTATTGGAAAAGTGAAAGGGAGGGAGGAAGAAAGTGGTATTATTGAAAGGGGGTGCTATATGACTAAGTCTTAGCCAATCTATTGGCTAAAATCCCCCAAATTCCTAAATTGATATTTTCATTACCAATTATACTCTTACTGATTTTTCTCAAATTTCTTTTTTTTTATCCCACTCTACAAACCTATTATCTTAATAGCTATCTCACCCACCTACTGACTACTACTGCACAAAAATCCAACTCCAACATTTTTTCTTCTCCGACAACAAACAACGTTTTTGGGTAAAAAAAAAATAGAAGTTATTACAAAAATATTAACAACAATAACCCATTTTCATTTTCGATTGATAATATTTACTGAAAAACTCAAATTAAACTCCATAAATTAAGAATAATCATGTTCCCAAATCTATGGACCACCAAAAAAATTTAAAAAAAAATCCATAAACCAAAGGCCATTTTCGGTGTAACTGATGGAGAGTATAGTGATGACAAGAATTAAGACTAGAAGAAGAGTAACCAAAAGAGCATAAATTTACTCCATCTTATCATGGGCAGCCACTTGATTCTCTCTCTAAGAAAACAATAAATCTTCAAAATTTTGCTTCATAGTTCTTTTACACAAAAAAAAAAGGATAATAGCTTTTTCCCAATGAAATTCTGGAACAAATTCTTGGTGGGTTCTGATTCATCAGAAGTAGAAATAAGAACATTCTTGGTTAGGGAAATCCCGCTGGAGAAGAAAGCTAAAAGTAAGGGAAATCCCGCCGGAGAGCGACGGTGACAACTTGGGGTTGGGTTGGGGTGGAGTGGGTTTTTTGGGGGTAAAAAATCGTATGTACCCGTGTATATCTCCATCTCCTATATCCAACCATTCATAATTCGAAATGTGTAAATATATAATTAGAAAAGTATTTATATAGCGAATTCTGATTGGTTTACTAATTTAATATAACGTTTGTAATGTCTATACGTTTTAAATAAGTGACATTAGTATTCTAATCAAACTATACTAATACACTCTCATGGTTTGTTATATATCAATATAAGTAGAAATAATATTAGTTATCTACTACGTTGGTAATGTCTATACGTTTTAAATAACGACATTAGTATTTTAATCAAACTAAGATTTAAAGGTTATAAGATTTTTTTGTAGACTATTAGTAATATGAAAGCGCATACATGCAAAGTTCGTTATACTTCTATATACGTCAATCACTTATTAGTAAACTTCCAAAGTTATATATATTCCATTATATGATGATCACTATGAATATGTTATTAGTTAGGGGTTTAATTATAATTTTTTAAAAGTAAATTTCATGATTTTTGTGTCAAATTGTGAATTTAAAAGATTTAATTAGAAACTTGTGGGTCAATTTGTGATATGAAAATATACTATGCGAGTTTAATTTTTAAAGTTTTATAACATTAGGGACCTAAAAGTAATATAATTTATGTACTTATGGTTGCAAATAATATTTTTATAGGGACTTAGGGTATATATGTCACGCCCCGTAACCGGGAAACGACCTGGCAGCGTTCCGGAACACAGAACCCATAACATAAAACTCATACATGCATCAACGGAAGCTATAAAACATGCTAAGAAATAAAACCTCAAATAGTATATATATAAACTTAACTTAAAGGGTACATCATAACTCCAAAGGAAATACTACAACTTAAACATACTTCAAAGTTCATCACACTTAGTCTATTTCAAAGCAGTAAAGTGAGCTAGACGTCTATAAAGTGTTATCTCCCTGATACTCGAACACGACGTCCCCCACGTACCCTTCGTAATTAACATCCTGCTCATCTGAAAAGGAAATGTGGATAAGGGTGAGCAAAACCAACTATTGCTCAGTAAGATCCCTTCAACCTTGGGATGAAGAAATATATAGACACTTAATTAAAATAGTTTATGCATCCCAAAATATTTCATAACTTTAAAAATATAATCACCAATAAAGCAGTAAAATCATGGAATGCAAAATATTTCGACTTCTTAGAATATTGGGGGTGCAGAATCGCCGCCCATACAACGACCCTACACATCTTACCCCTCCACCTGTGAAATCAGAAATACCTGCGACTCAACTTCCTAACTTTCTCGACAGCTTTAGGAATGACAGTTGCGCACCCACCATTCTTACCCCTCCACTGCGAAACCGCTAGGAAGTGAATGTTCTAGCCTAGCATATACGTGGGAATGCCTAGCTTCTCATTAGCTCGAGTACAGACGACGGCCGTCGTCTACACCCTTACTACGAGACAACTAAATAACTCCAAAACTTGAAAAAAACAGTTAGAAAAAGACTTCCATTTCCCTGCAAAACCGCTCATATCAAATATCAAATGCAAACATCATATATCGTTGTATCATGTTCGTGACATCGTACATCATGACTTGATGTTTGGGCCTCTCCCAACATCTTATCTATATACTTATCATATAACACAACTCTACATGCTACATCTTATCCCAAATTAGGCACATTGACTTCTCATAAAATCCATAACATAAGCATAACATAAGCATACTGGATCCTTTCTTAGTCAATGTCCCTAATGGGATGTTCCCTTATGCTTACAATCATAAAACAACAAGTAATCATGCTATCATAGACATGCGCAATTAAACATCATACAATTAATGCGTTCACATTAAATATTGCTTCATCCACTTTTATGCAAGAAAACATGATAAAACTATTTTTCATTCATACTACATACATAATCTTTAAAAATCAGTTCATGAAAGCTTTGGAAAAACTCAAAGTTGAAGGGTCCTTACCTTATCACCGTTATGTTCTTAACTTGTAACAAATCCAGAAAATCTGATTCGTGTTCCTAATTGAAAGACGTACACAGGAAAATCTGAAAGTTAAAATCCTAATCCCTCTTGTCAAATCGTAGCCCTATAAGTCTAGTTTCTAAATAAAAAAGAATCAGAGGATTTGGAATTCTAGATTTACCTTTATGACGTTTCTAGTGCGGTGCACGTAGGTTGTCCAGAATCTGTTTTTCTGGATTTTCTGAGACTTAGAACTGACTTCCCAAACCTATAACTTGAAATCCAGAACTCCAAATGCTACTCCGTTGAATTCCAAGCGTAGCTCTATTAGTCCTCTTCGAAAAGAACTAAGAATCGCTAAAAACCGCCACCTTTTTGCTATCTCAAAAGTGAAATCTCCCACAGACTATACAATCTGCCAGAACCTTCTACTACGATGATGATATCTCTCAATACATAACTTAAAATGGAAATTCCTTCGGTCAAAATATAGTTTAAGTAGTCTAGTATCTATGGTTAAAATATGAGAGTATTCTGAGATGATTTGCTATGTCTGCCAAAAGTGTTCTTATATGCTGTCCAGATTTTTCAGCATTCTTATTTTCTCTCTTTTTCTTTCTTATTCTTTCCTTCCCTTCTCTACTTTCCTACTCTATTTATAGGCTGTCTAAACTCCAGATTCTGAAAGGTTATAACTCTAAAGTAGGCAACCAATGAATAGATACATCCCTCCTCTTGACCTTATCTTAAATGGCACCCCTTCATACACTAACCTCCTTCCAAAATTAACAATTAACTAACATATAATTCTTTTTATGCATTAGGTCCTCTAATTAATCCAAGACAACATAGCAACCCTAAACAATTATGTACATAATATATAACACATATAAAAGTCAATTAGTCACATAACATTTAAATATAATCATGCAATTTCTAAGGTCAAAAGGTCCTGGGCATTACAATATAAACATGTTAATGTATAATATGTGGGTTTAGGGTTGTTAAGTGACAAATATTTTTGGAATAATCCAGACCGTTGACGAGTTCTTCATCAATGTCCACAATTACTTCTCTTGAATATGAAATTTTAAATATTATTTTAGGTAAAATTATCTCAGTCGTCCGATTCTTAATCCGATTGCTATTAATTAGTTCGCACGAAAATGTTCCGCACTGGAACCGGGCTGCTAATGATGATTACATTGACACATTCTCAAAAGTGACGATGACTTTTGAGGCTGCATTATTTTACTTTTGGGTTTTTTTTTTGAAATAAGTACTTGAGGGGTATTTTTGTCCGTTGACTAATTTTGACCCAATTTAGACAATTTTTAGCTAGTTGGGCTTAACCAAACATCATTTCCCTTATTAAAATTGTGGTGCAAAGATTATTATTTGTTTGAATTCCTTAATGTTTTCAAAGTGTCCCAAGCAACTTACATTGAGAAATGGAGGGAGTAGTAGCTTAATTGTTATTTGACCCTTCAAGGTTTTTAATATTCTGTTTATTGGAATCAAAATATTAATTGTGTGCCCTCTTTTATATATATATATATATATATAAAAGCTAAGTAACCAAAATATCTGTTACATGATTAGAAAAAAAAATTAGTTTTCGGAAAACAAGCCCCAAGGGCAAGGTTTTCAATATCGTAAATTTGACTCGGAACGAAAGGGACCGTAAACACAAGGATCGTAGCACGAATTGGAAGATCCGGCAAAACTATTAAAATAATATTTTATGATAAATTTATGTCAATAAGACATCATTTTATATGCAATTGAGCAATATATATATATATATATATATATATATATATATATATATAACAATGCTTCAACGGGAAAAAAAATAAGAATACCAATCAAAAATAACAAACTTAAATTAAATCACATACTAACCAGTAATAAACTTCGGAAGTAAACCAACAATTCATAAGGTCTTTTACTCTAACAAATTTCACAACAATAAGTATATCTTTCTAATGTTCTAATCTAGCAAACCATTTAAGGCGTTATTATTATCCTCCATTTAATCTCTACCTCCATTCACATCGATGATGAGTGATGAAGCTGGGAGTCTAAGACTTGATAGAGTTGAGATGTTGGCTTGAATACAAATGGATGTTTTTTTTTATTTGACATAATCCGTTACCGACCCAGTTGAAAAGAGGCAAGATTTTAAAAATAAAAATAAAAAAAGATGCAAGATTGAATTGCATCGGATCGTACGATTTTACGATCTAGATCGACGATCCTCTACGATTCAATCCTCCAACTATTTTTAGTACGATTTAACTCGATTTATACCCTTAGAATCGTACGATTTTACGATCCAACTCGCGATTTTGACAATCTTGCCCACGGGCATCACTGCCACTAATTGGCTAACAAAAAGGGGCATAGACTGAAAATAAAATAAAGCACTAGAAGGTGAACATCCTCCAACTTTGGCCACTGCATCAGCACATGCATTGGCCTCCCTATAAACATGAGTGATGCTACTTTCCGGAATCCGTCTGAGTAACTCCCTGCAAGCTATCCAGTCCCCATTATGATCTCTGATAATGCCCCCGCACCACCTTTACCCGAGTTCCCACTAGCGGAGCCTTCAACGTTCAATTTCAACCAATTTTTAGTCGGCTTGCTCCATGAGACATTGATAATTTGTTTCCCCCCAATGAGCTTCCTACCTGGACCAAAAGCATAGTATTCTGTTGCCTTTTTTACTGTTTCATACACCACATCCGGCACTGGCTTACTTGGTGAAAATACGATTTGGTTCCTCGTGTTCCAAAGTGACCAACACCCATATGAGAATATTGTGCCCCAAGGAATACCGTAAAAGGGAGAAGTAAGTTTGGAGGGGCAGTTCTTCCGCAGCCAATCATTGAAGTTTAAAGAATCCATAGGAGTACTCTGATGATCAAAACCAATTTTATCCCATAAGGCAGTAGCTTTCCCACAAAATCTCAAAATAGGAGAATCAGTAGTATTGCTCTTGAACAAATAAGCACGAGTAGGTCACCTTCCATGATTGCACAACCATAGAAACAACTTAATTCTTTGATTATCACAATCCCAAATCCATCTTCTTCTATCCTGTAACTCAGGGCCGGTCCTGACATTTCGGAGGCTTTCGGAGGCCCTGTGCAAAAATTAAAAATGGGTCCTTTCGTATGAACATTAATATTTTTAACTTGTTACAATTTTTAAAATAAATGAAATATTGGAATATATTAAATCTGCACATTGAACTATTGGAGTAATGGACATGGATGGCTACATGATAACTTGGATATTTGGGCTGGGCTTAACATATAAACATGTTATACTTGAAAATTTTGAGCCCCCTCTGTTGCACCCCCTTTCTGGCTGCTCGGGCCGGCCCTGCTGTAACTCATCACCCGACTTCCTAGGATTAGCTCATAGATATCAACCGGTAAGAAAATAGATAGTTTATAAATCTTTCACCCGCCTTTAATACAAAAAATATCACAAAGCTTCATATCATCTTCATTTTTATTGAGTGGTCCCGAAATAATATTCCTAAGCATGTCCAGCCCCGTCCAATCATTATTCCAAACACTGATAATCTTCCCATTACCCGGGATCCAAGTCGAACAAATATTAAAAATTTCCAACCCCTATTTAATAGCCTCGTGATCAATTGAACCAGTACCAGATTTAGGCACTATTTGAGAGGTAGAAGAATTTTTTAAATTTTATTTCTCAGACAACTAGCCCACTTACTCTTCCTGTCTCTATGAATTCTCCAAACCAACTTACCTCTAGCCCAACTCTATTAACATTCACAGCTTTACGGATGCCCAATTCCCCCATGACTCTTGGAACTCGTAACTCTGTCCCATCTAACCATACGAATTTTTTTTTGGCACTAGAACCCCCAAAAAAATGTCATTTGTTCCTTATCGATCTTATCACAAATACATCTATTAATTTATAATAATAAGTAAAATTTTCATCAAATTAATATAAGTACCACAGAGTAATGGTTCATCTTTCTTTCTTTTTTTAACGGGAGAAGGGTTTTTTTTTACAATACCAAATGTCAAACTCAGAATATTCTTTAGGCAAAAACTTTATCTACCAGTAAAACAATTTTCTTTATTGTACTGATTAATCTTTTTTATGCATTTTGAAATTAACAAACTTGTTATAAGATTAACTAAAAAAATAATTATTTTTTTTTGACTTTCGTCTAGACTCTAGAGAGTTTGATGGTAGCTTGAGATTTGGCATAAGAAGGGTTAACTTCATTAATGAGTCACGCTGACATATACGACTTTTCACTCACTAAATAAATTACTGTGATTTCACAAATACATGTTTACAATATAGATGAAAACAATCAATCAGATGCATTGAAGGCTCATGCTTACTCTCTTTTTTTGCCCCCTTCTAGGACAATGAAACTCTCCAATATAGACATGAGATTGTAGCGTAATTGATTATAAATTTGTCTCGCTTTTCTTTTTTCATAGTTTGTCTAGGGCAATATCAGAAGTTAAAATTATTGTAAGAGTAATTTATATCACATTTATCATGTTTATCGGTTACAAAAAAGGGTCATCTAAAAAGCAATGTTGTTCTTCATACTACACAGAGTTTTCCACGTAGTAATGTTGTTGCAATAATTTAAATTTTTTTAGTGCAGTTGATAATTTTGTGCAAATTAAACGGTGGAGATATTAAAAGAGGAGGTGATAGACCAAAGATTCAGCAAAAAGGTGATAGACCTAAAGTTTAGTTAAATCCTTTTTGGAAACAATAGCCACGGGACCCACAGTCCCCCGTACGCAATGCAAAAACACATATGGGCTACTTCACCGGCCTAATCAAAATCATCATCCCCATAAAAGCATTTCATCAAAAAAAAAAAAATTAAAAAAACAATCCCCAATATGAACACTCCTACCTTTGCCTTCTTCTCCTTCTGCACACGATCCTCTCACCTGGGAGGATCCTCTCTCTCTCTCTCTCCTGGGGTTGATGTTTGGTGAGATTTTTCAGACAATCAACATGATCATCAGTTACAAAAAAGCAGTCCGGCTCCTGTGCTGAACGCCTTTAATTCAGTACGTGCGGGACACAATATGAGCCGTTGATTTCATTTTTTAAAAGGATCAATGGTTGAGATTTATTAGAGGAGAGAGAAAAGCTAAAAGGGTACATATGTAATTTTATTAGAGGAGAGAGAAAAGTTTCATACTGAAAAGTTAAAAAGGTGGGTTACTGAGAGAGAGAGAAAAGTTGCGTTTGAAAAAGAACGCATGTTTCTCTGTTAGAGAACACACGTTCTTCAGTATGCTTTTTTATTAGAGAACGCAAGTTCTCTCTCGGATAACGCACGCTTTCTCAGCCAATAAACACATTTTTTATTAGAGAACGCACATTTTTTATTAGTGAACGCATGTTCTCGATTATTGAACATGCGTTCTCGGTCGATAAACACATGTTCTCTATTATAGAAACGCACGTTTTTTTATTATTGAACGACGTGTTCGATTATTGAACTACACGATTACTAAGTAAAAAAGAGAAAAAGAGAGCTCAAAGTTTATCTCTAAAATACCCTCGTTTTTTATACAACTAGTTGGATCAAACAGATCAAAAGTCAAAATCCAAATCACTGACAATGACGTCTCCCGTATATACTTGAATTTTCTTGTTCAGCACCTGAGCCAAGGTGACAAAAAAGGGTCATTTAAAAAGCATGGAAAAGTCTCTTTGGATTTGACCATTTTGTGAGAGAGAGAGAACCCCACATGAAAAATAGAATGGAGATTTGGAGAATTATGCAATTGATGTTCCTTTGGTCAAGATTAAGAACCACTCGTGTTTCCCTCGTGGGTACTAATCACACCTCTTCCAGATTTTGCACTCGCTAATTTCCGTTTCCAATTTTGCTTGTAAATCAAAAAAAAAAAAAATCAGCTTTGAGCAATCAAGCAATTCCCCGACTTCTGGATTGAATTCGTTGCGAAAAGATTTGATTTTTTCTGTCAAGAGGAAGTAAAAAATAAAAGATGGATTTGGCTCAGGAGCTGAATAAAAATGGGATTGGATTGAATTCCGATCCTATATTTATCATTAAGCTGCCGGATTCGCGGGTTCTGCAAATCATTTCAAGGTCATTCTTTTTTGTCATTATTCTGCTTGCCTTGCCTTCAATTGTGCCTTCGATCAGTGGTTCTGAAGGTGAAACTCAAATCGATTTAAAGCACGTTTCTTTACCTCCAGTCGGCGTTATATCATCTGTACTGTTGAATTTATACCTTCAATTGTGCCTTCGATCAGTGGTTCTTCAAATGCTTCATATGAATCTGATCTTGCTACTTTTGAAATGTTGCCTGTGGTTTTTCCTGATTTGTTTTGATGAAGGCCTTGTTAGGGAAGGTCACAAGGGACTAATTGTAGCTGGTTCTTCCAGGGATGATACAAACAAGGATTTGGAATTCTTAAGAGAATATGGTATTGATCTGGTTGTTGAATCCAATTTGGATGTACTTCCAAATGAGGCATTTGATTTTGTATTCGGATTGAAGTTCGAGAGTATGAGGTCTGTTGATCGGGTTCTCAAGACTAATGGCATTGTGATCACGCAGATTAACAATGGGTAAAAAATCCTCTGTCCCCATTTTTGTGTGTCCCCGTGTCCCCAACCAATCACAATTCACCATGTGTATATATAATTAAAACAAATATTTATATAGTAAATTCTGATTGGTTGGGGACATGGGGACACACACAAATGGGGACAGAGGATTTTCACCCTTAACAATGAACCCCTGCTTCTCTCGCAGCAACAGCCCAACTATAGGATTGTGTATCTAAGGCGATTCCAGAAGACCATGGTGGCAATGAGAAAAACAAGCTCATAAGATAATAGCTTGGCCGGTGCTACAAAGAAGACGAAATCCTGTGGCATAAAAAAAGAAGCCAGGAAAGTGGCATTGAAAGGCTTAGAGGACGCCTTGCTCGAGCCACGCAGAGGTCCTAGACGGGGATTGATGAAATCAATGAATGGATACAGGGACATCAAGTTCCTTCCAGACTTGGTAGGGGACTCCCTTGCAGCCTACAATCGTCGGATATTCATTTCAGATGAGAAGAATGGCGGCATTGAAGAATGGTTTTGCAAGAACTATCCAACCAAGAAACAACATTTCGAGATGTACAAATGGAGTGTGAAAGCATATGGTTTGAAAACACCATCTGTTGGGATATCAGATTTGTTGAGAAGTAACGTAAAAAGAAGACTTTGTAGTGATGAAAGCAGAAGCAAGAGCGGTTGAGGAAATGACGAAGGATGGAACAATATGCCTCGTCGATGAACTGTTTCTTTAGTGCAAGAACCAGTGGGAAGATGAAGAAGAAGGACAAAGCAAGAGAGCTTATTGGCAATGTTTGGCATTGTACGGAGATTTGAGAGAGAAAGGGATTGCCGCACACCAATGGTGGAATTGAGAGATCAAGTCCTGTGTTGGTTGGCTTTAATGTTTGTTAAGTCTTTGTTCTTTGAATTTTCTGGTCAGATTAACGCTTTGTTCTAGTTGGCATCAAATCATTGAAGAGATGATTTCTGGGATTCTGCTTATTTCCTGTTTACTATGGTAGACAAGTTCGTGTACGACCAAATTTCATATGTATCACATCACCAAGGTTCCTCTGAATATGATCCAAATTGAATGTCAACTTTCCTATTCAAATAAATTTTATAACAGCATGATCACTATTCACTTCTATTGAATGAGAGAAAAAGAAGCCAAACAAAGCTATTGTAATATATAAACATAATTCTTGCTTCTTTTCTTTTCTTTTTCTCCTGTACAAATCATATAACAATATATATTCCAGACGAATAATATACAAATGCTACAAAATGGGCCAACCAACAATGCCTTGTTGATTAAAACCCTGGAAAAGGAGAGCCAGAAAGAGAAAAAAACCTCTCCCAATATGGGGCTTCTAGGCAAGTTGGAGAAAAAGAAAATACTACCTAAGAATCTCCAGATTCAATACCAGCTTCGACTTCTGCCAAGCTATCAGAATTTTGGTCTAATAAGAAATCACAAAGCTCCAGAAGTTGATCTGCGAGAGGAGGAATACCTGGATTGCGTCCATCGTTGTATTTGTGGGCATTGAATGTGATCTGCCATACATCATGCCTAAATTCCTCGCGACTCTTGTACTCCAATTTCCTTACCTTCTCCTTGATTGTAGAGAGATCCATTGGTCGCTTTATGATTTTTGGGTAGTCCGGGGCTTCCTTCTTGGACACAGGCTTCAAGAAAAGGTATGATATCTCAACTCGTTCCTTCAGAGTCTCAACAATGTTCTCTAGGATGTTTGATAAACCAACCTGCAATATTAAACCAGATAAGTTTTTCCATAGTAGGTAGACATGTAATAGAGATGGTAACACAGAATAGTTGAAAAACGGCATGTTTGATTAAAACAAAAGCTCCAAAACAATCCACTCAATTTAAGGTCAAAGAACATTTGAAAGCACCTAATATTTCAAACTTAGTAGCAAGGATCCACAGAAAGGATTTTCTATTAAGTATTAACATTAAGACAACACAGAAATGAGGAATTCTTCACATCCCACTCAATTTTTCAGCTCTCTATTCTGATGAAATGAGAGAAATGAAGTATGCAACCCACAAAGATAGACTTGCCAATATAGAACTCTGAATATGAATATAGTGTAACATCTCCTCGTTACCCCACCCATCTGCAAGAAATGTATGATCTATATTGGTAAAATCACATTTCTTCTTCGCTGTTGTCTCACCACATTCATCCTAGCAAGAGAAGAAACATACGGCCTTTCTTCTGGAATTTTCAACCCATTACACTTGCATCCCACTGATGGCTTTCTTTTCAGGAGTACGCGTCTTTTCATTGTGTGTACGGTTGAGTCGAACCACAAGCATTTTACCCCAAAACTCTTAAAAACTAACTTTAAAAGTATAACCTCCCGGGCTTCGACAGACTAATCCTACAGTTGGTTCACGCTTGTAAAGATGACGGTAGCTAAAAGTAAGATTAGATTTTCTAGGCAGTGATTTGTGCTCTTCAATCAACTCCACAAAAAGACAACGGGGAAGGAAGAAGTCTGCATAGCGTAAAAAGCTATTCCACATCAAAGAGTCATGCAGATTAGGAGACTAGTTATCCAATCAAGCAGAAAAGTGTAGTAGTATACTTATCTAAAAAAGCAGAATGAAGTAATGATGAACAGCAATCACCTCTCCTCCTCGTCTACGCTTTGTAGGTGGGGCATAGGCATCACTATGTCTTCCCATTTCAGGTGCTGCTCTCCTCTTCATCATTCTTTCCGGTACCCTCCAGTCATTTCTTCTGGGAGGAAGATCATCCAGGTAATCATCTCTTATTTCTGGTATTTTCTTCTTTTTTGCTTTCTGACGTTCTTCTTCTCCTCTTTCCCTCCGAATATCTTCTTGATATCTTCTAAGCTCATCTAACCTCTCCTGCTCTTCTTCTAGGGCCCTTGTATGTTCTTCATATAACCTGACCCTAGTCTGTTCTTCATATAACCTCCGGGTTCTCTCTTCTCTTTGTATATCAGCAGCAGTTCTCTTCTCTTGCTCCTCCAACCATCTCTTCTCTTCTTTACGCTTCCTGCTCGATGCCAGATCGGTAAATTTTCTGCTTTCCATCGCACTATGTTCCTCTAGGCTTGACAGTTCAATAATTTTCTTTGTCTTTCTATACTCGGTTCCTGTGCTACCCTCTTGGCTTACCTCATCGGCATTAATTTCTTTTGGTCGTTTGATTATGATTTTCTTCCGAGGCTGATCTCTCTCTGTCTCCATTGGCGGCCTTATAACAATTGAAGGCTTGTGTGATTCAACCTGCGCATCTTCAGTTTTCCAGATAATTTTATTAACTTTGACAACAGATCTATTTACAGTCTCAGCATCTGAAGTTGTATGTCTGTCAGAATTCTGTGAGGTGGCAGGAGTAGGCTTATCAAGAGGTTTATCATTCCTGCCACATTTGACCTTCAAAATTTTCCCTTTTAAACTGGACTTGTCATCCTCGAGAGCATCAACCGCCGCAATTTTTGTAGCACTTTTTTGTATTAGCTTCTTTGGAACAGTTCTTTGCTGTGATGCTTCCGCCTGATCTGAAGAATTAGGTTTCCCTGAAGCCTTTTCAGGTTCATTGTTCTCATTGCGTGCTTCCGGATCTTCACCATATTTGGGGCAATTCTTGTTGGTCCTCATATGACCAAGCTGATGCACAAAGAAAAAAAGAAATTATTATTTTCCTTTTTAGTACATTAACATAAATCAATAGTGGGCAAAAATACCTGGCCACAGGCCCCACAGACAAAACTCTCTCTTGCCGATTTCTTTTCTTTGACTATCTGTTTTCAAGCAGAAAAAATTCCCATGGTCATGCTAGTCAAGATTAGATATGACTTTGACAACTTAATATGCTTGAGACCGAGCAAGTTAGCGTCAAAAGGAATAAAGCAAAAGGAAAGAGGACGCAAGAAAGAGATACCTTGATTCCGTCACCCAATATTTTAACTTTCTTCTTAAGTAGTTCCATCTCTTCAACATCATTCCTCTTCTTTGGTTTCACTTTTCCAGGAATGTTCTTTTTAGCTGAGAAACTCTCATACTGCACCCACCAAAATGAGACAATGAGAAATATCTTCCTAACATCACTTAAGGAGTCACGTTCTGATTTTTAATTAGTGTTATGTTAGATTAACAGCAACCCCAATTTATTGATCTAAGAGTAAAATATATTGGATCTCCCCTTAAGAAATGCACAACCTACACTTGTGTCTGATTATTTCCCTTCAGCCACTAACATTAGGACAACACACGAATGAAAGCAGAAAAAGGAAAGATAAAATCAATCCTCACAACCATTCCAGCCCCCACCTCAACCATACAAAAAAAAAGATAAAAACCAAAAACCGTTATTGCTCCTGACACTCATGCAGCTGCAATATCGACTCCACTAGTACTCAAGAGGGGTTCAAAAGCTCCTACTTCCCTCCACTCCTACCTGCTAACCTTCCTAAGCATAGGTAGGCAAACTGCAATTAAGCTATTAGACGTAGCAATCGGCAGTCGGTTGGAGAAAATTCATCAGTTGGGGCCTACTAAACGCTTTAATGGGATAGGAGGTGGTAGACAAACGCTATTGGCATGATGGCAACTGGGAACGGAGTAATAAATAATTTGCAGGAGGTTGTGGGTTGTTTTTGTGGATGTAGAGAAATGAGGAAAGAGGTAAGAGGCGCAACTCTTCAAATCATGTTCATTTTAACTCTTTTTGTCAATTAACTTATTTCTTGCCATTCCTCAATTTTTATGGTTTAGAGATGTACTCAGCTGAGCACCGGGTTTTTTTTTTCTTCCATTGAACGAGAGTGCCTTTATAATTTCAATCCTAAACGGTTATCTCCACTGAGGGCCTTAAGGGTTCCCCTGTCTTTAAAATGTCACTTGGACCAGCTTGGAGAGACGTGAAAAAAACAAGAGAAAAACACAGTACCTCTTTCCAATCCCAAGTGAAGTTCTCTTTTGACAAGTTGTGTCCATTCGGTTGCATGCTTTTCTTGGCAACCAAGCCAGCTTTCTTGATTCGATCAACAGTATCCAAACCAATTTTTGATTGTGAGACTGGTGTTCGTCCGACTTGGTCCCCCACAGCCCGAATCTTTTTCTTCTTTTTTCGATCGGCTTCCTCATCTGAAGAATAATTTTCACCATCAGAAATAAACCCCAAACATGTAATCCATCACCTTACATAATGATGCAGAACACCGTATTTAAGAAGAAAGCTTAAAGTTTACCATTCTTATATATAGGGTTTTCTCATACTGCTATCTGAATTTCAACTGTTTACTAGTCAGTATGTAAGCTTCAGAATCATCAAGATTCCATTTCCATCAATATTAATTTACTAAAAAATTAATGAGAAGATGTCAAACATTTGGCGGAAGTTTAAAGGGAGATGACAAATTGGACGACTTTGAAAATCTCTAGGTCAATAGGGGAGAAGTTGAAAAATCGGATCAATGTGAAACCCCTAATTTGGATGGCGAAGTAAATTTTCCCCCATCTTTTATAATCTCCTTCTAAGGGTAGTTAGAATCCATGTCACAATTTGCTTAATTTAATATAATAGACCTTAGCTCCATAACAATTTACATGGTACCTTCCCGCTACATTGCTTCTGACAATTCATAGAAATTTATCTCACTATTTTCCCTTCGTGCTAAGATCAGAAGTATAATCTCCAGCAACAAAGTTTGCACACAACTAAATAATAATCTAAAGTTGGCAGAAGATGCTTTATGCACGTAGGACCTATAAGTACAGAAAAGAGAACCTACTAAGGAAAACTTGTGGTCTTTTATCTAAATAATTCGAAGTTAAACACAAAACGAAAAAGTTTAGTTGTGTGAACTGTGAATATGCAGATCAAGTTTGAGATAAGGACGCCAGTTTATACAAATGACATGCGACCCCTAGAATGAGTGGCCAACCATCTGATGTAATGTGAATGGCTTCTAGATAAAAAAATAAAAAAATAAAAAAAAATAAACATTTAAGACTCCATACCATCCATAAGCATCCTGCACAATTCGGATGCTTCTGCTGCCTCATCTTCAATCTCCTCTTCTGCCTGTGCTTGGAAAGGGCGCCTCCTCATTTTAAAACTCTTGATACCATCAGCACTGTCATGTTTGGAAGCATGGCTACCATCTTCAGTGTCATCCCATTCTTCCGCATCCAGAAGGTTTTCCAGGTCCCCAGCAAAGGAATCTAGATCACTATTAGCCTCTGAGTCACTTTCATTTTCTTCGCCATCAAGAGCAGAAAGACTTTGAGCTTGTCTCTCCCAAATTTCCTGACATTTTTCTCTGGTTTGCTGCTGTAGCTGTGTGAAGGACATGCGCTGGCCACGAGCATACTTGCTGATTGTTGTTGGATCAACCTTGACACCTGATGCAGCTTGTTCACTTGAAAGCTTGCGAATCATTGCAATTCGGTGCCACCTGGTCTGTTTAGCAATCTGCTCCTCTGGTACATTAAACTTTTGCAAAACCTAAAATACAAGATGGGAATCATTATATAGACAACACAATCAAAAATTACATAGAAACACACCGCGGGGGGGTTGGTCTGCGAGATACTAGAGATATAAACTTTAAATATAAATATATTTAGAGACAGAGTTCACATGGGCATTTCTATCATCCATGAGACTATGCAATTACGGTACCATTTGGGTGGGAGACTCCTAAAGTACTTCACTCCCTACAGGGTTCCCATTCTCACTGCTGTAGATCTCTGCTCTATGGGTTTTGTTCTTTCCTCCTCCCTTTGCGCAAACCACACAATGACTACTGGGTTTGGGGTGGGGGGAGGCACTAAGGGGTTTAGAGGGTGATCTATATGTAAGAAAACAATCACCAATACACTTTGGAAGGACGAAATAGACAGGTCCTGCACATCACATACAATAACATAAAAAATTCTAAAAAGTTGAACTATCAATTTAGACTCATCGAAAGTGTTACAAGTTAGGAAAGCATTTGAGCATACATGAATTACCACCATAACATTAAAAATTAAGGTTAGTGAAAGGCTTATGTGTGCAAATTCAGTGGGTTTTTTTTATGGAAAATATGTTTTACTTCACGTGGATATTCGTCGAGACAAGACTAAACAGAAACATGGACATTTTATTTGGATGGAAGAACAAAATTTCCCGTCAGCCATATTATATTTTGAGTGTAAAATCATTTCTTTATTTTCTTAGAAATGATTTCTAATACTGCAAGCTTCACACACCTCTCTTGCTGCTTCCATACTTAATCTGCGTAAATCTGCATCAGTCCCAGTTACTGTTGACCCTTTACCAACAACAGCTTTTTTTTTAACCACTGCATTTGACATTGGTGCCTTGGGAATGTTGCGAACAAAACTAAAACCAAGCCCACGTCCAGATGGATCACCAACACCAGTGATTTCCAAACGCTCAATATTTTCTCTGTCCTGCATGGAAGAAAGACACAAGCATTTAACAGTCCATTAGTTTCCTTAAATTATTCACACCTCAAAAACCAAACTAATCAAAAATAATGCCATAGAACAATAGAATTTATACAATAGGGTTAGTGATGCATGTAACAGCTTAAAAGATGTTCTCCTTTCATAGCACAAATGAACAATATTGCATACACACAGAATTACATGTGCATAGATATTTTATATAAATATTGCACCTGATTTGTACAAGTAACAAAGTTGCTACTCAAGTTCCAAGGGGTTATCTGCAGTTCCCTCTCAATGTGTGATGCAGCAGCTAAAGAAATTGCTTCATCTGGAAGCTGATTCATAGCTGACAAAAGACCTGAAGGCTGAATCAGCCTGGTAATTCCTAATCGCTTGAGTCTGTACAAGCCAGCTAGCATGCTTTCATAGGCACAAACCTAAGGTAAAATATCATATAAATCATTAAATATAAGGACCAACAAAATATAAGGAATTAACAGATAAAATAGCTAAATTGGGAAAGTAAGATGAAATAATAGCCTCAAAATGGAAACATTTGTTTCTGCCTTATTTTTAGTTTGAAGACGCTCGTGAGGAAAGAAGGAAAGAAGGGCCCCAAGTGTTGACAGTGCTTAACAGCCAACAAGCTGTCCTGTGCTGATGAGGGGGAAAAAAAATGATACAACACTTCCCTGAAGGCATCCCCTTCCAAGGATTTCCCATCTGTGGTCTGTAGCAAGTTGCTAGAAACAAAGAAACTGCTTATAGTTGTGTGACATAATTATTTCATTTCAAATTGACCAAGTAATTACTAATTACGCCCTGGTTAGCCAGGACAACCCTAAAACTATATAGCCTTTGCAATTACTGGTAAACCAAACCAAAGTAGTAGTAAATGATTCATGGATCTCTCCATTTCAAATTATTAGGAATGGCAGCCAAAACTGTAGTTCATCAGAGTCACGTGAAAAGAGAAATGACTTTCTATTACACATTACTGAATGAAAAAACTACAGGCATGTCACATATTACTCAGAAAGAGAAAGTTGGGGGGTCACTTTTTAAGAGGCTCACATTTTCTGGTGTCACCATCCTCCTCAATTCCTCTTCCAAAGGAATTCGAAAATTGCGCCTCATCACCCAGACCAGCTGCCCGTTTGACCCTCTCTGAAATTCCAAATTAGGTTAGTTATATACACAGCAGAGCAGGAAAGCAATAAACAATTAGGAAGAAAATGGTAACAGTTTCAAGTTCAAAAAATCTCAAATAAACTATGAAACACGCATGAGCGGAATTCTTCATCCTCTTCTTATTTTCTCCCCCTTCAGTGCATCACACTCCTATTTGCCAGGTTTTTCATTCTTTTCTGACCTCATTATCTTTTGGCTCCAGGGGAAGTGGGGGCAGGAATTCTAACTGTAATATAAAAAGGTCGTACCCAGTGCACAAGGCTCCCGCATCAGCAGGGTCTGGGGAAGGTCCCGATGTACGTATCCTTACCCTTATGTTTTTCATAAAGAGGCTGTTTCCAGGGTTCGAACTCGTGACCTAGCGGATACTAAGTAATCACTTGACCATCGCGCCAAGCACGACCTTCAATTCTAACTGTGATATATACAAGTAAAACAGGTGCCAAGGAATGATACCTGCAAATCAGCACAGTGTTTTAACCTTTTACGAAGGAAGGCTTCTGACAGGCTAGGAAACTGAGCAGACAACTCATCTGCACGAATTGAAGGACGCACACCACGTCTCTCAACAGCACAAAACTCACGATACAAGTATACCAGCAGTCTGTTCATTATGTACGCCTGAACATTTTTTGATCCAGGAGAAAGGACCTCCATGTGAGGTTCCTGAAAATATGACAAGTGGAAAAGTTTAGGAACATGAGCACTGATTCACTCATTTCATTTCCCAATATGTTTAACATTTATTTTGAGCATAAAAGACACCAATAGTACAATGTAAGAGACATCAATGGTGATACTGTCATCGACATATGACTCTAGCAATGCTACCGAGAACAATTAACTCAAAATACTTGACCAAACCAAGGATTATGATGTCATCATACTCCACTGCAATAAAAATCACATCTTCATTTAATTGCAGCATGAGGACATAATAGAAACAGCACATATTTCAAGAAAACAACTTGAGAATACAAATCAGGAAAATCTTCATTCTTACTTGTTGTCCTACAACATCAATCCTGTCAATTCGTCTAATTGATAGTTTTCCCTTCGCAGATCGGACCAATAAATAATCAGTTGTTGAAACCTTATGTTGATAAATAGGTGCTCTATACATGTTTGTTTCAAGAGATGATTGACTGCTACCAGGCTTTATATCTCCCAGAAATGGAGATTTATCAGCAGGATCTAGGACAATGATACTGCCCAAGCCACTATTCTCGTTTCGCATTGAACTCCCTTTTTGATCATCGGGGCCCAACTTTTGATAATAAGTGCAAAGTCTTGCACCCATGCCAACATTGCCCAGGAGTAAAGGCCTTTCCTCGCAGTACCTACATTTGCCGTCATTAGATACTAATATAATAGAATTGTCTTTTCTTTTTCCCTTTTTTTACTGCCGTTATTTATTTTGTTTATTTTTAGGGTGTTGTGTGTGTGTGTGTGTGTGTGTGTGTGTGTGTGTGTGTGTGTGTGGTGGTGTGGGTTGGGGTGGCAAACCACACAAAAGTGATAATTGAAGTTTGAACAGAGCAGCATGCACGCATTACATAACCCTTATTGACACAAAAGGAGATCATATTACAATGTGCCTACAGAACCAGATTCTTTATCCAGGTTGCCAAATAAAGATTTCAAGCATCTCCCTCCTTCAGGTTCATTAGTCACAGCGTGAAAAATGTACCTGAAGGTTACTGGGAAATCCAATAAAGAAATAGGAAAAAATATTCAGACCAGGGCTCACACAAGAATTAATGGACATTATTAGGTGCTATATCCACGTTCCTTTTCATATAATACATGTTAAACGTTTTTATACCATGGAAGTTTTATTTGCAAACGATCAGGAAATAGTTTCAAGGAAGGTCAATTTTGATGCAGAAAATGGACCCAGGGGCGGTAGAACCATAGAAGCGTAGAGCACTGCGATCTGCAGTCATCTATTCCATAAGAGCCCTCTAGTCAGAAGGTGATTGGTCAGGGAGACTTGACAAACGGGTTTTTTTTTCCAGTTTGAGACAGTGATTTCAACAATGATATATAACCTACAATCAGGGAGAGGAGCATATGCAGATAAGGTTCATGGAGGTGCATGAGGTCATCATTTATGATAATAAGCTGGAACAACTGGAGGGTATTATGATGGTATTCAAACCTTCAGCCGAAAAACTAGTTGTATAATTCAGAAAGATGTGTGGATAAAAGTTTGTAATAATGTATACAAGATGAAGAGTCAAAAGTTTATACCCTAGCAAAGAAGTACATTTCAACAACTTGATGACACTATAAGTAGCACACCGGTTTGTAATGGAAAAACTTCATGATTGAATATGATCATGCCTTTATTCTATTAGGACTAGGAGATAGTGAATATCATCATCTTTATGAAAAAAAATGATGAAATGAACTTTGAGCACTTACTCCATTAGAAAGACATGGCCATCCTTCACAGACAGATCGGATTTTTTCTTAAATGCCCCAGGAGGACGTAGAGACTTGTTCTCACCAGGGAGTTTTTGTGCCCTAGGCAATGAGTATATCTTTGTGCGAACAAGATGCAGTAATGAGTTAGGTCTAACATTTTCTGCAGCCAGAGATTTCTGATCTTCTAGCTCCTTCCCCGAGTAAAATATTTTCACTGGTTCAGAAAGTTTAAAATCTACAATTGATAGCAAAAGACCATCAAATTTCCCGAAAATATGAAAATCTGTAATCAAAACTGAAACTGAAAAACAGAAAGAAAAAAAAAATAGAAAGCAGCTAACCTAGCTTCTTTGAAACTTTTGCTTTTACGGAAGAAACGATTTCTTCAGAATCCACTTGAAGTTTACATCCCTTTCCTCCCAAACTCTTCAATATGATCTTCATAGGCCCTTGCTTCGGTAGCTTCTCTTGTTCCTTAAGCACCACCTCATTGTCGTGAGGATACCATAGTGACCTTGGTCGATGGAAATTAGCAATATCTTTGCTGCAAAAAATAATAATAAATAAATAGATCAATCAATCAAATGTCGACAATTAAGATAAACAACTTAACACATCCTGGAAAACAATATATAAATTTAAAAACGGGGAAAATTTACATGAGAACAAAAACAAAAAATGTGCGCACAAGGTCAGCAAACTATTATAGTAAAATAACTATTACAGCAAAAAGAAAAAACAGAATATTGGAAAGGCTATATCATGAGTCCTGCTTTCACTTTTTCATGTAACTTTGAGAAACAGTAAAATCTAAACCGAAAAAGCAAAAGACAAATTAAAACCACAGCAAGCCAAACCTCAGTTGTCTCTTTGTCATCGATTCGAAGTTAACATACTCTGGCTTTTGGTTCCCTAAAAAGTAAAAAGAGAAGATTCTCAAATTATATACAGGACGGAAGTGATAGGTCTTTTGCAACGTTTGCAGCACCCTAAAGGCCACAGAGTACCTAGAGGGTTGGGCTTCTCGAATTGTTCCTGAGGTGCGAAGTTTTTATAAATTAGTGAAGGCATAGTTTCTATAAGGTTTCCAGAACATTTCCACAGTCCTGGAAATCTAGTAAATCCTGAATGAAAATATTCAAGTCCAAAACAAGACCAAGCAATCAGGAAATATTGGTCAGAATGCATTTATTATGCACATGTTACTCTGCCTTATGAAAAGAGAGAGCATGGTGCTCCCTTCTACATGAACAAGGCCGTCAAAGTATTACTTGATTCTGCCAGGCTGATACTACTTTCACTCTAGTTCTTGCATTCCCTGCCGAGCGTTACACTCTATTGTTATATGTACCGCACATATACACTATTTAGGGGGTTAGAAACCACAGATACATAATCGCAGCAAATTTGTCAGTTCGACAGATAAAGCATGAAGTGGAAGTAGAACATGCAAACTGATAAAACTACATGCCACTTGCTTCTTACTTGCTTAGCTTGGCTTTCATAGTCTGCAGTTTAAGTGCAGGAATTGAATGCAGAACTTTGAGTCCATGAGCAGTGCGTTTTTTCATATGAGATTTTAGCTGTTGAGAAGATTTCCTGTTTGAATAGAATTTGTCATTTGAGATATTAAACCATCCACCTGACAAAGCTCCATGACCATGTAGCTCCAAAGAATCCCCAGTATTGCCCTTTATTGAATGGGTTACAATCATAGCACCCGCATGGAGCCTTAAATGCTTGCCATCCTTGTTATCTAAAATTTCAAAAAGCATTTGTTCATCTTGAAGGTCAAATATCAGCTTTGGCTTTGAAATGCATTGTCGTGGTTCCCAAATGATATTATCTAACCAAGATCCTTCTAACAAATCCCTGTTTTGTAATGTAAGCTTGTCAAAGCGTCTAAGAGGATCCTTGTGAAGGATTTCTTCCGGGACACCACCATCCTTTCTTTCATTCACGTTGTTTGAAATATCTGGATCAAAACGAGCCTCTAACCGTAAAAGTTGGGGATGGTAGAATCTTTCAGAGGTGGAAAGTTGTGATGGCTCACAAAGGTCCCTTGAACTAAAAGACTCCAATGAAATAGGACGGTTTTGAAACACAACTTCGGCATCTTGCGTTGAAGTGTATGGAACAACCTCTACACCACCTTTGTTATAATCCAGCACATCAGCATCATGCCCTGAGATCTCACAGCTCTCAGCGATATTGTTACTTGATACTGGAGAATTGTCCCAAATAATTCTATCCTCCCAATCTAATTGATCAAGAGGATAAAAGGACTTGTTACTTATGGAAGGAAGTATTAGTGGAAGATCATCTTTAAATGGTTCCGAGCAATGACAAGAATCTTTCCTTTGCTCATCTTCAAAACCAATTTTACCAGTCCCATGAATAACACCAAACTTCTCCGAGTCAAAATCATCATCATTGAATCTTCCTAAGCTTTTTTCTGGAAGCACTTGAGCTCGTCTAATGGCAGAAACATCCTGGAAAGAGCCCTTGAGGAATGCTTCCTCATCTTCTTCCACAAGTTCAGCAGTATTCATAATCTTGTACATCTCTGTAAGAATTTTCAACCAAAAATAAAAGATCACATATACAAACACGAGGAGGTAAAAGAAAATCAAATTTAAAAAAACAAAAATTTGCAAAAGCTACAGCTGTGCTTGTAAACCAACATAAAACAATAGACTGGGCAGATAGACAAAAGGCTAAAATTGCAATTTGGAAAGCATTTGTATGAAGGCCTAGGACATAATTTATGGGTATTATTTTCCAGGACAAATCAAACTCAAAAACTTTTATGCAAAAACACCAGATACAGAAAACAGCATACCTCTAGGAACAGGATACCTGTGCTCCCTTTTCTGAGCTTTTTTTAGAGGCTCATAAATGCCAAATATTTCTGAGAACCGTAGAATAACCATTCCATCATCAACGCATAGAATAGGAAGTGGTGTTGCATCTTTATCCATAGATGCTTCCTCCAAGAAGCCTTGCTCCTGATGAAGCACCAATTAGAATACAAGTTCCGAGAAACGAAATGCGAGCAAAAGCAGCCACAAATAAAAGAAAAGGACCCAGACATTCTTTATCAGAGAGCACGTTTGTAGTTACACATCCATCTTGGCCACTTTATATCTATATGACATGTCTTCCAACATACAACTGGAACACACAAATAGACATCAAGAAGCATCTAACGACCATCTTGTTCCACATTTTCGTCTAGACCAGCAGGGAAGCTAAGAAATATATCATCTCCTAAAGATGAACTTAAACCAGTGCTTTATGCATGATCAGATATATTTTTAAAGGAAGCAAATTTATGATCAGGAATTATCATGCAAACCCCAAGTAAGAGATCAATTGCAGTACTTAAAGAGCATACAATTGAGATTAAAATGCATAATGAGCCAAGATACTCACAATCATTCATCTTCAACAACAAACACAAATGATTTAGCAATATTCAAAGTATTAGTGACTTTGAATTCTCTAACAATGATCAACACTCCTACAGTACATAATATCTATTAGTTTATCGAAGATGTTCAATGATTGATAAGAAATCACAAAACTCAAATTCACGAGATTTACAGTAATCAGAATCTGCTTGTTTGGAAGCAGTAAAATATACTTATACAGACAAAAGGACGCCAATACTTTAACTCTAGGGTTAAGGAAAATATAAATTCATATTGAAAGAAAGACTGAGTATCAGAACAAGTTAAATCTCGAATGTCCACCTCCTGGGGGTCTACCATATCAGCATCCAAGTTTTCCGATCCCAGTGCATCTTCAGAAGAAGAATCGTCGTCAAGCTTTTCCTCTTGAGAAATTACTTCCATATCATCATTCAGTAGACCTAAACATTTCATTGACAGGTAGTCAGTTTACTGGAAGCAAATTTGAAAAGGTAAGCTCTGTCATCAACCAGTGTAACAGATGTCGTCATTAATCTAATTAAGGCAGCATGATAGGCAACTAGTGAATTATACAGTTGAGATAACAAGTTAATTAGCAACCACAAGCACTCAAAACATTGTAATTCATGTGAAGGCAAGAAAGAATGAGAACAATAACAGTTATAGTAGAATCACTTGCGACTGCACCAAAGAGATGCTTTCAAGTGCTACACCATACCTTTTGCTTCAAAAGGAGTGCTAAGAAGTGCTAGGTCACCGAATAAGTGCAAGGGAAAGGGTTAACACAAATACCACAGAATCAGTAGGGAGGCCACTAAAAGGCATCCTTACCCAAAAATTAAAGCAAGAACAGAGAAAAGTGACTTTATAATTTCCATCAGGAAATTTAGTGCTTAACAATAAATGGACGAAAACAGTGGAAATTTGGAGTCCTCCAGGAAAGAGGAAGAATAGAACATTCCCAACTCATTTTTCCTTCATTGGAAATCAAAGGAGGACTTCTAACAATTCACAGAGAAGAGTTAGAAATCAAGATCAGCTAGGAACATATTAGCAGTTCAGATTGCTGACTGGTCTGCAACTAGGCAACTAGGCACATCCACCCTCCACCCCAAGATTACAGAAATGACAACCGTTAAAATAATATGTCAAGAGATACAGATATGACAATAGAATTTAAATTTAGACTGATTCAGGCATAAATCCAGTAATAGCTTCTTTATATGAAGAAGTGCAATAATTTGAATGAAAGAAACGGTTGTATAACGGATTGCGTGTAAAAAAAGATTTGATTCACACATAGTTATTGATTCAGAAACGACCTTTTCCAGGTGAACCTTCAGAAAGAATGGGTAGCACTTCAGCATTGTTCTCCTGCACCTCATGCTTCTCTTCCAATTCATCATCTTCATCATAGTTATCGTCATCAAAGATAGAAGCAGTACTCCCCAAAGTACCTATTGGTACTTGAGTCGGAATATAATCCTTTCTTGGCAACAGAAGGTCCTCCTCGGTGGCAGCTTGGACCTCCGGTCCATCATATTCCTCATCAATATCTTCATAATCAACTGCATCTTCTGCCTTTCTATCGTAGTCTGGTAACCACAGGAAAAGAGGAGTAGAAAAAGAGCAGAATCAGAAAATATTTTCGAGATAAAAGGATTCATGAATTTTATGTCACGTGTAAAAGCAAAAATTGATGACCAGACTGAATATTATTCTCCGGGTTTTAAATGTGTATTTCTCCATATGCTGGTGACAGAAAGAGAGGGAGAGAAGGGAGGGGGGAGGGGGATTCAAGCACATTAAAATAATTAACGAAGAAGATGTCTTATACACCCCACAACTCTGCTTAATAGAGTGTATCTTTATTACTTTCAGCTATATAAATAAGCCCTGTCTCAGGTAGCACAACACGGAGAGCAATCATTGTGGCTAAATTGCACTACAAATATCGTACTCCAGTATTGGCCGAAGTAAAATTCTCTTCTGCCACAAGTCAAATGGAGAAATTCCATAACCTGCAACAGGACTACAGGAGATATTATAATGCAAAGCAACTGTGTAGCTATTCCCTTACAAGTCAAAGTATGAGAACACAATAAAACAAACTGAATATGAAAAACTGGAACATTCATTATTTCCTCTAACAAATACATCACCTTGTTCAGCAGCATCAGGAGGAGCATGTGGCGCTTTGACTGATAACTGAAATTCAAGCAACAAAAGTATAAAATTAGGATGATCATGTGCTTGTAAGGAAATTATCTGACACTGGTGCATCATGTATTATTCTTTGCATCACAATTATGAGCCTCAAAGAAATTGAGTTTTGCATACATCCAGATCCGTCAAGGATTGACCCAGCTTGTCTGCCAATGCCCCAAGATGTTCCTTTGCGTCCTGAGCAAAGCATAGATGCAGAAACCATCATTAGTGGAGTACAAAAGGAAAAAAAGAAGAAATAGAAAAGGTATAAATTGCATTTATTTTTCAATATTTTTAATTTTATTTCAGTGAGTGAATGAGAATGAAGAGGGATGAGCAGAAGCAAATAATCAATGGACATATATTGTCAACCAATCGAGGAAACCTCACAATTTTAGCCTCAATATACAGCATGATATTTTACAGGTCAGATATCTAGAATTATGAGTAGAGGATTGGAAATAGCCAGAGAAAGAATTGTGCAATGTAAAGTACATTTTTCTATTATCGAAGTGCGGACTTCAATGAAATGAAGTATAATTAACCCTTCTTTGTATGTAGGTTTCTCTGGTATGAAATGAAAAACTTCAAATACGTTAAAAGAAATTCTAGCACCAATGAAGGAAATAAGCACCTCGTCAAGGTAATCAATATCAAGATCACCAGAGTTGTCAACATTGCCAAACATGAATCCCAGAAGACGGCTACCTCCGCCAGCCTCTTCATATTCTTCATCATCATCTTCTGCCAGAGAACATTAAGCTATTCAGGAAAATAACCTTCGAGAAAGACCAAAAACATTAAACATCTAACTCTGTTAATTTTAGGACAGAGGACGAAATCGTGTTCTTCAGCAATAAAAATGTAGTATAAGACTAAGTCTCTTCTCTATTTCATTTGGTAATACAAATGTGATTTTAATAGGTTGTACTCCTGTTAACAAGTCTTAGAGTGGAAAATCAAGTTAAACAGGTTGTACTCTCCGAGTCTCCGACTCCCAGCAAATAAAACTGCTGTAAAACTATTTGAAGGATATGATAATAATAAAATTAAAAAATACACCAATAGTCAAGGGAAAATAATATTCAGGGATAAGGTATGTGTACACTTATAGCTCTTTGCTTAAAAATTCATATGTGACCAGTTCTAGGTTAACAAAGGTTTCCAATTGATGAAAACATCCAAGAGCAGCAAGCCTGGGGAAAAACTAAGAGAGTACGATATAGTTACCATCATCACGTCCATCATGTGATGTGCTTCCATAGTCAGATCCCATTTTTAAGTTAAGAATCTGCACCAAAGAAGTGTAGATTATGTACTCAAACAAACAATAGACCAAGAGAAGCAATCATCTTGGTTGCACTCCAATCTTCCAGCCTATAGCTTTCTAGTAGAACTAAAACTAACAACCTTGGTTGCACAATCCAATGGATATACACTTAATATAAATGGCCCTAATCAAGTGAACTTCAACTGCAATTCCTACAGATAAAAAAGCTAATAATGATTATTTATCTTCCTGAGTTGAATATTTCTCTTTTTTCCTTTTTTCTTTTTTTAGGGGGGGTGATCAATACGATGCATTAAAATAAAGATGGGCATACTATAATTATTTTTCTGTGACATCTCCCCCAACCCTGACTCTCAAAAGCACTCCATAACTGACTTGCTAATGCTTTATTTCCAGGTGCCAAGAATGACCATCAGTAAGTCTATCTGCTATATTGGTCTGTAAGAGACAAAGGCTAAATGAGAATATGATCCAAACATTAAACAATGTTTACCAAGATCCACAATAACAATAAAAAATTCACAGTAGGAACATGACACCCCAATTCTAATACAACAAAAAAGTACTCAATTATGTTCCAAATTGACTCCCTAAAGTTCCAATCAAAATAAGAATCCTGACAACAATAAAAAAAATGCAGAAACACTGAAATTACACGCTTAATATAAAAAATGAAATGCACTAGTGCACACATTTATATAGAAAACCTAACAGGAAGTATAAAAATTCAGTGATTGAAATCACTGGTTAGCATCTAAACATAATTAGAACTTTACCTCATCCTGATAGAGAGCTCACAGAAATCCATAATATTAATGGCCCTAATCAAATGAAATTCTACTACAGTTCCTTCAGATAAAGCTAATAATGAAAATTTGCCTTCCTAAATTGAGTTGTTTCTCTGTAAATGAAAAATATGACCAAAACAATGTTACCAAGCTCACAATAACAATAAAAAAATTCGCAGTAGGAACATGAACTCCAATCCTAATACAACAAACATACTCAATTCTATTCCGATTGACTCCCAAAAGTTCCAATGAAAAATAAGAACCCTAACCATAAAAGATGCAGAAACACTGAAATACACACTTAATGTAAAAAATGAAATGCACTAGTCCGCACATTCATAGATAAAACCTAACCGGAAGCATAACAAATCGGTAATAGGAATTATTGGTTAGCATAACTAAACATAACCTCAACCTGATAGAGAGCTCGCAGAATTCCTTAATATTAATTACCCTAATCAAGTGAAATTCTACTGCAATTCCTTCAGATAAAGCTAATAATGAAAAAATTGTCTTCCTAAATTGAGTTTTTTCTCTCTAAATGAGTAAATGATCAAAACAATGTTTACCAAGCTCACGGTAACAATAAAAAATTCGCAGTAGGAACATAAAAGTACTCAATTCTGTTCCAATTGATTCTCTAAATTTCCAATCAAAATAAGAACCCTAACAACCATAAAAAATCGCAGAAACACTGAAATTACACAATTAATATTAAAAAATAAAATTCACTAGTGGGGGCATATAGATAAAAAACCTAACCGGAAAAAGCATAAAAAATCAGTAATTGAATTACTGGTTATCATCTATCTAAACTTAATTAGAACTTTACCTCAACCTGATAGAGAGCTAGTGGAGCTGTTTAATAGAATATGATTAGAAAAAATAAAAGTAGGAACATGAAACCCCAATTCTAATACAAACAAAAGCACTGAGTGCCGCTCCAATTGACTCTCTAAAGTTCCAATCAAAATAAGAACCCTAACAACAACAAAATTGCAGAAAACACTGAAATTTGCACTTAATTCAAACGTAATAAAAGCACAAGTGCGCACATTTATAGATAAAACCTAACCGGAAAAGGTATAAAATTCAGTAATTTAATTACTAGGTTAGCATTCTAAACTTAATTATAAGTTTACCTCAATCTAATAGAGAGCTGCTCGCGGAGCTGTTTCCCGTCGTCCAGTGAGACGGAGTAGCTTGACAGCGAGCAATGGTGGAGGAAATTGACCGTGACGAAGTTTTTCCGGAGATCGGAAAAAGTACCGCGGTGAGATACTCCGGCTGAGGATGGGAGAAAAGGCGACCCAACGGGCTTTTGGGTCTGAGAGCGAAAGGCGGTTAAAGGATACCACGCGATGGCGCCTCATATATAATAAGTTTTTTTTTTCTTTCTCTATTTTATTTTTTTTCCCCTTTTGAGAATTATTACATGCTTCATGCTATTGGCAATTTGGAATTATTACATGCTTCATGCCCGATTAGGAACAGTCAGGTTCAGGTGCTGAATATTTCAAAAAATCGACAGACGTCACGGGACATTGATGAGAGCGAGTTGATTTCGTTTTTGAATGGATCGATGGCTATGATTTAAAAAGAGAGAGAGAAAAGTTAAAAGAGTACATATGTAATTTTATTAGAGGAGAGAGAAAAATTGCTGGTGAAGATGCATTTCTGCGAAACAGCTGTTCATGTTCGGTGAACACACTGTTCTTGTTCGGTGAGCAGAGATGTTCATGTTCGGTGAACACTGTTCATGTTCGGTGAAAACTGTTCTCGTTCGGTGAACACTGTTCATGTTCGGTGAACACATGTTCATCTTTCGGTGAACAGATGTTCTTGTTCACGTGAACACATTTTCTTGATGAGTGAACACATGTTGCTCGATGAGTGAACACATGTTCATGTTCGGTGAGCAGATGTTCTCGTTACAGTGAACACATGTTCTTTCAGTGAACACGTATTCTTGATGAGAGAGAAAAGTTGCGAGCTTTGGAAAAAAAGAAAGTCCCTTAAATACCCTTACTTTGAAACAACCGTTGGATGAATCCAACGGCCCTCAGCTTGTCCCGCACCAGTCCGCACCAAAAAAATCCGCATAGGAGCCGTGGTCGATTAGGAAGGATATTTGGAAACTATTCTCGGTAGATAAATGGGTATAAAGTTCCCACACCCCCTACACTTTTTTTTATTTTGATTCTTGACACTGAACTAAAAAACGCAAAATTCTTGACCCTGAATTTTTATGGAGTGTTAATGTTTCCCTTTCCATCCAATTCCACAGTTAAATCTAACGGAATAACAACATGTGACTCTCACATTACTTTATTTAGGGGCATTTTAAGAAAAAATATATTATGACCTAAAAAATCAAAATGGGATAAGAAAAAATAATCAACTTACTTTACTCTAAAAAGCCACTGAATAATCTAAAATACATAACACTTCGTTCAAACATTTATCTTGATATTTTCTGGTTAAAAAAATATATATTGTCCTCTTATGTATATTACTAGTAATATGTATTTGGTCCATTCTCATGTTATTTGAAAAAAAAAAATCAAAATACGTTTACCAAAAAAATATGAGGAAAATTTTGGCGCATTTTTTTGTCCCATTTTGAATTTTTTAGGTCATGACCTATTTTTCTCAAAATGATTCATAAATTAAGTCATGTGAGAGTCACATGTTGCATTCTGTTAGATTTAACGGTGAAATTGGATGGAAAGGGAAACATTAACACTCCATAAAAATTCAGGGTTAAGGACTTTGCGTTTTTTAGTTCATAGTCAAAAATCAAAATCGAGAAAAGTTTAGGGGGGCGTGGACACTTTTTACCTTAAATAAAATAATGATGACTACTAATATTGCCAAGGCAATTATCCTCCTACCAAGGCAATTATAACTCAAATGACATCTATATCCTTCTTAATTAATTAACTCATTTATGTCAATTATATCTAATTCTCTCTCCAATCTTTATCTCTCCACTCACCTTTCTCGGAAGAAATGTAAAATTCTTTAATTAATTAAGCTCAACTCTTTCCTTAATGCTCTCTTCGATTCCAGATATTCATATATACGTTTTGTTGGCTAAATCAATTCCAGATCCTTCAAAAAAGACTATGGCTTATTGAAATAAAATTTTTATCACAATTTCACATGGTAATATGAATTAATGGAGCTCTTAATTGCAATCATAAGCAAGATATTTTAATCATACGCATATAATCATAAGAAAAATCTTGACTATAATCTACAGGTAAATGGAGCTCTTCTTTTGGTTTTAAGTTCAAAAGCAAGAGATTTTACTATTTGTTTTTACCAAATTTTACTGGCTTTTCTTACGGTTAAATTAAACCACAATATTATAATAATTTTTTTATTGGTATTTTCATACTGAGTGGGGGGAGATTCATATACTATTTGAAAGTGGAAAGAAAAAAGAATCAGATAAAGGTTGTAAGAGGCATGGTTGAGATACGTGAGTGGAGGAGAGGGTGGGAAGGGATACCAGAGACGACGAATTATTTAGGAAGATGAGAGAGAGAAAATAAACGAATATAGTTAATTTTAAGAAATAATGAAGGAAGAGAGAAATATTGGGAAGAAAATAGATTTAATTGACATAAATGAGTCGATTGATTAAGAAGAATATATATATCATTTGAGTTAAAAATACTTGGCAAAAGGATAATTGCATTGGAAATATGGCTAGTCAATCATGATTGGCTGTAGAATGATATGACTACTAAAGCTTAACTTGATGCTTTATTAAAATAGCAAATCAATGTGAGAAAAGTTTTTTATATATATCGACTGTCAATATTTGCTTATAGTCATAGAGACTCTTAGTAGAATTTTGGTACTCCCTCCGTCCCAAATTAATTGTACACATTTCATTTTTTGTTTGTCCTGAATTAACTATTTATTTTCTAAATCAAGTATATATTAATTACAAATTTTCCAATTTTACCCTTATTCCAACTCGTCATTGAATACTTTTATTTAATTAAAATTATCACTTTCCAACACATATTTAAGAGGTGGTTGGATGTTACGTGAGAGGAAGGAGAGAGAAAGATATAAATTTTAAATAAGATTAACAAAACTAAAGAGGGGTATCTTAAACTTTTTCTTATATTTTACCATCAAAATTACCAAAACTTTAATACCCGTGCATTTTTTCAAAGTGAACATATAATTTGAAACGAAGAGTTTGCATGATGAGGATGCAATTATTCCTTCATCGAATTGAATTGCTCATCTTACAAAGATCCAGAGTCAAATGTGGATAAAATCGTGATAAGATAGAAAACTAAAAACCAATTATATTTGTACATACTCTGATACTCGTTTAATGATTAGTTTACTTAAATACAGTTTGGTATTTACCGATTATATTGGATTGATGTAATTTGTAACCTGCTTTTGCCTCAGCAATGTATGAAACAGTTTCCATTATTCGGACAAAAAAGAATTATTCCTGTTTTGTTTTAATTAACCAATTGAAAATCACCAAATTTGGAGTTTATCTTTGGGTAAAAAGCGCTCACGCCCCCTAAACTATTTTATTTTTTTAGTTTTTGACCCTTAACTAAAAACGGTCAAATTTTATCCCTCTAAACTATTTCGGTTTTTGGTTTTTGACCTTCCATCCATATTCTCCGTTACATCATAACGGAAGTCCAAAAAGTGGGGGACATTTTAGGAAAATCATGTCATTCATAATAAATAGAATTAAATTTAAGGGGAAAAATGGCCTTTTAAGATTTTTTTTTTTTAGATGTTGGAATTTACAGTTGGTGATTGGAGAAGAAGAGTAGTACCAGACTTCCGGCTTATTCTGTCACTGTTGTCACCGGCGACTTCTTCTTTCTCATCAGAATAATAGGTTTTTTTTATATAAAAAAAATAATTTAGGGTCTTATACAGATTGCCCAAAAATGCCCTTATTTTTTGGACTTCCGTTATGATGTAACGGAGAATATGGATGGAATGTCAAAAACTAAAAATCGAAATAGTTTTGGGGGTAAAACTTGACCCTTTTTAGTTGAGGGTCAAAAACCAAAAAACGAAGTAGTTTAGGGGGGCGTGAGCGCTTTTTACCCTTTATCTTTTATTTTTGAGTAAAACTCAATTTAGTCCCTTATTTTATAGAAGATTGTCCCTCGAGGAGGAGGGAGCGGAGAGTACCCTACATAGGGAGATTGTAGCATGCCCCATGCCTGGAGAGGGAATTTAGCCTCATAAGGAGGAGAAATTATTTACCCCACTTGAAGAGATATGGGAATCGCCCGTGTTCGGGTTTGGTGCTGATGTCATGGAAACTATTGTTTGCTGAACCAAAAGTTTAAGCATTGAATTCTCTCAAGGTCACTTGCCAAAACTATGTAGATGATGATGGCGATTCGGATCATGTTAGTCGAAGTGAAATTAAAAGGAATTATCCAATTGGACTATGCTAGATTTTGGGAACAGGATAATATAGTCTGCTTCTTCAAGAGCTCGCCAGCTCCATGCTGAGATTTGGCACAAAGGTACACCAGGTTTTGTTTGGACATAATTAATTAGATTATTTATCAGATTTCGTATGGTACTTTATTCTGATACAAATTTATTTTCTATTTTTTGACTAGTTTACTATTATTTAGCCTTGTCGACATATTTGTTACTATGTTAATTACTATATGTTAGTGGCAATAATAATAACAACAACAACAATAATAATAATAGTAGCATGTGATAGGCATGCACGACAATGAGCACTAAGGCGAGGAATTTTCAATTTAGTAAAGAATATTTTACCAATTAAGCTATTTTCTTTGCTCCATGAGAATTAAATAGTAGTGTGAAACACAATTCACACAGATTTCATAATCCAGTGAGATAATGACCAAAGATCATGTTATCCCTCTAAGGTTAAATGCCATGTGAGGTACCCATGTACACTGGTGAATTCAAAGGGATGGGAGGGGCGACCCCAATAATATCATAAAGATGGATTTTTAATAAAACAAAAATATTTTTATGTGAATTTATATATATATATATATATATATATATATATATATATATATATTGTAATTCGTCCTAAAAAAAATTCAGTATAAATTCGTTTCCATTAATAAATTCTTAATTAGCTCCGTCACTGTCCATCTAAATGAAAATAGCAAATCACAACAACCGAGCATATTATATTTTATATATATATTATTTCTAAAGCTTCAACCTCTGAATTCTTGAAAATAACTTACAACAGTGAAATTCATACAGAACCATACTAATACATCGAATATATATATATATATATATATATATCATAGATCACAGATGCTTCTCATAGACCTATATAGATTACTATGCTATAGAAATTGTGAAATCTTAATCACACTGGAATTATGATACATATGCAGCAGCTGGCCGAACATTATTGAGATAAACATAACATGGTGGTGGTGGCGGCGGCTTATGGGGCCGAAGGTGGGTAGATGGGATAATTGGGAAAGTAAGGAACAGTTGGATTTCCTCCAGGGAAGGCAAATGGAGTTGATGGTGGCAAAGGAAAGTTTGGGAAGTTTGGAAGAGATGGTGTGCCACTGCCAGGGAATGATGGTATTGGGAAAGTAGTAGGAAATGATTGCAGAAGGCGACGAGCCTTAAAGGTAGCGGCGGCGGCGCCGTTGCTGGAAAACCATATAGTGATGATGAGAAAGAAGAAGATGAACAAGGACTTGGTAAAAGAAGCCATATTCATAAAGGTTTGTGGTTCTTGAATGTGACAGTAGCTGTTTTAAGGCTTTTCTCCCTGGTAATGGGAAGTGAAGTGGCTTTGCATTGTTTATATAGACTTCTTTCCTGGACGATTGGGACCATCCATTATCTGTTCATTATTTGTGGTATGGGAGGTAGCTTAGTTGTTTAGTAACATTCATTACCATATACTAGGTATTGAATTAAATTCACATCTTCCTCTTGTAACTTACATAAAAAAAATATGGGATTATTCGATATGGATCGAGAGTAGAGGGGTAGAGTCTTGAGTCAAACTTAGTCAGAAAAGCTGCACATTGCCTCCTCTTTCAAAAAAAAATTTTCAAATCTACCGATCACGGTTAAAATACAAAAAAAGATAATCACGATATGAACACGGTTAAAAAGTAAAAAAAAATATTTCCCTCCTCATTTTATAGTGATGTGACAAGTTTGTACAATTTTTGTATTTTTAACTGTGTCCATATCAGGACTATCTTTTTTGTATTTTAACTGTGACTGAGAAATGAATTGAAAAAGACGTGACGCGTAGCTTACAAGCCAAGTGGGACTAGAGTCACTGTCCATATCACAATTTTCCAAAAAATATTATATGTTCATCATATGTTAATTAATTTCGACGATCAAACTTAATACTTAAAATTTGAATATGCAACAGTTGAAAATGATTGTTACATCATATAGAGTATACATTGTAGAAATACATTAAGTGCATGTGGTCCCACCTTAGACCCCATTTTTCTTAGAACAAATAATATTTAGATATTCATTTTCCTATACTACTCTCTCTGTTTTTTAATATGAGTCTTTTTAATCAACTTTTAAGGTAATTTTTTTTAACATTATCCTTACTATAGGGAGAAATAAGAGGAATTATTTTTGAGAATAAATTAAATTATCTACGTGTATAATAATAAAAATATTTATTTATCTTCTTATTTTTTTAATATATATTAAACTACCTAAAATTTAGAAATACCTCAATAAGGAAACGAAGAGAATATTATTTCTTATACAATTTTACTCCGCTCACTCCCCTAATTTTTGCCAAAGATAATTCCCATGGTAGAAGATTTTTATTATTATTTTTTATTCGGGGAGGGTAGGGAGGGGGTGTCGAACCTGGGGGCTGTGAACTTGGGACCTCACGGTCCCCGGTCGAGTGCTTCCCCTACTGGGACAGCCACTCTCATGACTGGTAGAAGATATTTTGAATACAATAAAAACATGAGAAAATTCAAAAGGCAAATTGGCGTCCTGCGTTCAAAAAGTATGTTTTCAACATTTTTTATCCTAAAACAATTTAAGTTTGGTGCACGAGATCCTTCCGTCAAAGAATTATTCAGTCAACTGTTAATTTAATATTTGAACTTGATCAATCCAAAAAATAGCAGGGTATTTTGGTACATTCAATTAATATAATAATAAAAAAATAAAAAAAAATAAAAAAAAACTCCCCAACCCACCACCCGATGCACATACGCATCCCCAGCCCACGCTTCATCTTCTTCTGCAGAAAAAAGAAAAAAAAATCCCTTCTACTTCTTTTTTACACGATGGTATGAAACTTTGTCCCAATTTCAAATCATAAAACACCAAAAGACCAAAAATAAATTCCAACCAACACTACCTATAGGAATGTATTTTACAGTAAATTTCGGATTATAAATCCCAACAAAAACCAAAATAGATCGAGAGACCCTGCAAATTTAGGAAAAAATGTCAGATTGCTGCTAAGATTTATTCTGGGTTAAGAGCTCAAGGGAATTATATGGGTTTGTTGGGATTTGTCTAGATCTATGCATTGGTGAAATGGGATTTTTTTTTCTTTTTACTGCTTCTAAGCTGCATATAATTCTTGTTAAGATTTTTTGAATGAATTTTTGGGTTGGAAAAATCGAAATGTGGGGATTGGCTTTGTTGCTGCATTGTGAAAAAAGTTTGGAGCTTTTTTGAGTTGGTCTTGGAGTGGGTGATGTGTTTGGACGTGGAGGTTCATGTGGTGGTGTGGGAGGAGTGATTGATGGTGAAACTGGTACTGGGTGGAGTGTGGGAGGAGTGTTTGGAGCTTTTTGAGGCTCTGTAACCATGTCCTGTTTGAAGTATTTCATCAGGTGCTGTTGGTGCTTTTGGTGGGAGGGGACTGGAGGGTAGGTTGGGAAGGTGGTGGGCGGTGGCGGTGGCGGTGGCGGTGACGTGGGGGATGGGGTGGGGTGGGGTGGTGGAGGGTGGCGGAAAGGAGAGAGATGAAGAAGATAGGGGTAGGGGTGGAGTGGCTGTGGCTGTGGGGAGAGGGGGAACGCGAGGTGGTTTTAATTAAACTACCGAAAGTGCCCTTAAAATTTTAATGTTGACCAATTTCAAATGTTAAATTAACAGTTGACTGAATAATTTTTTTACGGAAAGATGTAGTACACCAAAGTTAAATTGTTTTATGATAAAAAATGTTAAAAATATAATTTTTAAACCCTGTTTTTTAAAATAAATTATTTTTAAACTCAGTACTCCAATTTTTCAAATGCAAAATTATTTAAATTTACTTATATAATGAAAACTAGTCGGAATGACTTATATAATACTCCCTCCATTCCCTATTAATTGTCGTTTAGGAGATATCTAGGTATCCAAATTAATTGTCGTTTAAGGTTGTTTTATTAGTTGTCAACAATTTATTCCAATTATACCCTCATCATTTTTCTTTCTTTATGAAGTAGAAGTAAGAGAGAAAGGAGAGGTGGGTAATATTGAAAGTTTAGGTGAAAATGACAATTTCCTTAATTTTGTCAAATTGTCTAAAGAGTCTTATATTTAGGAATGGAGGGAGTATATTAGAATGGGGGGTATCAAATACAATTAGTTGTACCGCGCGACCGGGTCCGGGTAAATCCACTATAGTTGGGAAGTTGGGAGACAGCAGAGAAATGAAGGCGCAATAAAGCTAATTCATCTCACTTCTTACCATAATAAAGGCCGTCTATTTGGTTCAGGAGTAAACGTAATATTCGTAGCCTGGCCAGTTATGGCATCGCCTCCCCACGGGTCCCACGCGCACGTAACATGTTGCATGGACACAATTTGATGCGATTCAAGTCTTCAGATTATAATGTCTATTTAAGCGGCGCGAGACAAACATTATGTATATATATATATATCTTCCGAGTTCAATAGTTAATACGGTAATTTATAATTTTGTTTCTAACTAACTCAAAATCAACTCTTATTATACATCTTATTTATCATAATCTTTTCACACCAAATTCTTCGGCTACCACTAGTCAAATAACATTACTTTTTTCTTTTTTTCATATTTTTCAAAATTTTTGAGTACATTTTAAAAAATAGAAATTATGATACAAAAATTCCATTTCTTTTTTTAATTGGGAAAATGTTTCACTTCTATAAATTTATAAAGTCACTGCTTCTTATCATAGAAGTTAAAATTAAGAAGTGCTATAATTCAATGGTACTTACTTGCCATACCTAATTCTTGCAAAATTTCCACCGTTCTTACTTGTAAAATTTCCGCCAGGATCCAGGAGAATACTAGATGAATGCAAGTCCAGAACAATTTTACTATAGCGTAGAATACTTATTTGTAATTTTGACACATTATTATGTAAGTTCATATTATTTTCATCAGTAGCTTCTTAATTCCCAGATTCATATCCATTCTTACTTGATAGAAATTTATGGTGATAGTCGAACTTTGTTATCGTTCTTTGCTCATGAATACTATCACTTTATATCCTTGATTTATATTTTGGGTTTTTTTTAAAACACCAGAAAATCAAGTACTGCTGCTAAAGTTCAATTCATTTTACAAAGTTGTTCTATTATTTACTTGTTTTATTTTCAGTTAATATATTGTACAGAACATCAACAGATCTTGTTGAAAAGGTTGAGAAGAAATTATCACAAAAAGAAACATAAAATTTTATTAAGCAATGAATCAAGATACATATATATTAAATTACATATGGAATCAAACATATAATTACCACACACTGAAATACATAAGAATAGTATAGAACCTTAACTTAAATACTAATAGAAACTAAATAAATGACTACATAAATCTGAATACTCTGATTCACACAATCAACCAGACATAAATCTTAAATAGAACAAACACACAAGGTAGCTGATCAAATGAATGATATGGCATAGTGTAGGGGAATAGATCTAAGGAGTAGTGGGTTTATGCACCTCAGGGATTTTTGGCAACTGAGGTTGTTCAGGCACTTGTGGCTTAGGGCAAAGTTGGCAATTCTGGCTTGAGTAATGTTGGAATTTCAGGTTTTGGGACGGGTTGGTATCTCAGGTTTCGATAAAGTTGGCAACTCTGGTTTGGGCAACGTGGGAACTTCAGGCTTTGAGATTGCTGGGATCTCGGGCTTGGGTAATGTGGGAGTCTTCCGGTTTTGACAAATTTGGCAACTCTGGTTTAGGCAATTGTGGGATCTCATGCTTTGGCAATTTTGGCAACTCTGGTTTTGGCAATTGTGGAACTTCAGTCTTTTGTAATTTTGGCACCTCTGGTTTTGGCAGTGTTGGGATTTCTGGTTTAGGTAAGGTAGGAACTTCAGGCTTTGACACTGTTGGAATTTCAGGCTTTGGCAGTGTTGGGATCTCTGATTTAGGTAAGGTGGGAACTTCAGACTTTGGAACTGCTGGAATTTCAGGCTTTGGCACTGTTGGGATCTCTGGTTTAGGTAAGGCGGGAACTTCAGGCTTTGGCAGTGTTGGGATCTGTGATTTAGGTAAGGTGGGAACTTCAGGCTTTGGCACTTCTGGAATTTCAGGCTTTGGCACTGTTGGGATTTCTGGTTTAGGTAGTGTGGGAATTTCAGGCTTTGGCACTGCTGGAATTTCAGGTTTTGGCACTGCTGGAATTTCTGGTTTAGGTAATGTGGGAACTTCAGGCTTTGGTACTGTTGGAATTTCGGGCTTTGGCAATGTAGGAGCTTCAGGTTTTGGCACTGTTGGGATCTCGAGCTTTGGCAGGGAGGGAACTTCAGGCTTTGGCGCTACTGGAATGTCGGGCTTTTGGAGCTGATGGAATTTCGGGCCTTTGGCAATGTAGGGACTTCATGTTTTGGTAAGTTTGGCAACTCTAGTTTTGGTAATTGCGGAGCCTCAGTCTTTTGTAATTTTGGCAACTCTGGCTTCGGTACTCCTGGAATCTCAGGCTTGGGCAAGTTAGGCAATTCTGGTTTAGGCAATTGCGGAATCTCAAGCTTTGGCAACTCCGGTTTAGGCAACTGCGGGATTTCAGGCTTTGGTAAGGTAGGAACTTGAGGAAGTGAAGGCAACTCAGGCTTAGGAAGCTCAGGTGACTTTGTCTCCAGAAGGCGACGCGCCTCTACTTGAATTAAGTTGCTACCAATGAACGATGCAGCAATGAACAACAGAAAGAAAATGCATGGTTGCTTGAAATAAGCCATTTTGGAACTGAAAAAGAAACTATAACAGGAAACAACACTGTAAAAAAATGCTTTCTTATGCTTGATTCTTTGGTGTTTTGATCTTTTGCATGCAATGGGTGTTGTTTATATAGGAAATGTGAAGTGGAGAATAAGAAGAACACTTGGCTAAGGTTGGTGAGAATATTGTCTGTTAGTTCAACTTCTTCAACATATTGCTTTGACAATTTCTGATGCACTCAGAGGTGCTTGTTTAACTAAATTTCATCGGCGGACAACTCACCTTGGTAGGTAAATAACTCTCTAAATACTAAATGAGAATCAAGTTTTTCACTTTCCTTTTTCACACTGCTATTATATATATTTTAACTTGAATTTCCATCAGATCATCCAAGTAAAAATTGATATACTCTATTCATTCTTAAATACTCCCTCCATTTTCCAATTAACTGACATTTAAGAAATATATAAGTATCCAAATTAATTGTCATTTAAGGTTATTTTATTAGTTATCAACGATTTATTCTAATTATACCCTCGAATATTTCTTTTGATTTGCGGCTTTTGCCATTCATATTTTTTTCCTTTCTTTTCTTATGCTATAGAAGTGAGAGAGAGGGGTAATATTGGAACTTTCGGTGAAAATGACAAGTTCCTTAATTTTCTAAAATTATCTAAAGTGTCTTATATTTAGAAATGGAGGGAGTATAAGATTTTCAGGACAAGTAGTAAAAATTAAGATGTTTTTTAAACAAAATATCAATATTACTCTCTTAAATAGAATTAGTGGTATACAAGTTCTATTTAAGATAATAATATTAGTATTTTGATTAATAAAATACCTTGAATTTGCTTCCTTAATTTTCACTACTTGTTCTAAAAGTCTTATAGTTATAGGAATGGAGGGAGTGCCATTTTTCCAGATCTCCACTGATACATGAGGAAAGTATGCAATTTTCCCATCTTTTATGCTAACTATTATGGTCACGTCCCGTGCTCGCATGCTCAAGAGACGACATCTACGATTACCTGTTTGACAAGTGTACAGTCTGTACTTGCTATATAAAAATGGGAGTCACAATTATAATGAGTTTTGACTTTGTGATTTTTTTTGGTCCAAGAAAAAGAATGCTTTGAACTCCTTTCCGGTTGTTGAGATGGGAGGAGACAATTTTTCATGCTATAATCCTAACTTCCGAGTTCAGCAAAAAAGGTTGAATTTGTTGTATTTGGACCAAGTTTTAGGTTAAACTAATAAACTACCTCTTCTTTCATAAAAATTCTCATACTACAATTTACGTACAATTGTCTTCCTTTTTTTCTTACCTATTCTTTCAGGTACAATTTACATTTAGAAACTTTATGACAAAATTCTTCAATTGTGATCAAGATAATTCACACCTGCAAATGATCTAGTTGGCACAAATCTAAAATTTTTAGCAAACATTGACCTATTTATGTCAGATCTCAAATCTAAAATTTTGTGTTCTATTTCGAGACCAAACATTATCCAACAAAATCCTTAAAATTCAGGAACTAATTCTTGATTGCAAGTTGTTGATGGTGAGGAAGACATATCCAACAGGAAATAATAATAATAATAATAATAATAACAAATAGATTTTCTTTACCATTATATAACAAGAGTGACATACAACAGAGGTTCAGAAACAAAGGACAAAGGCAAAGTCTCCTAATAATCATCAAATTCAGTTGTTTTAAGTTGGATATTTGTAGTACAACACTCTTTGAAATGGACTTACATATATATCATTACAACAACAGAATGAACAGAAACAGAGGAGGTTGAAATCAGGACCAAAATTCGCGGTCTTTAATCGGATAGCCCCCCTCCAGCTTTGATCGACTCCTCTCGGGATCAAGGGTCCATTTCTCGAACGAACACTCCACAAAATCATAGTAACCTCCATGGATAGAAAGCATTCCCTTCCTTGCCTTTTCATATACCCAGGGGTAACTAAGTAGATTCAATAAGGACTGGTTGATTGATTCCTGGAGATGGATTGGATATAGAAATTCAGTGAAAAAATAAATCTATGCAACCCAGAAGCGCAAGTAAATATCGAATTCATGTTCAAGACATGGCAAGAAAAGCTCAACAACGTATAACACATAGCACATTTATCTTGAGACAAGTGAACGGTTAAGCTTTTCATCATAATCTTACATTATTATGTTAAATCGAAGTGCATTTATGCCTGATGTCATAGTATTATCATTCTTGTCAGGTGATGGAACGGTAGAAATCAGGTGTCATTGAAGTTTTAAGATGTAATAATATATTATGAGTGACCAAGACGAAGTTACAAATATGGATTATTTAACCGACTAAGCAGTAGGATGGTCTTTTACTCAATAGCTTCATGATCCAAAATTTCAATGTTTTTAACCGGAATATGTAAGAACTCGAATGAATTAGAGAACAATCCTAAATTTGGCAGACCAGAAAAACAGATTAAAGTAATGCAATTAGCAATAAAGAATAAAGAATAAGAAGTTGCACCTTCTCACAGTGCCTGCACTGCTGATCGAACTTGAGGTTGGAAACAGCAGCTTTTGTGCTCACTCTGGCAGGCTTTCCAATAGCAACCCAATTCGTAATGAAGCTACTGAAAAATGAAATACAAGACAAATGAGTAACTTCGCTTTCTTTAGACGGAGAGAAGAGATCATTGTAAACAAGAGTATGTAACAACTACTACACCTAGGACTTATGTCGTCATGCATGCTCATTAAGGCTCGAATGCCTCCACAGCAACTGTGTCCAACAACAAGGATATTTTCAACCTGCAAAAATTTATACGTCCCAATTTCATTCTCTTGGTCTAACAATCTTGGGGTTTGAAGTATTTTATTAACCGACACTTAAGTTTTTTCAGGTAATAAGGAACTATTACAAAAGCTGGTGTGAAGATATGAAATATAACATATTTTCTCATGAGAATCTGTTTACAACCAAAGACGAATATCTTCAGCCGTTATTAAGGAGTCAATAGCAAGTTTATTTATATCAAAGATATAAAATTAGCATTGCATGAGCCTATCCTTTCTGTATTCGAGTCTTTTCCATTATCACAGAAGACAAAGTTTACCAAGTACATGGTTGAGAAGATGACTTACTTCAAGAGAATTGACAGCAAACTCGAGGGCAGCATTTGTTTCTGAAGGACCACTCTGCATCAAAAGAGTCACAGAATCAAAATCCTACACTTCACCCTATCATCACATAGGTTATGGATTTATGCACGAGAGGGAGGCACTCTGGCAAGTACCTGGCATGGGGGCACAAGATTTGCCACGTTACGGACTACAAAGGCTTCTCCTGGTTGAAATCCTAGGATTCTCGAAGGACAAACTCGTGAATCTGCACAAGCAACCACCATAAACTGCAGTCTAGTATGTTAGTTCACCGCAAGCTATTAAATCGCCCAGCACACAAAGAAATTCCATCAGAAAAGCTCGTTAATATTACCTTCGGTGCTTGACCCTTGGAAAGTTTCTCAAAATGTTCTAGGTTCTCCCTGTTCCAAAGAATATAGCAGAAAGTTTTACATTATCAAACATGATTTCAAGCTTCTTACCTACATAAGGCAGTTTATATGTCGCTTACAAGTAATTATTTTTCTTAAAACTTAGAAATCGTTGCTTCATGTCACTAAAGAGATCACATTCATTTGCCTTTAACTTCTGCTCGTTATTTATGATCTCCTCAGTCAGGTCAAGAGATTCCTTCTTCAATCTCAGATCTGAATTGCTCCTGTAGACATAAAAGAGCACAGAAAACGCCCCCGTAAGTAGTTGATATTCATATTATAGCTGATTACACATACCATAATGTTATTACAAAGGTAAGAACATGTTTATCCCAAGGGAATAATGTTAAATGTGGCACTGATATCATTAATCTTAAAAGGTGTGAAATCTCTTATACCCCAGAAGTTTGTGGCACATAATTTGAGTTTTAAGTAGATTAGAAATAGAAGTTCAGCTTCAATAACAGCTTCCAAGACGAGTGATAAGAACCAATTCAGAGTTAAATGCGGGATCATTTGCAGATAAAAAATATTGAATTTTGAAAGTTGAGTAACAAGCCATATGGTTAGTTTCTGGAGAGTTTCCTCAACACCAATACTTGAGAGCGAAAACATGAATGAAATTTTAACAAAGAATGTTCCAGATTTTGTTCGAAATCCAATGAATTTCCCCTGTACACTTTAACCAAAAGAAATTACAATTCAAATGATGAAAACTATGGTAATGTCTAATTTCCTAAATGTCACCTGCATGAAAAACTTTCAATTGGAATTTTCATTTTTTCTCCTCTAAAAATCAAAAGAAATTACCATCGACTCCTAAAGGGGATTACTTTTCCAAATCACAAATGACATACCCAAAAGAACAAAAAGTTTCCAAATTTACTCCGAATTGTAGATTGAGTTCCCCTTGTTCTAGAACAAAAAAGAACATATATATAAAATCAAAAGTGGATCCAGATTACATTTAGCCCAAGGATCAAGAATTGGCATTAAGGAAAGATTTGATCTTTATACACATTACAGTCATGAATGGAGCAACTAGTAAATCTAATACAACAATGACGCCGCCTTAATCCCAAGTAATTGAGGACAATTGAGGCCGTCTACATGAATCAACAAAAGAATCCTGTGTGATCGTTAACATGAATCAACTAATAAATCTAATCGAACAAGAATTAACAACAGGAGAAAAGTGCCAGAAAAATTAACAGAATCATCTCCACCCAATTCAAGAAACAAAAATAATTATAAAAAAAAAAAAAGAAAAAAAAAGACGGCAACTTTAACAGACTTACTTGAATGAATTTGATATTCTGAAATGGGATTGCTTAATTTCCGAGAATTTCAATTGGGTTCCAAAAATCTACACCAGAAAGTAAAACAAACCCATCAATTACAAGAACCCAATTATGCATTTTTCTTCCATTGACACAAAGAAATTGCAAAGAAAGAGAGAGAGATTTACAGGGGTGGGTTTAGCTGAATTTGAACGGAAATCCTTAGATGAGGAGGAGGCGGATGAGGAAAAAGCGATTACAGAAGAAGAAGATGATTGTAGAACTGCCTGAGCAGCCATTAGAGAGAAGATGAAGAAGAAGAGAAATAACTGAGCTTATAGTTGATTATTATCACATGTAACGGATATAATAAAATCTGTTAAAATTGATTCTATAGCAGATTGATTACTCGGTGGGAGTGATAAATATGTGTCAAGTTCTTAGGTGAGATCAAAGGACACTTGTTGGGATCCAAGGAAGACGGAGAAACCTAAGCTTTTCTATTGTATTACAACCTGGGTTAAGAATAGAGATCGTCTTTTAAGACGGAGATCCCTTCTTTTCTTTGTTCCCTTTTCTGGAGTGAAGAGGAGAACGTTTTATTTGGCCATTCAAATCTCCTGGTTAACATTCAGATCTGAAGAATGAGTAAGGTCGTATCGAACAATACGGAGATCATCTATAGGTCGTTAAAGTTGGTCTATAATTATTGTTTTTAAAATAGTATAAATTAAAAAAAAAAATTATCAAAATATAATACAATTTTTATATTTTGAATAACAGTAGTCATTATTTTTTTCATTTATTTAATTTAGTTTTTAATATATTAATATTATATTAGATAATAATATTTAAAACTAAAAAGAATTGAAGTCAATGTAAATTTTTTCAGGGCAAGTAAAAATTTAACTATGTTTTTTCATTTTTCTTCAACAAAATACCCACATATATATATACATACATAGGTAATAAAAATTGGGAACCTTAATTTTTGGAGGTCCTGTTCGGTAGGGCATCTTGAGTCCCTTCATAGTCGGGCATGGGAATGACAGGGGCTTTGCCCGTCTACAATTCTTCTCCATTTTCATTTATTGTTTTTTTTAGAAAGGGTGTGTTTTTAGGAAGAGTGATGCTAGATAGCTAAGACTTGGCACTTAATTAATTAATTGTCTAAATTGGTGTTTAAATTGTAAATAATTGGTTGAATCTATTATGTCAACATGGGTGAATAGTATTTAATTTGGGGTTTTAATCATAAAACATTATCCTATTAGAAATTCCTCCGTCCCAAATTATATGTTCACTTTGTATTTATGTATTGGATTAAGGTTTCATCAAATTATATAGTAAAATATGGTAAAATATCAAATATAATCATATTTAACAGAGTCACCCAGATTCTTCGACCAAGTCTAACAAGTTACAAGTGCAGAACTTGATCATTTTCAGAGGAATCATCTATATTCCATCATAGTTTGAAAGAATCATGCCATAAGTTGTTTTGCTCCCATTTATGTGACTACATGCATAAAACAGATGAATATTGATGCTGCCACTGAAAGTTAAAACTTCTACAAATCCAAGAAATGTACATGAATAGAGTCTTGCCTCACTACAGAACCATAATCCATTTCTAAAGCTACGAAACATGTCAGGGAAAGACGTCCTGCAGCTGAATTTGCATTACATTAAACAAAAAACTACAACTACAACACATAATCTAATCCTTATGCAGCCTTAACCTTATCATCACCAACAACATTGAGTATAGGAAGACTGCTTAGGAACTCATCAAGACCCTCAAAGAAACCACTGCCCTCAATGATATCCTCCTCCCCGCGTGCTGCTCCGTTTGCTTGGTTCACCCTACGCACAGGCTCCTCAGCCTCATTGCTGAATTCTACATTCAAGTCCAACTTGCCAAAGTCCTTTGCCACCCTAGCAGCAGATTGCCTCCTTGTATTAGGTGCAGCCCCTTTCTTGCTTGACTCAGCAGCAACTGGTGCATTTGGAACTTCTACACCATCTTGAGGCACTTCCGGATTCTGAGTGCCCCCCACTTTAACATTCTTCCCCTTGTCAACCTGTGATTTTCTGGTATTTCTATTCGGTGTGACTGACGCCTTTCTTTTAGCACCTTTTGTTGTTTTCTTCTTCTTATTGCTAGCCCCTCCACGACGCCAATCATCATCAGACTCTTCACCAGAGTCAGATATTTCAACAAAAACATCCTCATCATCTACATAAACCCTTGGACCAAAGTTCTTCCTAAAATTACTCAGATTTCCATCCCCACTTTTCCCAAACCCTTGTGGGACAGTTAAACATAGGCGAAAACGGTGTCCAATTCCCACCCATACCCTTATTTTTCTCCAAAGTATTCATTGAAACACCCAATGGCATCAATCCCCAACAACAAAAGTAAGCTTCTTTTCCATCAATGATGGGTGGAGGAGCCGGAATAACCACAGCTTGAAATGCCTTCTTACAATTTTGACATTTCAAGGCACATTCTGCATAAACATTAGGATACTCAAACATATAATAACAGTATGGGCAAGCTGTCCAAAAACTCATTTCCCCATCATCATCTGGGGCCTCCTCCTCGTCCATTCTCCTCTCCTCTTCCCTCATATCACTATTCTCCACATTTTCAGTAACATTGTTACTAGTGTTCCCAGACACACCAATATTATTAGTAGTAGCAGTATTATTACTATTAGCATTAGAATTTTCAACAACACCAGTAAAATTGTGAGTAACAGTAACATTGGTACCCATCCAGTACTCTTTCCTTTGCTGCTGTGGCTGAGGCGCCGCCTGGGGCTGCAGTTGGGGTTGCTGTTGCACCTGTTGTGGGTGCGCTTGAGGCCGAGGCGGCATCGGCTGGGGAATGAGGCTGCTGCCGTGCCATCGGCATTGGCATTGGCTGCTGCCTCACTTGTTCTCGAGTCAAATTCGGCTGAGGCGGAAGCTGACTGAGCTGTTCACGAATCACATTGTGCTGCGGCGGCGGCATTTGGTAGTGAGTCACTTGTTCTCTACTCATCGCATTGTGCGGAATCGGCTGAATCACTTGTTCTCTACTCATCGCATGCTGTGGAATGGGCTGATGAATCACTTGTTCTCTAACCATTCCGTGGTGCTGCGGCTGCGGCGGAGGCGGCATTACTTGAAAATTGAATTCAAAAGGCTGGTGGAAATTGACTTGCTCTCGAGCCATAGGGTTAAATCCGGGACTCAGTGAGTTGACTCCTAGGTGAGAAATTAACTCGTTATCATACAAATTCTTCCTGTTAGGGTTAGATAGAACTGACCAGGCATTCATCACGAGCGTAAAAGCATGATCGGCATAAGGAAACTTGTTCTTCTGAGGGTTTAAGAGAAGAGCGAGTTGCTGATACTGACTCGCTATGAGTTCCGAGTCACGAACGAGTTGACCACCGAGTTGGAGAATCGAGTACCAATCATGCTGATTATTGATCCTCTTATCACCGGCTATAAGAGTGTCGGCTACAGCGAGTATTTGGTCGGCGTAAACTAGGTTCGGGTCGGCTTCTCGGGCTCTGACCGCAAATGATTTGCTACCGACTAGGTCACGTCCAGCTAATAGCTTCTCGGCTATGGCTAACCACCGGTGTGCCTCGGCTCTACTAGTTGCGCCGCTGCTGCTCGTGAAAAATGGAAGTTCCATTTTGGTCCCTTTATTTTTTTTAAACTCAGGCAGAGTGTACTTTTCAGATGCTCCCTCTATAAAGGTGAGTTTGAAGTTCTGTGATGAAGCTGATATCATAATGTGTAGGATACGGGGTGTTTATGTAATTTTACGTGCTCCCTGATTGAGTTCGTGTAGTGTACCTTCAAATGTGGGCAGGTACCAACAGTTTTTTTTTTTTTTTTTTTTTAAATAAGAAATTATCCATTAATTATGAAATAGCCGTACGATCAAAAGATAAAAATAAAATATAAGAAAATAAAAATTATACAATGGTGGAGATCACCATGATAACATGTAAAAGTACACAGTCCGGACTAAGTAGACACTATAAACAGTAGAAAAAATAAATACATAATAAAATTCTTCGCAGCATCTTCTCCAAAATTCTTGAACAGTAGTAGCAAGCTCAGAAAGATGAAGAAAACTAAGGAAGGGCCCAGAACAACTCCGGGTTTAGAGGGAAAATTTATATCTGGAAAGATCTGAAGTAGATCTTGCATCTGAGTATTGAATCTTGAATCAGAATACCTTAAAAAAATTTCATCACGATTTACGGCAAAATGAGGGGATAAAGACACCAAAAGTGGAAGAAATATGGTTGGATCTAGCCAATAAATGAAGAAACTTCAAGAGGAAGAAATAGAGAGAGAGAGAGAGAGAGAGGGCTGTTGTAGGTACCAATAGTTCATATCCTAGAAAAATTCAATCATATATAACTGACTTTATGATATTAATTTTATAGCTTCTCATCTAAATTAAGCGAAATTTACTTGGTGATCTAATTTGAGGTCAAAATCAAAATGTTTTTTTAATTTTTTTGTAAAAGGTTAAGACTCGAAAGTTGGATCCACTCAAATTAAAAAAAAAATTATTTTTTTAAGTTTCTAAGGTTTAATCTTCAATTTTCTAGTAATTGATTATTAGGTTAGTATTATTTGAGTGGTGTAAAAAATAATATTGATGCAATATATAATTTGATTAAGGTTCTGTTTGAAGTACAATTAAAAACTTTTCACTTCGATTTTATATGGCAAAATCGTAGATTTTATGCTTAAACATTTTATATGGCAAAATCGTAGATTTCTCTTTGTTTTAATTGAATGTCTTGTTTTAATTTTAATAGGAAATGTACTGTCTGGAATTGAAATTGGTTTCTCTTACTGAAACTATAAGGGGAGAAGATGGGGAGGTGAGAGAGTTCAGATGGGAAGGGGAGAACATGGTATTTGAAGTACCAAAAATGCCCTTGATTAAATTTGGGATTTAGGTTGATTAACTATTGACTAGCAGAAAAAACACCGGAAAGACCTAACCTACAAATCGTAATATGTTCATGTACCCAACAAGAAGAAAAAATTAAAAAATGACCCAACCTGTAAATCGTAAAATGTGTAAGGATGAAATCTACGATTTTACCATTTTATATCTCGTAGAAATAATACACTTTTAAATTTAAAGCACAGTTTTCAAATAGAAACTATATTTAATCAACGCCAAAGTTGTTTCTTTTGGTAGGCACCGGACATTTTGATCATAAAGAGAACTTGCTCAAGAAATAAGGTCCAAATCTTTTCACTTTCATTTATTTTATCACCCCCACTCCCCAAACTCATCACCCCAAAAAAAGAAAAAATACACTATTTTCCCTTGGTTGGAATGTATTTAGTTTGAGATTTATGGTTATAAATTCGGATTAATCTCAATGCAAAACAAAATTTTAAATGATTAAAATATTGAGGTTTCATATGCAAATTAAATTTAAACAAATTTTGAATTTTGATTTAAATTATAGATCGGACCAAATTCAGATAAAGTGCAGATTATTTTCTTACACGACTTGACTTGTAATTCAGTCGAAGAGTATAGGCTTGTAGTATAGTAATGAACAACACAGGCAAATATTTAAGGGGCTTTTCATTAGACTGATATTGTTTAGTTAGAATGGTAATACCATAGCATAATTTTTTTTTTTTTAACAACAATTTTATGCAGAACGGAAGTCTGCGTCAGGACGGAAGTCCCACTTCCGTTCTGGACTGGCAGTAAGTTTTTGCCTAAAACACTTAGTTTTTTTTTTCCTACAATTTTTTGAGTTGGTATTTTTACCAAAAAAAAAATCACTATAACAGATTATTTGCCAAAATATGTGTACGAAAATTACTTTGACAAAACCGACTTTATTAATAAAAAAAGAATAACGTAAAAAACAAACAAATCGTATATACGAGGGTGTCGCACCAGAATAGACTGTCGGATGTCCCGATGAAGAAGACCCCGCTCCAGGATGCCCCTCCGTTTGAATACCCGGAGAAAAAGTGTCGATGCTCGGATATTAATATTGATATGCCGTACATCGACCTGAGTCTGAAACTGAGTCTGAGCCTGAGTTTGATCTTTCGCTGGTTAAGACGATTCGGGCGCTTTCCCACGTTGCCTAAGGCGCCACATCTCGGCATGTTGCTCCTGAGTAGCTTGCCGAGTCCGACGAGTACCCTGCCTCCCAACCTGAGCCCTAGCTTGAATAGGCTCCCTCGGTTGTGTGGGCGGTTGCAGAACGACAACTTCTGCTACGTTGACAGCGCGCGGTCTACCAACAACAGACTTCACAGCCGCTACAAAGACATCTTTTATGGTTTTTGCAGCCCAGGTGATTAGAGTCTTGTACTGGCTCACACTTCGAGTGGCAGACTTCTCGAATTCTTCCAACATCAACCTGTTAGACTCCTCTTGTAACATAAATATTAAAATTAGTATATTCAAAATAAAAAGATTTTTGTTGACAAGAAAACGAATAAACTTACCAAAATATCGGCAGCTGTAGCGTTGGGTTGAAGGCCCATCGCGAGTGGCCTAGGATCCCTATTTTGTGGGTTCGTCAGACGGTGAACGGTAATGTGATTGTATCAATCCATGTACTCGCGGGTTGGTGTAATAACATTGACGAGAGAGGGAACAACGTCCTCCAGTGCATCGACGCGCTCGTCCCACAACTCTATGTAACTGGCGTGCACGGTCTCCCAATTTTTTTCGGGCCCGCCTTCGACGCGTGGAGGTCCTTACCCTTGACAATACCCTCTGTCCCTGCCGGAATTGGTACCACCTAGTGGAAGCCAAATTGCCTCGCAACCCTGTCAGGCAGGTGGTACTCAACCATCTCGAAGCAGATGAGTGGCTTCGGGCTCACACGGTCCACAGGAATTCTTCATCCCCAGCCACTCTTTCGTCAATTACAACATCAGGGTATGGTATCCACATAAACTGCAAAATAAATTCAAGTTAATGTAAAACAATTTACTTAATTTTAAAAAAAAACGAGAATACCGAAAGAAACTTACCCATTGTGTCTCCGTCATCAAATCTAGTTGTTCACGAAACACCAACAGTTTCGGGGCGTTGAGGAAACTCCGTCCTATATTCCACTTTGCCCCGTGAGGTCTACCGTCAGCGGGGACCACATTGGGGGTTGAGGATGGAAGTCCCACTTCTGTTATGGACAAAAATGTTGTTCCAAAAAAAAAAAATCATGGTATAACCATTCTGTCCAAACAATGTCAGTTTAATGCAAAACCCCAATATTTACGTCTCATTGTTAATAGCACACTGGGCAGAGAGGTCCCCCCGCAGCCCAGTTTCCAAGTCCCAAAATGTTTGGCGTATTTGATTAGTTTTTTCTCCCAATTAATACACCTTACCTTCTACTCCCCGTTCTCATTTATTTATCGTTTGAAGACATTGCATTCGAATTAAGAAAATTATTGAAATATATTAATTTAAAAATAGATATACACTTTAACTCTTCAATTAATACATTTATATTGAGACAATTAAAATTAAATATTAACTAAATTAATTAAAGAAATAGTAAGTTTGGAAAAAATACATTTAATACTATCTTATTTTTTGACAGATAATTAGAAATTGAAAAAGTATAGACGATAGATAATTGGGAACTAAGGAAGAATAATACTTCGACTCATGAATATATAAATTTGACGGTTCAGAGTCTTCCTTGCTATAATCATAAGATGAGAGAAATAGTTTATCTTAATAAACAATCTCTACTAATGAATTTTAACAAAGTTCATATATTAATAATATAAAAAAACATATAAGAGACTGCATATTTACCTATGTTCCTCTTAAAGTGTATTTTTTTTTTTTTTTTTTTTTGAACAGAAAAACTGGATATTATTTAATATCAGCAATAATTTGTGGTAGGAGAAAGTCCGGAGGACCTCCAAACCATTGAGATGAGGTCTGTGACCTCATAGCGTACTTAGCCAATACATCAGCAGGCGAATTACATAATCTATGAACATGTGATATATCGGCTACCCTAATCCCCTGAATTTCTTTAATTAGACTAACGAAGAGACCAATGGAGGATAAATCTTCTTCTTCGCTTTGTATGCGGGTGACCAGTAATTTGCAGTCGCTTTCTACGAATTTAACTTGATAACCATTGGAAACAGCAAATTTAATTCCTTCGAGGAGCGCCAAGGCTTCAGCATGCTCAGGACTGGGCGAACAACTGAGATAACTGGCAAACCCGGCTATGAAGGCTCCTTCGTGGTTCCGAATAACCGCACTGATACCCCCCTTTCCATCCAGCCATGATCCATCAACATTTATCTTTAGTAGACCGAAATCCGGGGGTCTCCAAACTTTTGGACTAGGCGTACTGTTAGCCAAAATTATTGGTGCCGGGTTGGGGTTGTCAATTGTAAATAATTTTGCCTTTCCTTTAAGCATGTATCGAATCTGATCATGAGAAGGCAGAACCTCCGGGCTATGACCCTGACTTTGGCCGATAGAAGAGGCATAGATGTTATTAAACTCTGCAGCGCAACGTTAGCAATTTCTGCAGGTGGCTTTATCTTTCCTTCAAAGATAAATTTATTCCTATTGCACCAGACGTTCCATGCGATATAAATAAAAGGGGTTACAACTTCCTCATTTTCCCATAAAATAGGGTTAAGACAGGAGGGGAATGTGTCCCTTGATACGATATTAGCTATATTGAAAGTAGTCTGATCCCAAACATTCATAGCCACCGGGCAGGTGAATAGTGCATGTAAGATAGTTTCGGGTTCACCCTGACATAACTGGCATTGAGACCCAAAAGAGCTAATCCTTCGAGACAACGCCAAGTTAGTGGGGAGAATGCGCTGGAAAATCTTCCAGAGAAAAACCTGTAGCTTTGGCGCAACAGGCAGTTTCCAAATCTTGGCCCAAGTCCTCAACGGGCTTCCACTCGAGGTTGAAGGCATACTTCTTTTTCCTTGATCTAGCTCCATTTTTAGGTTATACCCAGATTTAACAGTATAATGCCCGTTGTTCTCGTAAGCCCAGACAAGCCGATCCATTGGCCAGGAGCTGCACAAAGGGACTTTCAAAACCTCTTCTACCTCATACGCAGATATGTAGTTCCGGAGCAGTTGTGCATTCCAACTATTATTTTGGAAATCAATAAAATAGGATACTGGCATAATTCCCGCTGAAAATGACATATTGGCCGGAGCTTGAAGCCTGAAACCATGCGGAGAAGATAGCCACTTGTCATACCAAAAGCTGACTCGAGTGCCATCCCCAATCCGCCATTTCAAACCAGCATTTAGTAGCTCCCGGCCTTTCAAGATTCCTTGCCAGACAAGAGAAGTCCTACCTTGCAACGGAACATCTAGAAATTTGTCTAACGGAAAATATTTTGCCCGTAGTACCCTAGCACAGAGTGAAAGAGGCTGGCGTAAAATCCGCCAGCCTTGTTTTGCCACTAATGCTCGATTAAAAGCCGCTAGATCCCTAAGGCCAAGGCCCCCTTGGGATTTGGGCTTGCACAGTTCATGCCAGGCCCTCCAGCATATCTTCTTTCGTTTCGCATCACCTCCCCACAAAAAATTACGGGTCATGCTCGTGATGTTATCTATGTAATATTGTGGGAGGACGAAGCATGACATAACGTAAGTGGGAATAGCCTGAATTACTGATTTTATGAGTACCACTCGAGCGGCAAATGACAAAACTTTCTCCTTCCAACAGCTGAGCTTTTTCCAAATTTTATCTACCACAAATTGAAACACCTCTTTTTTGGACCGTCCTGTTATATAAGGAAGTCCTAGATACTTTCCCTTTCCATCCCCCTCAGGAATGTTGAGGATGGAAAAGGCAAGAGCTTTTATTTCTGTGGGAGTATCTTTACTATAGAATAAGTTGGACTTTTCATAATTAATCATTTGTCCAGAACAAGCCTCATAGATCTTGAGTACCTCTCTTAATCTCCTTAAGCAAGTTTCACTAGCTTGTGAGAAAAAAAGGGAGTCATCAACAAATAATAAGTGTGTAACAGAAACACTGTTGCTGAAGTGGAAACCAGTAAGAGAGCCCCGCTCTTCAGATGCACGAATTAGGGAGGATAATCCTGCCGTACAAATGAGAAAAAGAAACGGAGAAAGAGGATCTCCTTGTCGGATACCTCGAGTAGGCGAAAAAACCTTGGTCGGAATTCCGTTTAGCAGTATAGAGTAGCGTACTGTTCTAACGCAATTCATTATAAGAGAAAGAAATTTAGGTGGAAAATTCATGCAAGTCATGATGGATTCTAAGTAATTCCATTCAACTCTATCGAAAGCCTTGCTCATATCCAACTTGAGAGCCAGATGATGGGCCCCGTTTGGCCGAACAGTTTGTAAACTGTGAAAGGCCTCAAAACCAATTATCGCATTATCAGTAATTAGCCTATTTTTCAAAAAAGCACTTTGTGCTTCATCAATAATAGAGTTCATTACTAATTTTAGACGATTAGTAAGGGCCTTTGAGACAAGTTTATATAAAACATTGCAAAGACTTATTGGCCGAAAATGGACCATAGAAATGGGTTTCTTTATTTTTGGAATTAGGGCTATGTGAGTAGAGTTGACCATAGAAATGTCAGCTTCATTATTTAAGACTTGCAAGACAACTTCTGTAACAGAGTCGCCCAGAATATGCCAAAGTTTTTGGAGAAATAGCACATGCATTCCATCCGGCCCGGGGGCTTTGTGTGTATTTAAAATTTACTTATGTTTTCATCAAAAAAAAAAAAAAAAAAAAATTAAAATTTACTTATGGCGTGAAGTTTATAGGCTGCTTTGTTGAATTATATTGATTAGGTTTTCCACAAATATGTGCACCTATTGTATTAACAAAAAAAAAATGAAATAGAGTAAAATGGAAGTATAATAAGTTTGATTGAATTGTGTTGACTTGAATTTGGCCCTAGGTTGAAACTCAAATTCAGATCCAAACCAAAATCAACTTTTGATTGAGTTTGTCAATGAAATCGGAAGACTTAAATCATCTAAATTTTAATTTGGGTTCGAGACTATACCAAATTCTCAAACTCAATTCAATCACACCCAATATATATATATATATGTGTGTGTGTGTGTGTGTATATGTGCGCGCGCGCGCGTGCTCTTGTTGCCATAGACGACATCCTAGAATCAACACTTTTTAATTAATAATTAAGAGAGCATGCAATATAAGCATCTGTTAATTTTTCTTCTACGATTATCCTCATCAAGTGGTTATGTAATCCTTCTGCAAAATGAATTTATTAAGAATACCTTGACTGGATACGAATCCAAAGTATGGGTTCAGAGAAGAACTATATTATGAAGACATGCCAAATAAAATCTTTGATTTTCAATAATAATGACTGTGAAGGGAACCCTTAGAGGATAAAAGCTACTCAGATCAAAGTTAAATTGTAATTTTTTCACAGCAAAATTTCAGAGAAACATTCAGACTCAGAAAGGCATTTAACCTCGAAGAAAATGAAGATCGAGATATAAAAAAAAGCACACTACAGAAATGTTCGATGAGCATTTGATGCAGTTTGGCCATTTCTTTTGTGTGCGGCTATCCCCCCTCCCATATCAGTCGATCACTAAAAGTTTATCATAATTTGGCAGGGGTGTCATTAAGGGGGGAAAACGAAAGTATGGCAGAAAATAATCTCAACTTCTCTTGGACATTTACAACTTAAATATCTGATCAACCCAAACAAATTGTAGTTAGAAAAGCCAAAAAATCCCAAACACATCAATTTACAAGGATTCATGGAATTAACAACTAAGATTGATCCAAAATATCCACAGACAAAGTTAAGCGCCAAATGTGGAAAACACAGTACAATCAGTGGAAGATGTGTTCCCCATTACAGTACAGAGGGGAGGCAGGGGATATAAGAGCTGGGGGGAACATCTCTAAAGAAAACAATACAATGATCCCTGGCTCATTTAATCAGGTCATGAGCAGCTATCATTTGCATTCTTATGAATAAAATTGACCTTCCAGAGTGAGAGAGGCCACACAAAATAAAAAAAGGATTCAGCATCAGCGGGGAATCGCTTTCCTAATGGTGTGGCCATTGAGCTTCCATCCCCCTTCAAAATAGCATCCCTGCATTTCCTCTTTATCAGCAATCCTGATTGAGCAAAGCAAGCAAGACAGCTTTGGAATTCATCAAGATCCTCAAAGAAAACACTGGCCCTAAATGATATCCTCCTACCTGAGAACTGCTCCATTGCTGAAATCTTCTACATTCAAGTACAACTTGCCAAAGTCCTTTACCACCCTATAGCAGATTGCCTCCTTGTATTTAGCTGCAGCACCTTTCCTACTTGACATAGTAAAAGATGCATTAGGAACATCTACACCCACATTCTGACTGCGACCACCCCCCCCACCACACACACACACAACATTGTTCCCCTTGTCTACCTGCCATTTTCTACTACCTGCAAACATAAAAGCTAAAACAGTTGCGAGAAGAGATGTGGATAAGAAAGGTTTGGATTTGAGATTGGGACTCCTTCCTGTGCCACAATCGGTGTAACCGAGGCCTTTCTTTTAGCCCCTTTTGTTGTTTTCTTCCCCTTATCACTAGCCTCTGCACGATGCAAATCATGATCATCTTCCTCACTAGAGCCAGAGACTTCAACAAAAACATCCTCATTATCCACATAAACCCTCGGGCCAGAATGCTTCCTACCACCAACATTTCCACCCCTTGATCCCTGAACATTAACATTATTATTCACATTACTCGCATTCCAGTCCCTAAAATTACTCGGATTTCCTGCACCCCCACTTCTCCCAAATCCTTGGGGACAGGTAAACATAGGCGAAAACGGGGTCCAACCCCCACTCCTACCCTCCTTATTTTTCTCCAAAATATCCATTGAAACCCCCAATGGCATCATCCCCCAACAACAAAAGTAAGCTTCTTCTCCCTGTCCATCAATGATGTGAGGAGGATCCGGAATAACCACAGCTTGAAATGCCTTCTTACAATTTTGACACTTCAAGGCACATTCTGCATAAACATTAGGATACTCATACATATAATAACAATATGGACAAGCTGTCCAAAAACTCATTTCCCCATCATCATCTGGGGCCTCCTCATCCATTCTCCTCTCCTCCTCACTCATATCAACATTCTCCACATTTTCAGCAACATTGTTACTAGTGTTCCCAGACACATGAACATTATTATTAGTAATATTAGTATTACTAATATTAGCATTAGAATTTTCAACAACACCAGGAAAATTATGAGTAACAGTAACATTGGTACCCATCCAGTACTCTTTCCTTTGCTGCTGTGGCTGCGGTTGGGGTTGCTGTTGCACCAGTGGGGGCGGCTGATGTGGCTGAGGCGGTGGCATTGGCTTCGGCTGCCTCACTTGTCCTCGAGGAGTCAAATTCTGCTGAGGCGGTGGCTGAGTCGCCTGTTCTCGGCTAACATTGTGCTGGGGAAAATGCTGAGTCACTTGTTCTTTACTCATGCCATAATGCGGAATAGGTTGAGTCACTTGTTGCTGTTGCTGTTGCTGATGCTGAGGCATCACTTGAAAATTGATTTCGAAAGGCTGGAAATTAACTTGCGAGTCCCGACTCACTCCAGCAACCATATTAGGGTTATTAGATCCATGGCTCAGTGAGTTAAACTCGAGTTGAGACGACATGATTTCATTATCATACATACTTTTAGTAGAAGGATTAGATAAAACTGACCAAGCATTCAACACGAGCGTAAAAGCATGATCTGCATAAGGAAGGTTATTTTTCTGAGGGTTTAAAACCGTAGCGAGTTCACGATACTGACTCGCTATGAGTTCTGAGTCACGAATCTGGTGGTGACCACCGAGTTGAAGAATAGCGTACCAATCGTGCTGATTATTGATCCGCTTGTCACCGGCGAGGAGAGTATCGGCTACGGCGATTATTTGGTCGGCATAATAAAGGTTCGGGTCGGATTCTTTGGCTCGGACAGCAAATGATTTGCTACCGACAAGGTCACGTCCAGCTAAAAGCTTCTCGGCTATGGCTAACCATCGGAGAGCTTCGGTTCTGGTTGCGCCGGCTCCACCACTGCTGCTCGTGAAAAATGGAATTTCCATTTTCAGAATTAATTTTCCTTTTTTCTTTGGTTCTATTTTTCTGTGAAGTAAGAGAGAGAAAGAGATCGTGTATGGGCGGAGCGGGTGAAAAGGAACACCGTATATGTATATGGGAAAAAGGAAAAAACCTGATAGAATATTATATGTATACATAAATCTTAATCTTTTTTTTTTTTGATAGGAAATACATTGTATACATAAATCTTAATCTTATTAGTGTGTTGATATAGATTTTGTTTATCATGAAATTGTGTTCAATTAATAATTTTCGGTTCAACAATAGAAATAGTTATTTCTTTCGATGCGCTTGAAGGATCACATTTTTGTATTTAAATATTCATAATTGAGTCTCATCTTTTGAAAATGAATAAACATCATTTATTAATTGTTTTAACGGTTTCATTCCTAAAGTTAAGTGGAAGTTGTAAATAACTGGTTATGTCTCGTTCAAAACCACCATGAATTGCATAGTAACAATTTAGAATGAAATAGTGCTTGCTCTTGACGAAAATCGAACTCCCACGTTCTATTTTACTCGGGGCGACGTACTATAACTCTAGTAGTAAGTTTGACGATTGGGTTATTTCCTGGGAAACTTGAGTGAGGCAACAAGCCTTAGCCAACGAGGCAGAACATTACATGACCCGCGGACATAGAAAAAACTAGAGAATAGGTTCCAAGAGATACAAAATTCTATTACCGTGCAAACATACTCCAAAAAAAAAAAAAAATCGAGGTCACGTGCAAACCAGAAGTATTCCACACTTGCTAGAGTTGTTGACTGCAAACTTTCGTAACCTATAAAAATAGGATGGGAGATCAGCTGAAACCCGCGTAGGATATCTGGTCAACGACCATGCCAAATACGAACAGAACGCCCGCTTCCAATCCTCAATTCAAAACCATGTTGCAACAAAGCTCTATCTTGAGGGATGTTTCTCCTAGTTTGAGACGCTCGCCTCCAATTATTGCTTATAAAAAAACTCGAAATGAATCCTAATTTAAGACAAGGAAATAAAATTCAACACTATCATGATATTAATAATGAGGCCGACAGACGACATTTTTATAAAAAATAAAAAACTACTATATTTATGTGCCATATATAAGCACACTAATCCTTGAATTGTCCAGGAGTTGCTAGATCCTAGACAATTTTCGATTAACGACAGTAGCTCCCGTAGAAAAATGAACATCAGTAGTTTCAAAATCACTGTCTCTCTTAATTGTTCTATGATTCCAGTTTGGCATGAGGGAAATCTCATTAGTATCACCCTGCAAAAGTACCACAACTGGGCCTACTTGGGCCAGCTTAAAAGGAAAGCCAACAAAGATAGACCTAGTTTTGGCCAGCCCAAGACGTGGGCCAAAACTGGGAAATATTATTTTCTTCAGCCTAGACTTATAAGCAAAACAGGTTGTATCCATATTTGCATCCAAGCACATCATTGTTTTATTCCAACCCATCACTATTATTTCTTCCAATCTCATCCCCAAACTAATTGGCCCATCCCCATTTATCCTAGACTTACCCATACCATAACCTATCTTCTCAACCCGACACCCCCAGTTGGGTACCTGTACAATTCTCCTCATCATCAACGGCAGTCCTTCCGTCAAGCGACCGACCAATACCCGCATCAAGTCATTCGTCTCCTCCCTTTCAGGAACACAACTAGGTGGCCGGCCGGAGTCCATTGCCCACATCACAAACTTGCAAAAAAACAACCCTCTTTGAATTTGCTTCGCCTCTTGTACCTCTCGCCCCTCCAAAACATTGCTATAACCAGGTTGCCCGTTGGATCCTAATGCCTGCGACCCCAATTGCTCATCCTCCCAAAAACCATCACCCTTCATACGGTCAAACCGTTCGCAGCTAGCCGACCCAAAACAATCAATTCTCCTATCCCACTTTTTCCTGGAACAGAATCAATTATCAATTTCATCTTCTACGTCCCTCGCTCGGTCACATCCTTCATTACTATGGCAACTTCAATCAAACGACCCGATAAAGAGCCAAAATGCATCAGGTTCTTCCCTCCGACAGAGCTGGTAGTAGGACCTGTGATTGTAGCAACGACATTGCACAAAAGCAAAGCCATAAAAGCGGTGCCCGAACCATGATGGAGTTTAGACTAACTTAACTCTCTATACTTAACATGTAAATTTCATTAAAATATGATTTATATCGTTAATATCTTTTAATAAAACTATTATAATTACTCGTGATTTAATTACTACTCTTAAGTTTGATGGTAATCAAATTGTGAGCAATATGTTTTAAAAAAAATATATCACAACCAACTCCATCTAGAGTGAGGGTTAAAATGAGTTAGTTAGAGGTGACAATTTTTGTTGGTCTTGTCTTATTATGTTGTGTTTGCTCAACACGTTTATATTATTGGACCGAATTAGTACGATCTGATAAGGTCTCGATCAAATAAAAATTAGCTTAGAGACGACATGAAAAACTATCATGCTGCCCGAATTGATCCAAATAGTGTTTAAGAAATTTGTAAAACTTAAATATTTCATTAATTATAATAAAAAATAAAATAAAAAAATTTATAATTAAGAAGATCATTTATTGATATGTAATATAAAATTGCATTTTTAATGATCACCTAAATCGAATGATATATTTTTATTAGAAAATATGAATATAACGATACTTAACTTTGAGAAGAGACAAAGACTAAGGAAGAAATTTGACAAAAAAAAAATGAAGACAAACCGACTAGTTTGCAAAGACAAACCATACTTCAAAATAACATAAGAAAGTTATTAAAAAATATTATTTGATTAAATGTATGTATATTTTAGAGAAAAATTTATTTATTTGGAGCCCTATTGTATACTTTGAGTTTGCTACATACAATTCATCACAATTTTCGACAGTCACCGCGTGCTAAAAAATACATTGAGCGCGCTCTGATATATTATTATTTTTGGGTAAAAAGTGTCCATACCCCCTAAACTTTTATCGATTTTGATTTTTGACTCTAAACTAAAAAACGCAAAGTCCTTGACCCTAAACTTTTATGCAGTATTAATGTTTCCCATTAAATCTAACAGAATAGTAACATGTGACTCTCACATGACTTAACTCATAAACATTGTAAGAAAAATAGGTTCTGACCTAAAAAAAATCAAAATGTGATCAGAAAAATGCGCTACAATTTTCCTCATATTTTGTTTGGTAAACCTATTTTGTTATGAATTTTTCAATTTTTTTCAAATAACATGAGAATGAATCAAATACATATTACTAGTAGTATGTTATATATATATATACAAAATATGACAATATATATTTTTTTAAGCATAAAAGGTCAAGATAAATGTTTGGACGAAATGCTATGTATTTTAAATTATTTACTGGTTTTTTAAAATAAAGTAAATTGATTACCTTCTAGCCGTTTTCTTATCACATTTTGAATTTTTTTAGATCATAGTTTGTTTTTTCTTAAAATGTCCCCAAGTTAAGTAATGTGTGGAGTCACATATTGCTATTCCGTTAGATTTAACGGTGGAATTGGATGGAAAGAGAAATATTAACTCTCCATAAAAGTTCAGGGGTAAATTTTTTTTGTGTTTTTTAGTTTAGGGTCAAAAATCAAAATCGAGAAAAGTTTAAGGGTATGATCACCTTTTTCTTCTCGTCGCTCTGGTATATTACCATTCAGCCTTCCTTTTTTCTATTTTCCTCCAAAACCCTTCTTTCTTCTTCCCCGTCCAAAACCTCCCCAATCCAAACCCTAGATCTTCCACCACTATGTCAATGTCGAAGAGCTCCAAGATGCTCCAGTACATCTATTACCGGATGCGTGTTCACATCCAGGATGGCCGTCAATTGGTCGGAAAATTCATGGCTTTCGACCGACACATGAATCTCGTCCTCGGCGATTGCGAAGAGTTCCGAAAATTACCCCCAACTAAAGGCTCAAAATCCAAGGAAGAAAGGGAAGACCGCCGTACTCTCGGTCTTGTTCTTCTCAGGGGTGAAGAAGTAATTTCAATGACCGTCGAGGGTCCTCCTCTACCTGAGGATTCTCGCGCTAAAGCCACAGCCGTTTCTTCCGCTGTTGCTGGTCCAGGGATTGGCCGTGCTGCTGGCCGTGGTGTGCCGACTGGTCCTCTTGTCCAAGCCCAGCCGGGACTTGCGGGTCCGGTTAGGGGAGTTGGTGGGCCTGCTCCTGGAATGATGCAGCCACAGATTTCTCGGCCTCCGGTGCCTCAAGTATCGGCCCCACCTATTTCGTACCCGCCTCAGGGGATTAGGCCTCCTGGACAAATGCAGCCACCGCCTATGGGGCAAATGGGTAGAGGACCACCAGTGGGCATGCCGCCTCCCCAGTTTAGGCCCGGGGGACCTGGGACTTATCCACCACAGTTTGGACAAAGGCCACCCATGGGTCCTCCCCCTCAGATGATGAGAGGCCCACCTCCACCTGGGGCAAGACTGGGAATGCCTGGTCCTCCACCTCAGCACCCTCCTCGTCCTGGTATGCTACCCCCTCCACCTGGTGGTCAGGTTCCTGTATTCGGCCCTCCTCGTGGAATGCCCCCACCTCCTAATGCCCCCCCTCAGAGCCATCAGAACCAGCAGCAGCAGTAGTACTAGTGGAGAACTAGGTATGGGACTTATCATATGCAAATAAGCTTGCATTAGAGAAGTAAATTTCGCTGCAAATATGCTTAAATTTAGGAATGTCTACCGATTATCAGTTGTTAGAATGCTTATCCATCAAATTCTATGATATTCTTGGTTATATTATCTTGTTTAGTTGACTTACATTATCTGTTTTGTTGCAAGACCATTGTTTGGAAATTAAAAAATCATGGGTATGTTAAGAAACTGATAATGAATTACCAACATTATAGATGATATGTGTTTGGAAAAGAATAGAACATTGGACTTGTCTGGTTATATCCAAATATTCATCTTCATTTTTTGTGTTGCGATACTACCTCTATTTGCTTTGATTCTGTAATCAGTGAATGAGTTATTGTTCTCCGTTAAAGCATGGGTTTGGGAGCCAGATATCGTCATAAATTGTGTGAGAGGCGGCAATTGGGATAAAGATTCAAAATATCAATCAGTGTTGTAAAAGTCGGCCTAGTCGGCCGACTAGTCGGGGACTAATCGGTAGTCGGCCTCTAAACGACTAGAAATTTCAAAAATCGGGTAAAAAAATCGGATTTGAAAAAAATAGGCAAAAAATCGGAAAAAAATCGGACTAGTCGGTCAAAAGTCGGGCTAGTCGGTCAAAAGTCGGATTAATCGGTCAAAATCGGTTGACTTTTTTAAAAAAGTCTATTTTTTTGCCCAATCTTGACTTCTCTTTCGTTTTTTTAATTTAATTTCTTTTGGAAGAAAAATAGTCTGCCATTTTGCAATGCATTTAATATTGAACTTCTAATATTATGATAATAAACAAACATGAGAATATGAGACGGTTCTCCGACATAGGCCTTTCTTGTTTTCTGCGGTGTTCCATCCTTTTTTGTTCAGAAAATTCAGAGCCATCACCAACAACCAATAAGTGCAACTGATGTTTAGTATTTAATGTTGAATTTAATTATTATGGATGGATTATGTATTTTTATTTGACTAGCATTTGATTGTTAATTTATTATGAAATTTTGTTTGACAAGTATATTATATTTGATAACATAATTTTAAAAAATACATTGTAATTTAGGGTCGCCGATTAGTCCCCGACTAGTCCCCGACTAGGCCGACTAGTCGCTAGTCCCCTATCTACCGACCGACTAGCGACTAGCGATTTCTGCAACACTGATATCAATAGTTATTTATAAATGTATTCGCCAACAGAGCAACTCAAAGTAGGATCCGCTTGATGACTTTGATTTTTACCCATTCTAGAACCATATGCATACACTTCTATAGAAGTTTGTTTAAGAACTGTGGGTTTCTTCGTAGGTTCTGTTGTCTAATTTACTAGTTTCAGACAAAGTGCATAAAATTAATATGAGGTAGCAGGTGCACATGTTGTGTTGGCTTTTTAACAATTGTACTAACTTTTTAAATGTACATTTTGCGCCCGCCCCCGCCCCAACACACACAAATCATGGAAGATCTTCAAGTTTGTTCTTCATAAATGTTCTTCAACTGACTAGACACAATTTGCTGTGTTTATCCGTTAAATATGACGCCGACTTATATCTTTTCCCTCCCCTGAGCTAGGAGCATTTATGTATGAACTTAGATGGCTTTAACAGTTTTGCACTTCATCTAGGTACTTGGAGCTCTAGCTCGAGGATATTTGATGCAGGCTTAGTCCTAAACAAGGTCTAATGCCACATGCCCGAACATTGTCCAGTAACTTTAGGTAGGATTCTGTTGTTTCTGGTAATGTTGAGTCACTATGATCACAAAAGGATGTAAACACTAACATGTATGCCTGTAAAAGTTTTATTCTCAATTTGTCCTCCGTTACTCTTCCCTTACTGGAACACTGATTAAGCCTCTTTCTTCAAGCTTGTAATGCAGAGAGGATATCCAACTACAGACCTGGATGTTTGTCTCCTCTCACTATCTCAAGTCGGCATTTAAGGGTTTGTATTAGAGACTAGAGAGAAATTATTATGTCCCTCGTCAAGCTTCCGTCTGTGAAATCACTTTAGCCTTAACTCAGTATGTTTTTGCAGAATTATTCTCGTCAACCTGTTATTTTAAGTTACGGGTATATACATCTGTTGACTATGAGTACACATTTTTGTTGCTGATTTTTATATCTCCTTCTCCTTCTGTGATGCTTCTCTTGTGCGTACCTAAATCGATTTAAGCAATAAAGTGCGCTCTGCTTGATTATCTTCATCTTCCTTTTGCTTTGCGGTTTATTTTGTTGTGTGTTGTCATTCAATTAGACCATTTTTGAAATGCTTAAATAACTCATACTGAAAATGTTTTAGCTCTAGTAACTGATAATTTTAACTTATTTACAAAGGACAGAGGGTCTTACTTTCTTCTGTTCCCCCCCCCCCCCCCCTCCCCCCTTTATTTGAGATTTTGTTTAGGGAATCGGAAAAAATGATCTGTTCTTCAGAGGAGAAGCGGGGTTAAAAATTAAAATTTTGTGTTGGAAGATGTAATAAAATAGTGCACACTGCACCCCACCAATTAAGAAAAATGACATATTTCGCCTCAGGTGATCCTTATCTCTGTCTTTAGCTGCAAGGGACCACAAATTGACTAATCAACTTTGATGCGTTAGAGGTTTTAATTCTGAAAATTAATATATATTTACTTTTTTTTTCATATTTAAAAAAAAACACTTGAATTCATATTTAAACAAAACAAAATGAAATCCTCAAGAACCCTTGGTGTGAAATCGTTCATAGATGTAATCTTGGTGCCCTTCCAATCTTGGCTGACCAGCGTGATGGTGCTTGTCGTAGTCTTCAAATTAAGCACTGTAAATTCTCAAGCTCTTTCTTCAATCAGCAATGCTTCAAGTTCTTCCCTACGCTTTTCTAGTTCCTGATGTTATGAAATATTTGTTACCAAATTACATTAAGAAAATGAAGCAAAAACTTGACAGACTTGTCAGCATCTTTTACCACCCCAAATTGCTTTACGAAGGATGCATTACCTGTAGATCCTTCACAGCCTGATCCCTAGAAACTTCTTTTTTCATACGAGCACGTTTTAGAAAGCCAATGCATAATACACCCTGAAGATCAACAAAGAATAATAAAGTATGAACTAAATATTCTGAAAAATAGAGCAGATAAGGAAGGCCAGTCATCAAGAACTATCATCTCTGCTAAGACGAAACATGCATGATAGATGTTAAAGTAAACTCACGAAAGTTAGATTCGTTGATGTGGAATCACAAATCATGTTTCTCCTTTAGATAGGAGAAACTTGTAAAAATCCATAGCCAGATATACAGTTATAATGAATCAGATATGGTTGATCATATTGCTTACCGATAAGATATATACAAAACCACAGGCAAGTAGCAGGTAGCTTGAAATTTTCTGCAAAAGTATAAGCTCCTGTTTTTCTCCAGCGGACTCTGGATAAGCTCTTGTCATGACCGCGACACTGGAAAACGCACCACAGTGGAGGGATGAAATATGTGATTAGAACAAGTTAAAAATATAATCAACCACTTCCTTAAATGCTTGAGGTCACTAGAGCTTGCGGATTTTATCCACTAGTTGATCCCACACACTTTTAGCCCAATATGTTACCATGGGAGCAGAGCAGAGCAGAGCAGACCAGGTAAAAATGTAGACGACATAACCTTATTACAACTTCAAAATTAATTTTGATACGGACAATGTGCCCCAAGCATCCTGTGTCGGCTACCTATTCCCGACCCTTGAAGCTTGGGTATGGCTATACAAAATTGACAGAACACTTCCTACATCAGTAAAGGTAAAGAAATAATCCCCACAACCCAAGTTTGCTTAGTCCTTGCAGTATGTTTAGGAGAAAACTGCATCCTTAATATGTTACTAAAACTAAGTAATTCAACCGCTACTTAATGACAATGAAAAATGTCATCTAAGTAAAATTTCAGATAGTGCAAATCCTGAATGACAATGTAAAATGTCATCCAAGTAATTTTCAGATAGTGCAAAGCCTGAATGACAATGCAAAATGTTATATAAGTAAATTTTAAGTAGAAGAGATGAGACATACAAGACCTGCAGCATACCCCTGCCTGCCCAATACTCCAAAACCTGTAAACATATTGATAGAGTCAGCAACATAGATTAAAACCAATTCGAAATCTCCATAACCTCTATGTGTCATATTAAAGAAACTTTTATTCATATATCATAAATTAAGTAAGATAAACCTTAAACATTAAATACTCTAAGGGTGTTGGACAGAGGATCCGTTGTGGATTGAAATGCATGAAATTTATCTAACCTCTTCTAACTTCAATATTATCCCAAAAGAATAATTAATTAATTAAACTAACCTTCCAGAACTTGAACATGAATTCCCATTCCGTCTCAGCAACCACCACAACTATTGCAATCAATACCGCATAACACCGAAATATTCCATCAAATATCTGGGTTCCAATTTAGCAAAATACACACAATATTAAACAAAACAAAAAATTAAATAATGAGAAAACAAAGGAAATAATTCAAAATGTCTTTTCTCATCTAAACTTACATCTAATTCCTTCCTGAAGGATTGAACAGCTGCTAGAACATTAACAGCAATGCAAAGAATAGCAGCCAAAGCAGTTATCAAGCTGAAACATCTACAAACCACTAAAAACGAGTCGGCTTTCGCCCTGACCCGAACCGGTGAAGAAGACCGGTCACCGCCGCTGCTGTTGCTGCTGCTTCTCCGCAGCGGCGCCGAAATCTCTCCATCGCCGGCGGCATTCGTTGCCATTTTCTTCTACAGTTATTTTTCTTTTTGGCTGAACTTTTATACTATTTTTTGAGCTCTAAAACATGAAATTAAAAGCTCAGAATTGAGATTTTTTCTTGAAAATTTCAACTAAATTATTCGATGAAAATTAGATTTATGAGGAGATCTTCATTGTTTTTTATTGTTTGTTTGTTTCTGTTAAAGAGGTTCTTGACTGGTTAGTGAAGAAACCAGTTGATAACTGGCAGGTGGCAGTTACTTGTTGAGGCGGTTAACTGAAATTTCGTGATTTTGATAATAAAGCATCTAATGGCAAGTTTTAGATCGTTGGATTAGAGAACACATGTAGTGAGCAAATTCGGATTTTACCGAATTCGTATTGAATTTGGTAATTTAATTTTGGTAATTTGATTTGAATTCAGTAAATTAGTCACTATTTGATTTGAATTGGGACGAATTCAGTCCGATTAATTTTAAATTCGGTCTAACCGAATTCGAATTGAATTTTTAAAATAATTTAATAATATTATTATCGAATTGATTTTTTTAAATAATTAAATAATATTATTATATAATAAATATATATAGTAAACATGCAATTCTTGAGTTTAGTTTAGGAAGCACTTTGGGGAAAGTTCACTATTCTGCTATTTGTTGAATTATGTCGATGATTTACATCTCAATGTGTTAAAAAAATTGCAGAACCGCATTCTCAAACATTATTTCATGAGGAATAAGTTTTTTGAGAATTCATATATGATAACTCGTAAATTTATCTATATTTTCTTCTACTTTAATAGTAATTTTGAGCTTCAAAAAGTATTTACATATCGAGTTTTGAGTTTAGAATGGTATAATCCTCACTTCCCTGTGTTTGCATTTTAGGGGCAAAACGGTCTTTTGAAGGGTAAAAGTGAAATGAACTGGCAGAAAAAGAAAGAAGCTACTGGAATTGAAAAGACATCTTTACATACTAGAAGAGAATATATGACAGCTACTTTAAAGGATGTTGATGAGTTTTGGTTTATGGCAACTACTTTAAAGAATCTTGAAGAGTTGTATTTTATGTCAACTACTTTAAAGGAGGGAGAGTTTTGATCTATGTCAATTACCTTAAACTAGGAGATTTCTATTGCTATAAATACTCTATACTAGTCTTAGGAAAAGATATTAAGTCATTATTAGATTATTCTAGGTTTTGATTTGTTATTGAATTTTTCTCTAGTATGAGCTAAATATTTATTCTAAGGCCATGATGTAGCTAGATTAATTTTATATATTATTCTTATGATTTTGTTATTCGATGAGTGTTGTGAAATTAATTTCTTATTATTGTTCTTAATGCTTTTGTGTGATTAGCTACCACTCAAATTGTCTTTACATTAACCTGAAAGATTTGCGACAGCTGACCTTGTTAATTAGGTTAAATAATCTGAACATAAATTGCATTCAAGATAGACATATACTTGTATGGTTTGTGCGATCTTTATGATTTCATATATTTAATGCATTTTTATGGGTTAAAATCAACATAGACATATAGTTGGTTTATTCATGAGAATAGGTTTGATAAGCCTTGAAAAAGGTTATTAGATATAATTGGAAATTGATCGATTAATGAAACTCACTCTAGAATAACATATCGTTAGGATAATATATTGGTTAATTTGGTGAATTCATGTGCCTTAGATCTTTCTCTTAACAAACTTCTTATTCAAGTTATTTGTTTTATGTTAGTTAATTAATTTAGTTTAATCATCATCAACCATCGGATTTATTTTACTTGCTTTTGATCATCGTAGAATTAGTTACTTAGAAATTAATTAATCATTATTCTCTGTGGGATCGACCTTGATTACTACAACCTTGACCTAGTACACTTGCTAGTATAGATTTTATGTATCAATATATTTCATGAGGAATAAGTTTCATTTCATATGAGCAAATCGTGATAGTGTTATTTGAATTATTCTACTTTTTGGATGTTATACCTGCCAATTGATCAAAGCCCAACCAATTTGCTTATGAGATTAACAAAAAGGAAGGAACTAATGAATTCCCTTTTGGAAAAAAGTTGTACTCTCTAATTCGGTCAAATCGGTCGAAAGCGAATTTCGAATTCGGTCAATTCGAATTTGGTTTTGAATTTAGTCGATTTTTCAAGGTATGAAAACCCGAATTCAACTGACCGAATTGGCGAATTTGAAATCGGTGCTCACCCCTACATCTTTAGGTTCCGGTCTTAATATATATGTGCACTACTTATAACGTCTTTGTGATTTTTAATAGGGAAGTGCTATATGGCCAAGTCTCCAAAAAATACCAAATTTAAATTTTCATTACCAATAATGTCCTCACTGATTTTTCCCAATTTTTTTATTTTTTTTAACTCTAAAATTATATAAAATATATTTATATGCTACCAATATATCCATTCTCTGACCTACCACTGCACACACATCCACCCAATCCATTAATCACGTCTTGAAAACATCAAACTCCAACTCCAACTCTAACATTTTGACTTTGAAAAGGTTAGAAAAAAAGTAGCTGGATTTTTTTTTTTGATGTATTGATTTGGTTGAGAAATTAAACAAGGATGTTCCAAGATGCAAAGGAAATGATGTTCCAGAGATGCATCTAGAGCTTTCAAGGAACTAGTAATGTGTTTAATCTCACAACCCAGTGAAATCGCAATCCCTGTCTAAAAAAAAGTAAAATGGCTTATCCTTCTTTATCAAAACAGTCATGGTTTTTTTAAACAAAATGGCCGGTGTCTGTGGAGCAGTGTGGCCGGTGTCAATTTTTTTTTTTTTTTTTATGAATGTGGTCGGTGTCAGTAATGTGAAAAAGATAGAATCTTTGGTGTTTTTTTTAACCAAATGGGGTTATGAGTTCATATTAATTTTGGTGGGTTTATTCATTTAGGGATTTTTTAAGATGAATTTTGTGGGCTTTTTCTTGTGTTCTTGAGGAGCTAAATAAAGAAATTCATCCAAAAAAAAAAAAAAAACAGTATGAATATGTTCTTCAGAAAAACAAATTTTTTCTGGAGTTGTAGGGATGATGATTTCGATGCAATGGATGAAGAAGACGACGAAGATGCAACAATGATTGTTCTTTTTTTTAAACAATTTTTTGACGACAAACAGAACACAAATAAATGTTGGTAGTATAGTTGGCTATTCTCAAGTTGTCAAGTTGCTTTAATGATCAAGGGTTCAAATCTTGTTTTTTTTTTTTTTTTTTTACATTTTTACTTAGAATTTTAGAAAATAATAGTATATCAATATTTAATTAAAATTTAAGTATTTATAAATAGATTATTAAAATACCTCCATTCTTAAATATAATATTTTTATTATATATTGCGAAAATTAATGAAGTAAAAATTAAGACTTTATAAGTTTTAAATAAAGCAACATTAGTATTCTAATCAAACTATACTAGTACCCTATCATGGTTCGTTATTTGGAAGAATGTTTTATAGTGATAAGTTATTGGTACTATGAAAAATTTAGAAACTAACGGTGTAAGTATGTTTTAACAAGCTAACGATGTAAGTCATATTTAAGAGAGTAATATTGGTATTTTAACTACTAAGATTATGTGTTGCTAGTGAAATAGAAATAGTTGGAGGAATGTTTTGTAGTGATTTAGACAACTTGTAAGTTGTAATATTGTATGACTCTATAAATAAATTTCTCATGGTTTGTTATATATCGATATAAGTAGAAATAATATTAGTTATCTATTACTTTAACATAACATTTGCAAATTTTATAAATTTTAAATAAAGCGATATTAGTATTATAATCAAACTATACTAGTACACTCTCATGGTTCATTATATATCAATAACGTTTATCATGGTTTGTTATATATCAATATAAGTGGAAATAATATTAGTTATATGAAAGTCAAATATAAAGTTTGCAATGTTTATATAAGTCGAAATTCTTGTATTCATACATTTAGTCGAAATATTTTAGTCATATTAACTAGATTATATTATGTAGGGGTCCAATTGTAATATTTTGAAATATAATTTCATTATATTTGGGTCAATTTGTGAATTCAAACTTACTAAATTGGGTTTAAATAAAGTTATTTCTAACATTTGAACCTTATTGTAATTACTTTTAGGTACTATATGGTTTCAATTACTATATTTTCATGGACTAAGAGAATTTGACACAATTTCAGTAGCCATGTCAGCAATATGAATTTACCCTATAAGTTTATCTGGATCGTTGATTAAATACATTCAATGGCCAATACAACTTTTTTCCTACAATGCCAGCTTTTGTCTTTTTTTTTTTTTTTTTTTAATTCAGAGGTAATGCCAGCTTTTGCACACCGGCTACGGTGTAGAAGAACAAATGGTGACCGTCAGATTAAGAATTTGACGACTGAGATCATTTTGGATTGTGGGAGTTAAAAAGTTTTTTTTAATTATCTCACCCAAATAATCTCAGTCGTTGGATTCTTGATCCGACGGCTACCATGCGTTACGCACGGTGCAGAGAATTTGGTGTTGTGCCCCGTAGCCGCAATTCAACTACTTGTCCCTTTCTTCGGCCAATTATTATGCCTAACAAGCCTAAAAACTATACAAATACTTTAGGTATCCAATGACCATTATTTTATGTATTAATTGGGCCAATTAACTATTTTTTATTTTGAATTGAAAGGGCATTTTCGTCCGTTGACAAATTTTGACCCAATTTTGCTAAGAGGAAAGTACTATTTATGCCCTTTCAACTATTTTAAAAAGCAAGTTATACCCCTTTTTGATTTTGCGTGCCCTTTATACCCACAACTATTTACGGGGTGCCCAAAATACCCAATTGTGGCAGAATCCGGCGAACCACGGTGGCTCTGCACACGTGCCGCCCATATGCCCGATTTGGCAAGGGCAAAATGGTCTATAAATTTTACTTCTTCATCTTCTTCCCCAATCCCTTCTTCAATTCATCTTCTTCTCCAATCCCTTCTTCAATTCATCTTCTCAAGCAAGCTAAAAAAAGTGAAGCCCAGAAAGTGGCTGCCCCTACCCCCACTCACCCCACCACCCTCCGCCACTCACCCGAAAAGAAAAAAAAAGTGAAGCCCAGAAAGTGGCTGCCCCTACCCCACTCACCCCACCCCATCTCCAAATCAGAAAGTGGGTGTGGGCAGTATACACTGCTGCTGCTTGAAAAGAAACCCATATATTTTGAGAAGGAATTCGCAGAAATGCAAGAAAAGCTTGAAAATTTGAGGATTGGTTTCTTTTAATTTTAGTTTTGTTTTTTATTGTTTTTTTCTTGGGTTTTGAAATGATGAACCCTACGAATTTGGGATTTTTTTTTTTTTATGTTTGGTAAATTCTTGATTTTTTGGGTGATTTAATTCTTGATTTTTTGGGTGATTTATTGAGATGAACCCATTGTTAATTGAGATGAACCCATTGTTAAATTTGGAGAGAGATTAAATTTGTTGACGATTTTGCAATGGAATTTATGAAGGGATTGGGGAAGAAGATGAATTGAAGAAGGGGTTGGGGAAGAAGATGAAGAAGTAAAATTTATGGACCATTTTACCCCTATCAAATCGGGCATATGGGCGGCACGTGTGCAGAGCCACCGTGGTTCGACGGATTCCGCCACAATTGGGTATTTTGGACACCCCGTAAATAGTTGTGGGTATAAAGGGCACGTAAAATCAAAAAGGGGTATAACTTGCTTTTCAAAATAGTTGAAGGGGCATAAATAGTGCTTTCCTCTTTTGCTAATTTTTAACTAATTGGGCGGGCTTAGCTAACAATCATTTCCCTTTTACATATTCTATGACATTGTTAATTATAATCACATTCACACTTAGAGTTTAGTAATTACTCTTAATATTTATTCATTTTAATTTAACTATTTAAGTTATATAAATTAAAATTTTAATTATTAAAATGTCACATATAATCTAACCTCGTAGTCTAGGGGTGTGATTGGACTGAGTCTAATATGGGTTTGGTCTAACTTGATACTCAAACTCAAACCCAAATCAATTTTGGATTGGGTTTGAAAATGAGATCTAAAGAATTAAATCATCTGGAATTTGGGTTGAGTTTGAGATTGAGACCAAAATTTTAAACCCAACCTTAATTTAATCACACTTTTAAATTAGTCAAACCATCACAAAATTCTCTCTCTCTATGATAATGTCTCCAATTCTAAATCACAAAATCCTAAATCCCTGATCAATATCATAAATATTCAACTTGAATGGTCTACATTTTTTTGTTGCCAAGTACTTGAATGGTCTACATGATAAGCAAAACTTTATGCAAATGGGAGAGTGATATATATTTTTTTTGGTTCACCCTGAGGGGCACTCGGTGTCCACCGACAATGTGGTGATTAATTCGGGCTCGATCTGCGGTTGATCCGTAGCATGATCGCTGGCGGGGAAGAGCCTGACCCATACTGCTCTTATATACACGGAGCCCTACCACTGTGGGAAATTTTCATGAGAGTCGATGTCTACGGTGAAAATCGAATCCTCATTAACGGTGAGACATATGACAACTCAAATCAGTTGCCTTAGAGCTCAGGGTTGAGTGATGACCACATGTTTCAAACAATTATTCAAAATTGAAAAAGGTGTAGCCCGATATTTTGTGGATACCGACATCTGGATTTACCCCTCTTTTTTATTTTTGGGATAAATATTGCAGAGTTTGGTATGTTGACAATCAATGTCTGCTAAGCCATACACGACACGAGCGCATGCAGTCAACTAATATCCACTCAGCCAAAGACACCATGTATGTACTCACTTTAGGTTTAAAAAAAAACAGTTATCAAAATTTTAATATAAAAAGACATATAATAACTCTAGTATCGGATGTATTTACTTTCTGCACTTTATTTTTTTGTCTTGTAATTTCCTTCATGTAATTTTCTTGTACTCTTCTATCTTTTTAATGTTATCTACTTGACCCCAAAAAACTTTAGAAAAACTGAAATAAGAATACATCTCAATTTCATTTAGGTAAGATAATTCATGAATTATGTGATCCTTTACAAATTCATTCTTACCAACACAAATAAATAATTCATAAATATGGTTATTTCTTTAGACAAAAATAAATAAATGCACTAAACAAGATTCGCGTGATAGTTTTCTGCATTGGCAATTGAAGATATAATTTTTTTTCTTCTTCCAATTTACTAACAATGTCAACTCATTTTGTAATTGTAAATAATTATTGTAAAAACTAAATGAATAATTCGTGAATGATGTAATAAACTACTCAACTAAATAACCAAGATAATACATTTTGTAATTGTGGAGGATCACTATGAAAACTAAATGAATAATTCATGAGTGACGCAACGAATTACTACATCAACTACAATACTATCTTTGCATTAACACATTAATACTTACATAATCATAATAACTGACAACAAAAGAAACATTCAAAATAATAATATAATCTTTCATATACTTACTATAAAAACAAAATTGATTGTTCGCGAATTACATGATGAACTATATAATCAATTAGCTATTGAAGCTATACAAATCAATACTTATATTAATTAAAATCAAATAAATAATTCAAAAATTATGTAATTATGCAATCAACTACCATTAAATCAGGTAAATATTTTTTTTATATATAGATAAGATTAAATTAGATAGCATTTACACCGGATGTATGACTCAATAGAGTACGTGACAAGTAGTATAATTCACAATCACTAGTTGAGAGTGAGCCATAAAGGTGTAAATATACCTAGTTTTTTAACTGGTCTTAAAAACAACCGTCGTGAGTCTTCCACCACCATCTTCTTCACCCCATCTTTCAGGAAAAAATCACTTCTTCTCCCGCCATCCTTCAAACGACGCCGTCTTCTATCAATCATCCAGCATCTTTCTGCTTATCTTCGCCTCAATCGGACATGGCCATGGCGTCCATGAGTTCGACAACTCTACCTTATTGGTCGACCCGAATAACCGACCCGAATCCTCCATACCAATTCAATCATCCAATCTCCTCCTCCTCCTCCTCCTCCTCCTCCTCATCATCTTCCCAATTGAAGCTGTTTTCTTCGAGCTTCAATCATCATCATAATCTATCATCTCAGTCTGTTAATACCAGGTTTCCCGTTTGTTATAATAACAACAATGACCGCGGCGGCAGCAAATTGGATAATTCATCATCTGATAATGATGATGAGGAAGAGTGGAATCAGGGATGGGATTATGCAATCCAGGAAGCTTTTAAGAGTGCGATTAAGAAGTTTGATGGATATTTGAGCTCGTATTTTAATCGGTCTAAGCTGAAGAAGAGTGATGATGGCGATATAGAGAGAGAAAGTAAAGGAAATGGAGATGGAGAAGTTGAAGATTGGGATTGGGAAAGGTGGCAGAAGCATTTTATTGACATTGATGAACAAGAGCGAATTGTTTCTACACTTGAGGTAATTTTCCCAATTTGCATTTATTTCTTTTTTTACTGACTCAATTTGTGGAATTTGTTCATGTCTTGAAGTATAAACTAATAGGAAAGTGATAAACTTTTTTTTTATTTGTATAATTGTATATACCGGAAACAGCCTCTTTATGAAAAACATAAACACAAGTGTAAGGCTGCATATGTCCGGACTTCCCCAGACCCTGCTAATGCCCTAGCCTGGTGCACTGGGTAGATTTTTTTATTTTATTTTTAAAATGTATACCTCATCCTTTAGAAGAGCATAAACTAAAAAAGATAAGCATGAATTGGATAATTGAGCTTAAGTCCTGTAATTGGAAGCTGGGAGTATGAAGTCTAACCCATGTACTTGATTAATTAAGCAAGTTATTTATTTATTTTTGGATTATGTCTTCTCCTAAGGTATTAGTTGTTGTTTGATTAGTGGGAAGGTGTGCAGATCATAGGATAGGTGATTATCAATCCGTATCAAAGTATGGTAGTAATGCCGAGCCATAAAATATTTGTTTCAACAGTCTCAGCTAGCTAAAGCTGTTAATAAAGAGGATTATGAAGAAGCAGCCAGACTTAAGGTGGCAATTGCAGCTGCAGCTGCAAATGACACTGTTGGCCAAGTGATGGCATATCTAAATGTATGATTTCATATACTCTGTGCTTTTTTCATTTATATCTTGTCTTTTTCGTTCTATAATGTTGGTATGCTGAACTTCACTGCAAAATGCAGAAAGCAGTTAAGGAAGAGCGCTATGGAGATGCTGCTGCTCTGCGGGATTATGCTGGTACTGGACTGGTGAGTTCCGGTGTGATTTTGGAGGATATATAATGTAGAAAATGCAGGGCCCTATCTTCTTAAATAGTCACGACTCAGTTCTAACTTTCATGAGACCTGACCTGAGAAAGAAGACTCAATCCCTTGTCTAGTAAAAGATACAAACCTGCATGTCTTTATAATTCCTTGAGAAATTCAGTCTGGCGATAGGTTTGAAGGAAAAATCAGTTGCAACAATCCCTAAACATTTCCAGACCATGGTGCCATAGTGGCTCTTGTTATATCCATGTGCCCGGAACTTCAAATAGGAAATGTGTTCCAAGTTTCCAATGCCTGATGGATAAGTACACTGGAGAGATTAACCAAAGAATTGGAAAGAGTTTTTTTCCTGGGCGAATATCATTTAAACCTAGGTATATCTATTCTAGTAAAGGTATAAATTAAATTATTGCAAATTATATCCTTATGTATTCAAAATAGCAACCTGGTTAAATCTGATTGGTTTTTGTTATGCAAATGCTGCATTCTTTTGGAAGGAATTTGTAGCATATGGATGGTTCCTTGTCATTTACACTTCATGTTGAGAATATATTTTTGCCCATTTGTTGTTTGCTAGGTAACACCATATGTTTCCTGAACCTGGCATTTCAGGTGGGATGGTGGGCTGGAATTTCAGAAGATGCTGACGATCCTTATGGTTGTATTATTAGTATAAGTGCAGAATATGGGCGATATGTGGCCAGAAGTTATAGTCCTCGGTAACTTTCTGCTCACAACTGAAGTTTGCAATTTTGTTTATAAAATTGTATTAAGTTGTAAACATTTCCCAATCGTATCCACAACTTTTGATGGAAGATTACTTTTCCCAAGAAAACAGCTATAGTCTTTGTTTTCATCATCAGAAGTACCTCTGCAGTGTATCTGACTCTTTTATTACCACTGCAAACCAAGTTGAGCATTTGCCATGTTAAATTAGTTACCTCATGCCTTTTGTTTTGTCCTCTTTTGTTTTTTCCCTTTCAATACAGGATTTCTAACCCACTATGCTTAATGGATTCTGTTTCTCGAGCCGGTTAATGTGCTGAGGGGGCAAAACCTCAGCACCGTGCTGATTTTTTTGGGCCGTTGGATCAGAAGATCCGACGGTTGTAATGCTAAATAGTTATTCTGATATCAAAATAGCTATTTTGCATTTCACCCGTCGGATCTTTCGATCAAACGGCTCACCCAATGCCAGCATGGTGCTGAGGATTACCCCCTCGGCACTTTAACCAAAATCTCTGTTTCTATATGTGATCTTTTTCCTTTGGCAATGCCTCATGAAACTTGTTGCAGGCAGGCACCTACGGCATATCTTTGCATAAAAGTTTGCATGTTATCATTATCAAACTTTAAGTCATTTGTTGAGCTATTCTCCTTTTTTTTGGGTGCTGAATGTGTTGCTGTGCCCATTAGTTTGTAACATCCTAGGTTCTCTTCCATTATTTAAAACAAGATTCTTGATGTCTTTATGTTGTACTTTTATCAGGCAGCTTGCGACCGCCATGGAAGGTGCACCCTTGTTTGAGATATTTTTTACAACTAATATGAAAGGCGAGTACAAACAGCAGGTGCCTTTCTTTCCCCATATGCTTGTGCTGTGCTAAATCTTGTTTCGCTGAATGTTTAAGCATCAAGAGATTTATCGAGGAATTGAAGGAGACAAAATTTAGTTACATCTCTTTCAAGCTGTAGTTCACAAGAATCATATTGTTTAAGCATCTGAATCTACCTGTGGTGGAACTATGGATCTTTCTCCTGACAGTATGGTTCACTTTCTACTGGATAATGAGAAGAGATTGGACAATGTAAATCAGATTCTGCAAGTACTACCTTCATTGATAATCCGGGTTTTACTTTTGCAGCATTTCCCGGTCTTCTTTGCCAGTCAGATAATCTGTTGTTCATTTTCTCTTGTGCTTCTTTTAGTTCCAGGGAGCTCCTCAAAGATGTTACCAGTATTTCTACTTTCTTGTTTAAAATGCAGCTTCTTGTATATAAATGTTTGAATTCGAGTGTAAAAAAGGCTGCAATTATTTCTTCAGTACATTTTTTCCTTTTAGGTAAACGATTATTCTTGTCATGAATAACTTGGTGTTTTTTTTTTATGTGATTTTAGGTAGTATACTTAAATCGGAGGAAAGATCCCCCAAACCTTTCCATTGCTTCCAGTACCTTTGACTCTCTTGGTCCAACTGAGAATAAAGGTGACCTGTTGGAAGAAAGTACTGAGGATACAGTAGATAGTGGTGAGGACGAGGATTCAAGTCTTGAGAATACCTTGCGAGACCTTATCCCTGGGGTGAAGGTCAAAGTTTTAAAAGTAACCACACCAGGGAAAGTGGATAGTGATCTTATATCTAAGGTAGTTGAGCAAATAATAGACGAAGAAGATGAAGAACAGGACTTTGACTTGGAAAGCGGTGATATTGAAGAAGACAATAATGACGAAAATGGTGAAGAGCAAAATGATATTGTGCTAGATGCTAATACTAGAATTTCTGATGGCGACGATCAAACTCAAGTTGCAATCAATGTTGTTCTAGATGGCCTGGTAACAACATTTCCCAGTAGTCCACGCCATGGAGACTTGCTTCGAGTGCCAGCAAGTCTAGAGAAAAGGAATCACATGTCATTTACCTTTACTGTAGAGGGAGATGACGATAAACATATGTCAAGTATTGATGGAAAAGCGTCATCTAGCAAGAAGGCTAAGGTTCAAAGTCAACGTAGTGCGGATCGTGTGATGCTTGATCTCGCAAAGTCTATTGGCAAGGGCAAGATACCCATGAAGGTTAAACTTGTTAATTAAATGGTTCTATTTGGTTATTTGCTCTTTTGACACGAGAATCTTGATATGTTATTGAACTCTTGAATTACAGGTCCTAAGAGATGTAGGTGAACTGATAAATCTCACAATCAGTCAGGCTCGAAATCGTCAACCATTGTCTGGATCAACAAAATTTAGTCGCATTGATGTTCCTGGAACACGGGACCTACTGAATGGTATTGGTTTTGGATAATGGGCCCAGATACTTCTGCTTCAGTACTACTTTTCCATTGTGTTTGCTCGGCATTTGTTGATGGTATTCCTGCCTCTGTGCCCATAACAATTATATTGAGAAAGTTCTGTATATTCACAGGACTATATATTGGTGCTCATGGGCTTTACACTTCCGAGGTTATCCAGTTAAGGCGCAGATTTGGTCAGTGGAAAGAGGATGGTCGTGCGAAGGAGTCTCCAAATCTTGAGTTTTATGAATATGTTGAGGCCACAAAGATAACAGGGGATCCTTATGTGCCAGCTGGCCAGGTAATATTGGTTTTGAAGCAAGTTAGTGGTAGATTCCCTCTCTATTTGCACTTATGGTTATCAACTAGAGGTTTTTTTTTTGGGGGAGGGGGATTGTTGTTTGGTGAAAAACCAATTAGAGGATTTAGTGTCTGTTGAGAGGACTCTATTCATGCACCAATGGATGTGTTTGAAAGAGCTATAATTGGCAAATCGTGCGATTTGACATTATTGCACAACATCCTGTAGCTGAATTTCTGGCCAGTAGTTCTTTTAGTAAAACAAGGCCCTTATTGCATGTAAATCTTTTCTTTTCCACTTTTCATTTTTTTATTTGCCACTAATATAGGTGAGGAGAATGGAGTAAGAAAAAGAAAGAGAGTAATGGGTCTTTGGATCAGTTGTGGAAAACGGTTATAGAATTTCCATGAAGTAGTGTTTATATTCTGTTTGTGTTACAGATAGCCTTCCGTGCAAAAATCGGGAAGAGATACCAGCTTCCACATAAAGGGATAATTCCAGAAGAATTTGGGGTGGTATGTTGATTGCTTGTGAACTTGGATTTCACGTTCTCTGTATACCTCTAGCTGGCCTTGTTACTGCAACAAGTCTTTCTATAAATAGGATGCACTGATAATACTTCACGTGCAGATTGCTCGATACAAGGGACAAGGCCGGTTAGCTGAGCCAGGGTTTCGTAATCCTAGATGGGTTGATGGTGAACTTGTTATATTGGACGGAAAGGTTTTCTGTTCTCTCCCAACTTGTTTGGTCTTTTGCGTCATGTCAAAAAAATTCAAATTCTTGACATGCTAAACTACAAATTCTTGCAGTACATTAAAGCGGGGCCTGTTGTTGGTTTTGTGTATTGGGCTCCTGAATATCAGTTCCTGATGTTCTTCAACCGGTTGAGGCTGCAGATGTAGATATTCTTTTGAACGTAGAGTTAGAGGCTCTTCATTCTTTAAAAGTTATTTTCTACCATAGGTAAGTTCTTTCTGTTGAAGTGATTGTTTTACAATTGCATGCTCTTATGGTCGAAAAAAATATTCTTACAATTGGTTCCTTCGACAGGGCACACACAACTCTTCCCATTCTCGTTTTCTTTTGCCCTTTTGCTATTTAGGCAACTCCATTGATATGCCGGACTCCTTTAATATCAGTGACAAAGATGGATAATTTCTGCTATATATCAGTTATCTGTGGCTGATGTGTTTATGGGTGTGATCATTTCATCGACGCCAGAGTTGCTGAAATTACAAATTTGGGCTGCACTTCTAGTTGTTGGAAAACCACTCATGTTTTCTGGTCTAGTTAGGTCTCTTATTGCTGGCTTTCTTTTTTAGTCAGTTTACGTGCATGTACATATTCCTTCATGTGCTATAAAATATGTTGAAATGATCTTCGTGTCCATGTTATAGTGAAACACATAACATTACTAACCATGAATATAAACTAGTGAAGTTCGGCTGCTGCTATAGTGCAGAATACAAAAGATTCAAATAATACTGAATACACTTTGATAGGTGTTACATGCTTTTAGACAGATATTATGTTATATGTAATAGATGTTATCTCCCCCATTAACCCATGTTCTAAGACATTTAACACTTGTTTTATGTAACATGTACAAAAAAATCACAACACCTAAATAATACTCCCTCCATTCCTAAATATAAGACTCTTTAGACAATTTGAGAAAATTAAGAAAGTTGTCATTTTCACATAAACTTCCAATATTACCCCACCTCTCCTCTCTCTTACTTCTACTTCATAAAGAAAGGAAAATATTGAGGGTATAATTGGAATAAATTGTTGACAACTAATAAAACAACCTTAAACGATAATTAATTTGGATACCTAGATATCTCCTAAATGACAATTAATAGGAAATGGAGGGAGTATATTCAGTATGTAATGATTTTTTTTGTGTTCAACACTATAGTTGTACCATCTTTTTTCCTATATTTTTTCAGTGATCTGATCTAAATTATTTAATGTTTTTTTTTTTTTGCTAAATAAATTATATTTCCATTAATCACAAATAGCCGAGGCCATTACAATCAAAGGAAAATCTGCAAATACTGAAAGTATGAGTTATACTGATGATTTAAAAAAATCACGATAATGCATGAAAAAAGACATGCAAGAAAACTTGGATGGTTAGGAAAAACAACTAATAAAACTAGCAAACTAAACAAATACATAATCTTCTTGTCAAAGCATCTTCATTGCAATCCTCGAAACACGAGGGACAGGGAGAATATCACTTTCAACATCTTCCTTAGGGTCGACAATTTATAGGGACCATAGGGCGTATCAACCGTCCCTATAAATTGTCTCGGGAAGATATAAAAAAGATGATAAAGGGCTGAGATCAAGTCCGGGTTGAACACATCCTCCTAGAAAAATAGAAAAAAAATCTAGATCTGCGAAGATCCGAGATTCAAATCTAACCACTGCGTCTTGAATCTTGAATAAAAAAACTACGAAAAAAGGTTTCATTATGATTCGTAGTACAAAATAGAGTAATATTAACGGAACAAAAGAACCAAGATTTGACCATTGGCCGGAGCCAATGGCTAAATCTGGCCAGCAGCAGGCGGCGAAGAAAAAGCAGGAAGAAAAGGGGAAGAGAGAGAAGAGAGAGAAAAGGGGGAGGATTTAAATAATAGTTGAGAGTTCGATTAATCAAATTATTTAATGTTGAGATCAAGAACATGTTCAGGTCCCACTTTTCTTATTCTTTATTGGTGTGGATAACGTTCCAATCTATTTACCAATGTCAGAATAATGGAAGGGTTTACAAAAAAACCAAAACAATGAAAGAAAAAAAAAATGGTTATTTCACAAATTTTTATCTAAACCCAAACCCTTTTTTTTTTCATCAAAAAAAAAAAAAAACCCAAACCCTTTTAATAATTCTTTCTGACCATTGCTACTTTTATAGTGTAGGGAAGATGTTTTTTTTCCCCACGAATAATTTCTGAATATTAGTACATTATTAAAGAAATTTTACAATAATTATGATTTTTTTACATTAAAAATTTCATCAAAAAAACTTACCTTAATTTTTTTTTTCGAGGTTGCACGAATTAAGGAGAATTATTTATTTCTTTTGTTATCCCAGGTGGGTAGTACTAGACCGTACTAATATAAAACTAATACTTCATTCATTCCTCAATATAGGACGTTTAAGATATTTAAAAAAAAAAAATTAAAGAACTCAAATAAATAGTAATCTTTCAACCACAATTCAAATAATACATATAATTGAAATAAATTGTTGACACCTAATAAAAGACATGTAAATAACAATTAATTTGGATACATATATATCTTTTAAACGACAATCAAATGAGAATTGAGGGAGTATAAAACTTTTAAACGAGTAAAAAAAATTAAGGAAGTAAAATTCAAAATATTTTATATAACACTAATTCTATTTAAGATATTAACATTTACTTTTTAGTTGGTCCTGAAACTCTTATATTTAAGAAGGATTGAGGGAGTAATAAATTAGAAATAGCAGACACATTGTCAAGCCTTGTTGTACGGAAAAAACAGTAGCCATGAACAACGTACAACCCCAGCAGCCTGGGTCCCACCACCATCTCGAGGACGAGGAAGACGATGAAGTCACCGCCGGAGGCGGAGGAGAAGGTGGCGGCGGTGAAGAGTCTGTTGACAACCCTAACCATCACTCTCACTCTCACTCTCACTCTCACTCTCATCACTCTCAGATCCAATACGACGTCGCCGACCCTCATTCTCACCCTCTACACAACGACGGAGACGGGGAGGAAGCCATGAATGACGGCGTCGACGGTGTAGGAGGAGCTCAGCATCATGCCTTGTATGTGTCTGGATGTGGCTCCGAAATTGTTCCGACGCCTACTGTTGGAGGTGGTGCCGACCAGCTTACACTGTCGTTTCAGGGAGAAGTCTATGTTTTCGACTCCGTTTCTCCTGAAAAGGTCTCTTTTTTTTTTTTTTTTTAACACTTTCCGAGCTTCAATTTTGCTTAATTTTATGAATTCTTGTGATTTATTTGTAGTTAAAAGTTTTTAGGTTAGATGATTTTTTTTAGGTTTTGAAGATGAATTTTGCTTGAATTTTACATATTTGAATATGAATATTGCTTAATTTTACCAAGTGTGATTTAATTGTAGTTAAAGTGGTTAGGTTAGATGAAATTTTTTTAGGTTTTGTGATTAGATATTGCCTAACTATGCGATATATTCTTCTTTTTTTTTTTTCAAATGTTGCTTAAACATGAAGTTTGGTTTAAATTGAGTTGGACCTGGAATTGGTTGTTTAAGGAAGAATGATAAAAAAAGCTCTGGTGACTTTGTGAATTGGGGAAGTATGCAGCTTTTATCCCTGTGATTTCCTTAATTACTTTTTTTGTTTTTGTTTTTGTGGTCTTGGGGAGATGAAGTATGGTGTATACGGGTTTTGTTTTTGTACATTTTATTGGGAAAATGCAGAAAAGCCATCATGAACTCGAGAGAGAACTTCTCTGATTTCATTTCATTGAGTGTGATGATGAATTTCTATACAAAGTGTAATATGTATCTACATCTTAACCGACTTGCTTTGTTAACAAGTCTATCAGAAAAGGTAAAAATAAAATGTACACTTTACAGCTAAACAAAATACTAGGATAGGAACAAGAACAACAAAGAAAACATGTTCCTTCTTGTTGCTTGTGCTGATGTGTATAACAACCTTGTACCAGATTTGTTTACTCCAGCATTGAACCGGATCTTTGCTCCAACTAACTTGGAGTGGTTTTTTCTCTTAATTGCAGCAGTGAATAGATTGAGATTTAGCTTTAATACATTTCAAGTCCTATAAATCATTAGTGACTTATCAAATTAATGCGTTTGATTTGATTTGTTTAATTGTAACATAACTTTGTTATAGCCAAGTGGAATATAATATGCGTTTTGGTGGATAATCCAGGTTCAAGCAGTGTTGCTACTCTTGGGTGGATATGAAGTTCCTGGTGGTGTTCCCGCTGTTGGAGGAATGCCTGTCCACAATCATAGGGTATTTGTGTTAATTATTCAAATGCACTAGTTTTTAGTATGTAATTACTTTGTCATTATTTTGATGGTCTATTTGGAGATTTTGTAGAATGTGGGTGAATTTCCTGGGAGGTCAAGTCAGCCCCAAAGAGCTGCTTCTTTGATTAGATTCAGAGAAAAACGAAAAGAGCGATGTTTCGATAAGAAGATCCGTTACACCGTGAGGAAGGAAGTTGCATTAAGGTAATGGAGATGGAGTTTCCTTGTGCTTAGAATGATGTTTCATCTTTAGGCATCTGAAGCAAGATCATTTTAGAAAGTGGTAACTAATGAATGGCCATCATTTTATTGGTAGAAGTTGGCTGATGTCTGACAGACTTATTCCGTGACATGTAGTTTTCGTGTCTATTTGATTTCTGTTTGATTTTATCATCTTCATCATACACGCAGTGTAGTCAAAATAAGCTCTTCTTATTCCCTCCACCAGGCTCTAGTTCTTATTCAAGAATCTCACCTGATTTATTGAAATTAAAAAAGCATAATAATGGCGAAAAAGGTTTGATGAACAAAGTGGTTTATTGCCTCTTCTCTATTTGTAAGATCAGTTATTCAAAGTTGTATTTCTGCATGAACTTCAGTTGCCCAGTATCCCACTGACAGAAACCTGGGATGTTCAGCAATCTTAGCAAAAAACAAAAGTTCACCCAAATAACATGACTTTTCTCCTCCAAGTAGAACTACTGAGTGCATTATTGGCCGAGACAAAAAGGAAAGTAGAAAAAAATGCAAGTGAAATATTATTTGCAGTCCAATTGATGTATTAAACATAAGGCCTTTTTTGGGGGACTTAAATTTATCTTTCATGTGCCAGAAATGAATGAGTCACTCTCGTTATGGTCTGACATGTTCTGGTTTAATCTTTTAGGATGCAGCGAAAGAAGGGTCAGTTTACGTCTTCCAAGTCTGTTTCTGATGAAGTTGGTTCGTCGTCTTCAGATTACAACACAATGGCTGGCCAAGAAGAACTGGAGACTTTGTGAGCATCAAATACGCTTTCTGTTTTTCTCTCCTCCACAGACACACATCACAGGCTTGGCAACCCTTTTTTCTCAAGTGTTCCTCTATGAATCTCCATTCTGCAGCTTCGTTTTGCTTCTGTTTGCTACATTTAGTCATCTGATTAATACATTTGAGTTAGATTTGTTGTCAGTATGTTGGATTTATACCGTTGATTCATCTTAAACTTTCGCCTTGTAATTGACAGCTGCAAACATTGTGGAATTAGCTCAAAGTCTACTCCCATGATGCGTCGTGGACCAGCTGGCCCAAGGACGTTATGCAATGCATGTGGGCTCAAGTGGGCCAACAAGGTCTGTTTTACTGTGAAACATTAGCTTACTAACCACAAAAGAAGTGGACTCTTTACGTGTTTATAGCCTTTTGCTTGGTAACCTAAATTTGTGATATGATAATGTGTGTTCACTCCAAGCTCCTGTTTTTGCATTGGAATTGCATATTCATTGTTTTACTTCTCCATAACTCCAACAATATTCTCCTGAAATGAATGTTGGAGAACCTTTTGACCTGCATGAGCTATACTTGAAGATCAATGCATTTAGTATGAGATTCCAGCTATCTTGCACTTTATTCCCCCTCACGTTTACACAAGTATAATTGATTGCCTACTCTTTTTTCAGAAATGAGTGAACATTTGCTGTCATCATTTAGTTCCTGATTAGTATTCTCATTAGTGTACTGTAGTCTGCCAAGTCATGATTTCTTTCTTCTTTTTCTTGGAAGAAATGTCTGGCATGAAAGATACCGCATCTCTGTTCATTTTCGCATACTTAGTATTGGCTTCTGATTGAATGATCTGGGTTGGTAGAAATGAAGTCTTGATTGGTTCAACAAATCATAATGTGTAAAACTAAAAATGTTTTATTGTTCCTATGCAACAGAGATATCTGCTTTTCTTGTTTTGTAAATGGTCTTGGAAGGCAGAAGTTGAGCCAGAGGTTTTGGTTATTGTACCACTTGTTCTGAAGGATCTTATGAAACCCCTGGCCGCAACTTCTGCTCTGTAATTTGAATGGGGTTTGAGTCTATGATATTTGACCAAATTAACTGTATTTAACATAAGTTGTGAATTTGTTAAGATTTATATTGTTGCTTTTGACCAATTCAGTAGTAGCTATGACTTGAGACACGGTGTCTTCTAAGTGCAACCTTTCAGCTGTGAGTGCTTTTGTATGTGAGATCAAGAGATAGACACGGTCAATCATATTAATCATGTGTTGAGGCCATGTATGTGTTTATTTATTCTATTTATCTGGTGGTAGATAATATATTTGTGATTTATTAAAAGAGTTTCTGCATTGCCCCTACTGCTTTATACTATTAATTGGCCAAAGACAGTGGTATTGGGAGTAGATTCCTCTTATGTCTTTCTAGTCTTCTTTCTACGTTTTCTTTTTCGTTTTGAGAATGATGTTATTAGTTGTGGGGTGCAGTTCCCAATGGTTGGTGAGGGGATTATACATTGGTGCTAATGTTTTTTCTCCTTGTGATCTGTGAATGCATATTTCTATGAATTATGCTTTTTTTGAAGTGATTCTTCTGATATTCATTTGTGTTCTGGTTTTACTTGATCTCCTTGTGATGCTTAGTATTATATTAATATACATGGACACGTAGTTGTTTCCATTGCACCTGGTCCGTGTTTAAATCATTTGATAAGCGATCTTGTTTTCAAGGATATTTTGCCTGTTGGATTGTGCAGGGAGTATTAAGGGATCTATCAAAAACTCTAATTTTGAGAGGTAGTGGACAGGTATCCTCTTTACATCAAACTGTTGAAGCTTTGCTTCCTTGATTATATTTCCCTCTATTCTGAATAAAAGGATCTTGTATTTGAGAAAATATTTAACTTGGCTGATATTGACGTCCTCACTGCCTTCCACAAGAGTAATGGCGAAGTTAATCACTCAGATGCAGTTACTGCTGCTGTAGATGTAATCACTTCATCTAATGGTGACAATTCTGTTCTGACTGCTGAACGGTGAGTTGGACTCACCAGAAAACTATCGTGTCAATTCGAACATTGAACTAAATCGTGTAATAATTCGGAGGTTTCTGTGTAATATTCCGGAGATATGCTCATACAAAAATGTATATAATGTGAACTTTATTCATGATGGAAAAACATATTGGATCTGCCCCTTTCTTTTGTTTTGTTTGGTCCCTATGTATGTAGCTTATCTTAGTTTTTGTTTCTTTCTTTTTCTTCTTAATCTGCTACATTATAATTTATAGACATGGAACTATGGAAAGTTGCCTTGAGTTGATGGTATGGTTAATTATCTACTTAGCTAGCTAATAATAAGGATAGTTTGTAGTGATGGGTTCTTGTTTCAGCGTTAAGTGGTAGTTCATCCAGTACCTACAAATGAGAATATATGATGTTTACGAAGTGATCTAGTGGTCACCGATTGAACAGTTTACATCATGGAACTAACTAAGATTGACCCAAATTATACAGAGACAAAATTAAGCGCCAAATGTGGAAAACACAGTACCATAAGTGGAAGATGTTCAGATTGTGGAAGATGTGAGAGAGGAGGCCACACAAAATAAAAAAGGATTCAGCTTCAGTGGCGATTGCTTTCCTAATTGTGTGGCCACTGAGCATCAAGGCATCCATCCATCCCCTTCAAAACTAGCATTCCTGCATTTCCTCTTTTATCAGCAATCCTGAATGAGCAAAGCAAGACTGCTTTGGAATTCATCAAGATCCTCGAAGAAAACACTGGCCCTCAATGATATCCTCCTCCCTTAGAGCTGTTCCATTGCTGAAATTTTCTACATTCGAGTACAACTTGCCAAAGTCCTTTACCACCCTATAGCAGATTGCCTTCTTGTATTTAGCTGCAGCACCTTTCCTACTTGACTTAGTAAATGATGCATTAGGAACATCTACACCCGCATTCTGACTGTGACCCCCTATAACATTGTTCCCCTTGTCTACCTGCCATTTTCTACTACCTGCAAACATAAAAGCTAAAACAGTTGCGAGAAGAGATGTGGATAAGAAAGGTTTGGATTTGAGATTGGGACTCCCTCCTGTGCAACCATAGGTGTAACCGAGGCCTTTCTTTTAGCCCCTTTTGTTGTTTTCTTCCCCTTATCACTAGACTCTGCACGATGCAAATCATGATCATCCTCCTCACTAGAGCCAGAGACTTCAACAAAAACATCCTCATTATCCACATAAACCCTCGGACCAGAATGCTTCCTACCACCAACATTTCCACCCCTTGATCCCTGAACATTAACATTATTATTCACATTACTCGCATTCCAGTCCCTAAAATTACTCGGATTTCCTGCACCCCCACTTCTCCCAAATCCTTGGGGACAGGTAAACATAGGCGAAAACGGAGTCCAACCCCCACCCCTACCCTCCTTATTTTTCTCCAAAATATCCATTGAAACCCCCAATGGCATCATCCCCCAACAACAAAAGTAGGCTTCCTCTCCCTGTCCATCAATGATCTGTGGTGGATCCGGAATAACCACAGCTTCAAATGCCTTCTTACAATTTTGACACTTCAAGGCACATTCTGCATAAACATTAGGATACTCATACATATAATAACAGTATGGACAAGCTGTCCAAAAACTCATTTCCCCATCATCATCTGGGGCCTCCTCATCCTTTCTCCTCTCCTCCTCCCTCATATCAATATTCTCCACATTTTCAGCAACATTACTAGTGTTTCCAGACACATGAACATTATTATTAGTAATATTAGCATTAGAATTTTCAACAACACCAGGAAAATTATGAGTAACAGTAACATTGGTACCCATCCAGTACTCTTTCCTTTGCTTCTGTGGCTGCGGTTGGGGTTGCTGTTGCACCTGTGGCTGCGGCTGATGTGGCTGAGGCGGTGGCATTGGCTTCGGCTGCCTCACTTGTCCTCGAGGAGTCAAATTCTGCTGAGGCTGAGGCGGTGGCTGAGTCGCCTGTTCTCGGCTAACATTGTGCTGGGGAAAATGCTGAGTCACTTGTTCTTTACTCATGCCATAATGCGGAATAGGTTGAGTCACTTGTTGCTGTTGCTGTTGCTGATGCTGAGGCATCACTTGAAAATTGATTTCGAAAGGCTGGAAATTAACTTGCGAGTCTCGACTCACTCCAGCAACCATATTAGGGTTATTAGATCCATGACTCAGTGAGTTAAACTCGAGTTGAGACGACATAATTTCATTATCATACATACTTTTAGTAGAAGGATTAGATAAAACTGACCAAGCATTCAACACGAGCGTAAAAGCATGATCTGCATAAGGAAGGTTATTTTTCTGAGGGTTTAAAACCGTAGCGAGTTCACGATACTGACTCGCTATGAGTTCTGAGTCACGAATCTGGTGGTGACCACCGAGTTGAAGAATAGCGTACCAATCGTGCTGATTATTGATCCGCTTGTCACCGGCGAGGAGAGTATCGGCTACGGCGATTATTTGGTCGGCGTAATAAAGGTTCGGGTCGGATTCTTTGGCTCGGACAGCAAACGATTTGCTACCGACTAGGTCACGTCCAGCTAAAAGCTTCTCGGCTATGGCTAACCATCGGAGAGCTTCGGTTCTGGTTGCGCCGGCTCCACCGCTGCTGCTCGTGAAAAATGGAAGTTCCATTTTCGGAATTAATTTTCCCTTTTTCTTTGGTTCAATTTTTATGTGAAGTGAGTGAGTGAGAGAGAGAGAGAGAGAGAGAGAGAAAGCTTGTGTATGGGCGGAGCGGATGAAAAGGGACACCGTATACATAGCAAAAAAAATAAAAAATCAAATACAATATATTATAAGTATACGATCTTAAAATTTTATTATTGTGTTGATGTATGTTTTCTATCCCAGCTTTGTTGCGACCTTATGATCTTAATAAATTATTTTATAATAAAAATAGTTACTTATATTGGGCGCGTGTTATAATTGAGTCTCATTTCTTAAAACGAATAAATTTCATTTTTTACTAATTTTAACGGTTTCATCCCTAAAGTTGAGTGGAAATTGTAAATAGCTTGTTATATCTCTTTGGGGTGGGTCCACCATGAATTGTATAGTAACAATTTAAAATAGATTGATTCTTACCCTTACGAAAATCGTAACAATTGTATAGTAACAATTTATGTCTCGGTATATTAAAGACATAAAGACAACTAATAATATAGATCGCATATGAAACGTTTGGACAGATGCTTGGCAACAACAGATTAGTTAGAATTATTCCCCGAAGCTTTAGTTAAACATCTCCCTACTTTATGTTTCAGATCACTGCCCATTATTACTTTCTAGTTGTCGTCCTACATTCTTTAAGCCCCCATTTAGATTTGAGACAATGTGACTTTCAGACCCACATTTTGTTGATCTAGTCCATAGAACCTGGTCTGGTACCACTCATCCCAATTATAGTACTACACTTAAATACTTCCAGAATGAAGTTAAGGTTTGGAACATATTATCTTTTGAGAATATCTTTTATAGTAAAAAAAATCATACTTGCAAGGTTAGATGGAATTCAAAGATATCTGAGTCACTGTTTTAGTCCATATCTTATTCAACTGTAAAATAATCTCCAGTCTAATTACTTAGAAATCATTAATCAAGAAAAATACTATTGAAAACTTAAATCTCGTATAACATGGCTTCAGAATGGGGATGCTAATACTGCAATCTTTCATGCTTCAACTACAAATAGGAGAAAGATGAATAAAATACTAATGTTAAAGGATTATGGTGGAAACTGGCATTATGAACCCGACAATATTCAAAATATTATCCTAACTCATTACACAAATCATTTTACAAGTGAGCATCAATCCTCTACCAGAACACTATCCCTAAACATTCTTCCTATAAATACTTCACATTTGGATCATGTACTTAATGACAACCTTGTTTGTCCCCCTCAGAGGTTGAGGTGTATAAAATTATTCGGAGCTTTAAACCATATAAATCCTCTGGTCCTGATAGACTGGATCCTATTTTTTTCCAAAAGTTTTGGGGGGAAACTAAAGATAAAATAATGCCTCTCATTAAAACATTCTTTTTAACATGACTCTTACCTAAAGAACTAAACAAAACTTTTATTTGCCTCATCCCAAAAATTAAAAAGTCGGAACAAATTACACACTATAGGCCTATTAGTTTATGTAACACTATATATAAAACTATAACTAAACTAATAGTGTCTCGGATTAGATGTGTCCTATATGATATTATTAGCCCGAACCAAAGTAGTTTCTTACCAAATCGTAGAGCTTCAGATAATGCTAGTATTGCTCAGGAAGTCCTTGATAGTTTCAATAGAAAAAGGGCAAAATGGCTATTAAATTAGACATAGAAAAAGCATTTGATCGTTTGAAATGGTCGTTCATTTATAAGATGTTACACTTTTTAAATTTCCCAACTCTTCTTAGTAAGCTTATTATGTCATGTATAACTACAACATCCTCTACAATTCTGATTAATGGACGTCCTACTGATTATTTTAATCCTAGTAGAGGCCTTAGACAGGAGGACCCACTATCACCCTATCTTTTCATTCTTAGTATGGAATATCTAACTTTAAGCATTAATCAATCGGTCTCTAACTCCTTGTGGTCACCTATTAAACTATCACGAAAAGGACCTCCTATAACACATTAGTTATTCGCTGATGAAGTGCTTCTGTTAAGTAACGCCACCATTAAAAACACTAACAACATTATTGATATTTTGGATGACTTATGCACTTTAGTGGGACACATAATTAATTTCACAAAATTGCATATTATTTTCCCAGCTAATATTAATAATGAAATGGCACAGATCATTAGTTCCACACTACAAATAAGTAGAAGAAATGAATTCGGTAAATATCTAGGATTCCCAACTGCACGGAGTCATATTGACCATAATAGGTTTCAATATATATTAAATAATATGAACAATAGATTATCACATTGGAAAACTAAATTTCTAACGTACCCAGGAAGATGCACTTTAATTAAATCAACTTTATCAGCTATTCCCTCACATGTAATGCAACTTTACCAACTACCAATAAAGACAATTAATAATATAGATCGCATATGTCGAAACTTACTATGGGGATTTACCATAGAAAAAAGAAAAACACACTTAATCTCATGGGAAATATTTTGTCACCCTTTAGACAAGGAGGGACTTTAACTTAAGAAAGCAAAAATCCAAAACTTGGCTCTTCTAGCAGGACTGGCTTGGAGATGTTTCATCTCTCAAAAAGATATTTTATGGGCTGAAGTGAGTAAAGCTAAACACACAAAACGAAATCATAGGTAATCAAATTAATCCACATTATTCACCATCCCCACTTTGGAAAAGCATTCTTGCTGGCTGGAATATTTGTAAAGATAATCTAAAGTGGTGAATTGGCAATGGAACCTCAATCTCAGTATTTTATGATAATTGGAGTGCCTTTGGGCCATTAAGGTATTTTCTTACGGGGCCACTTAATATGGGGGAAGAAATACTCACGCTAAATAAAATTATATCTAGCAATTCTATTTCTTTAGATAACCTATCATTTCGCATAGAGCATCCAATATATGATATATAATCAGCTCTACTATCATTCCTCTACATAATGGTTACAATGATCAAACAACCTGGAACCTGAGCAATAATGGTAAATTTTCTATCTCCTCTGCTTATAGATCCTTATGTATTAAATACCCAAACCATGACAATTTTAATGGCAATTGGATCTGGAAGCTAAATACTTTACCAAAAGTTAAATTCTTCATTTGGCTATGTTACCAAGATAGAATTCCGCACTATTTTCTTCTCAATAAACGCAAAATAATTGCATCTAACCTTTGCAGTATTTTTCAATGCAACATTGAGGATACTGAGCATATTTTACGATATTGTTCTCAGGCTAGGTTATTCTTGAAAAGTATTTCCAAATCTTTAAATCTAAACATCATCTCTCTAATAAATTCACAATGTACATTTAATACTTGGCTAAGGAATAACTGTACAAGCAATCTAAGCCATCACAATAGGATTCCTTGGTCAACAACTTTTACTTTTACATGTTGGATACTATGGCACAATAGGAACATCAAAGTTTTTAATAAAAAAGTCAATTCTCAATCATGTAAAGATGTATTTTCAAGAAGTATTGAGTTTGTTTATGCAAATAATTTGTTTACTAATACTGTAACAACCTCTACACTTCTTATAAATTGGGATCCACCGCCACCGCCACCGCCACCGCCACCGCCACCTCCATTCTACTGTCTGAACAATGATGGGGCATGCATACATGGCACAAGCCTGAGTGGTGCATGTGGGGTAATACGGGACCACCAAGGACTTTGGATTACTGATTTCAGTATACAGTTACCCTTTGCAACATCAAATATTCAAACATTGTTTCTGACTGCAGATCTCTGACTTCAACATTCCGCCAATGCAATCAGGAGCACATTTACCGTTAGGGGAACCAAGTGGCTGATTGTCTGGCCAAACATGCAACAACCCTCCCTTGAAACAGCAACCAAATTTTCCGATCTATCCCTGAATGTGCAATGAATCCATGGCCGAGTGACAAGGAAGGAAAAAAAATTTCCCGATCAAAAGTTTCGTGACTATTCCAGTTCTACTTCGGCATGTATTAGTTCGGATTGTATTTTCTTTTCTGCCCTCCCATTCCAGTCTCTGTCTTTCTATTTCAGTACTATGTATTACTTCTGTGAACTATAATTTCAGTAATATATCTCCTTGCCAAAAAAAAATAATAATAATTTATGTCTCGTTGCATAGCAACAATAGCTTGTTATATCTCTTTGGGTCCACCATGAATTGTATAGCAACAATTGTATAGTTACTTGCAAGAAGTAATGTTGTGCCAACGTGATTTTGCAAATAAGAAAATTTGACCCTTTACAGGAAAGATCGAGACATGTACACGAGCATCACTCAATGGTTGAGGTTACGCCAAAACACTTCCACAGTTGTACCACAAAATTTCAACAAAGAGGACAAAACAATAATAAAAAAGCCTAAGGAATTGCCCCTTTTATTCTATATGGAGCTGTCAAAAACATTTCATTTGTAATAAACTATATCGGGATAAGAAAGTAAAAAATAGATGAGTAGGCAGAACAAATAATAAAACCTTTTCTATTCGTTCTTTCTAGAAAGAATACGACCGCTCCTCCATACCAGAGATCCAGAGAGAGAGTGGGACTTGTACACATCTTCCAAGACTTCCTGGACAGGAGTATCAAAATTAATACTACTATATTCTTTGATGGGTTGGCCCCGCCCCTGCAATGACCTAGAAATCAACTGAGGGATAAAGTCCTAGCGAGCTTCGCCCACCTCCATTAGAGTCTGCATTACCGTGGTAAGGTGATTGTAACTCCCCTGAATGAGATGACTTGCGAGATCTTTGATTTCTACTAGGAGACGTTGTGTAGGAATCGGCTGATCCACTGCTTGTATTATATAAAGACGACGAGGGGAGCCCATGGATCCTAGGAAGACCAGTAGGATCTGTGCTCAAGCTGTAACCCCTCTCAACTGTATCAGCGTCAAGTGGTAGTTCATCCAGTACCTACAAACGAGAATATCTGATGTTTATGAAGGATATCTAGTGGTCACCAATTGAACAGTTTACATCATTTATAATAACAATAATAATAATATTTAAAAAAAAAGTTTCCACCAAAAAAATAAAAATAAAAACAAGAATTTTTGTCTTCTCCAACTAGATTAATAAACAACTTCAACTTAACAGAACATCGGGTGAATTTTGTCACTCAGTCAAGCAGTAAGGCCAAGAGTAAACTCACTGTGTGCTTCAAGAGACAACTAGAGCAAACTTTGAGAACTCAAAAGTACAGAGAGACTAGAACAAGCACACATTCAGATGAAAATACTATAATATTAAGTTGCTCACAAGCCTAAATTATTATAGTTGAAGAAAAGTCCACAATCAAAATAAACGAATAACTTACTCGGAAAGCTTGTTGAAGGACACGGAGCGTCTCTCGAGCACGTTTCCTCTTCAAGGCCACCTCATCAGGTTCTTGTAACATCTCTTCAAGAAGGTTATCCCTATTTTAAATATATAATGGAGATACAATCATCACCCCATATACAAAATCGAAATCAGACAAAATATGTGGGTTTTCAGCCATGAAATTTACGAACAAAAGCATGGTCGAAATCAAAATTTGCTTCAAAGCTAGCAACTGATTTCTATGTAGCTCAAGGATTGAAAATTAAGCAACAATTCTTTTCCTCTCTTATACTTTTATTTTTATTATTACTACTATTATTATTAAATTTTGGGTTTAGGGTTTTTTTTTGTTGTTGGAAAAAGGGATGAACATGTCCACTTCCTGCAGGCCTAAAACAAATCAATTTTCTAACAGTATATAAACCTAAATAAAATGGGTCACTGCCACCGCACACTTGATTTACCTGTAGAGCTTTTTGATGAAGACATTATGCAGTTCTCTTTTGGTGTGGTTAACCTGACAGGGATTAAAAGCATTGACACTGTTATCAACCATGTTTTGAATCATTTGATAAGCATTTTATGTAAACTTACATAATAGTCGCAACCTTATTTACTAAAAAGAATCCAGAGCAAATCTTGAGTTAGGCATACTATAAAACCGAGTGTACTGCAGAAGTGCTCGATGAGTCCATTTCATTATGCAAATTTGAAATACTTCCCTAACTATCTAAGAAATATTGGGAAAAAAGAATGTCAATGACAAAGATGCCATATTAATACCTATATGTCAAGGCCAAACATGATTCCCAACTACTACAATCCCCTAATTTAATTTCACATAGTTTCTAGTCCAAAGAAAATAAGCAGCGAGTTTGAGCAAGAATAATGTTTACCAGAAAGTGCATTATTGCCTTGGGCACAGTGTCTTCAATGTTCTTCCTAACAATGTCGTAATATGACCTCAGCAACAATTTGGTTACAGTAATTTCAATAGCCTCCTGGTCCGTATGTGTTTCTGACGGCCTTAACACAGATGGTGGCTACAAAATAAATAAATAAATAAATAAAGGCTCAAAACCTAAGCTAATTTAAAATAGAAAATAGAAATGAAAAGTTCACGCACAAACCTCTCTCAGATGAATCATAGAATAGGACTGCTCAATGCTCTGAACAGGCTCATTAAATGGCCCATTAAATGGCTTACTCGTCAAATTTTCTTTGGCAGATGAACGATTGTCGGATCCACCAAAAATTGAGGAAATCCCCCAACTCGAAGTTGAGGTAGTATTTCCTGCAATATGCTCAATATGAACTTAAGATTTCCTTACAACTGTTAGGGGGTGTTTAACTCTTTCATTTGCTAAAGGCAGCAATATCAATTTGCTGCCTTATGAGTTTACTGTTCCAATAATCATCACATAGAAGTCATAAAATCTAAATTTGTATCTATAGTTTAATGTATTTCAGAAATAACTGTAGCATGCATTTAGATATTATATTTTATAGAGATGGCTCACAAAGATTACCAGAAATATTTGGCTTCTCGACTTCAGCAGCAGGCCTAACACTCTATTCAACAAACAGAACACAGAGCAAAAGAGATCAGCTCTAAAACTCCGAAATTTGAAACCAAGATCTCAAACTGCAAACAATCTCTACCGAATACAATAGAGAGGCAAATTACGGCAGTGTGAGTACCTGATCAGGAATGATTCCATTGGCAGGTCTAGCAAAAATAGCACGAGATTTTGAAGTTCTTTCTGAAGTTTGTCCTTTCTCTAAATCTACTGAATCCTGATTGATATGATAAATCAGAATTTGTGAAGACCCGAAACAAGAAATGAGAGATAAAATAAAATAAATAGAAATGCAAACATCAGTAAATTTACCTTCTGTCTTGGAACAGGTACAGGTATTCTTGAAGACTTTACCTGTTGCAATGCCATTTCTACAGCTTTACTACCACCAACAAAATTTGGATGGGAAGTGTTTATGTAATCCATCTGCAAAATGAATTTATCAAGAATACATTGACTGGATATGGGATCCAAATCATGGGTTCAGAGAAGAACTATATTATGAAGGCATGCCAAACAAGGATCTTTGGTTTTCAGTAATAATGACTGTGAAGAGAACCCTTAAGAGGATAAAAGCTACTCAGCATGTCCATAATTAGAAATCCCAACATATAATACCCCGAACTCATCCATAACGAGATTTTTTTTAAGATAAATATATACCTTAATGGAGATTATAAAGATGAGGAACTAGAAACAAGAACAAAAATAATTCAATCAACTTCATCTCACCTCCATTTCAATGATATGACCAATCATTGTCTGTGATGGTTCAAGACCTTCTCTTAAAAAGTTTCCTATGACCTCATCCATACGTTTTCTCAAAACAGGAAAGCGTTGCAACTCATGGATTACACAGCGGTGGCTTATCTGAAAGAGAGCGGTTACTATTTCCCAGAAGCAAAGGTGCAACCCAATGTCAAAGAATATAATGTTGTAACGGAATCTATACCTTTATTAACTCATCATAAATAAACCTAGCACACTGAAGACTTGGGTCCAACAAACGAGCTATCTGTCTCCGAACAAGAACTTCAAATGGCACCTGCAAATAGGCAGTTGCAAATAAAACCAGATTCCTTTTTGGAAGGCAAAGAGGAGGTCTTTTGAGTTGCAAACTACAAATTGTGACAACATTTTAGATTAATGAGCTACCTCTGGCACAAATAATGCAGATTTCGGACCAGTTGCATTCTGGATAGCGGTTCGGATGTCATCGTCAGTTAAATCTTCACAAGGATCCACCTCCTACAAAATATATTAATTTCTATCATATAAAAGTTATCCGTCTAGGTAAAGTGTAATTTTTTCATAGCAAAACTTTCAGAGAAACACTCAGACTCAGAAAGGCATTTCACCTCAAAGAAAATGAAGATCAAGATATAGAAAAAAGCACATTACAGATATATTGAGTCTCCCATGATGCAAACTATCTAAATGCAAAATGTTCGATGAGCATTTGAGTATATAAAGCAACTTTTAGTTTGATGCAGTTTGGCCATTTCTTTTGTGTGCGGCTATCCCCCTCCCATATCAGTGATCAGTCAATCACTAAAAGTTGATCATAATTTGGCAGGGGACAAGAGAGGCATTTTATTAGGGGGAAAACCGAAAGCATGACAGAAAATAATCTCAACTTCAATGTCAATTCTTAGACATTTACAACTTAAATATCTGATCAACCCAAAAAGTGTACCAGCAAAATATACCTCCAAACTCTTCACGAATATATTTTGGAAAATGTAATGGATTCTTGCTCCTCCAGATAGCTCGCTAGTAGACATCTCTTCATTTCCCCCCTCTATCATTGAAGAATATGCTGTTTAAAAGGAGAAAATCATGTAAGCTCCAAATTGATTATTTCTGGTAGCCGTCTTAATAACATTAAGTGACAAGCTACAAATACCACTAATACAGATCTTTTGACCCAGATATATTCAGATAAATAAGTTGGAGGGCCACATTACCTTCACAGTACTTGGAGAGAATATTCAGAAGCAGTGCTCCCTGACCAGCCTACTTTGACAAAAGAAAACAAGCAAAATATGCATTTTGGGGAAGTCAGAATTATATAAGATAATAAGCGACAAAAAATTGTAGTTAGAAAGGCCAAAAAAATCAAACACGTCAATTTACAAGGATTCATGGAATTAACAACTAAGATTGACCCCAAATTATCCACAGACAAAGTTAAGCGCCAAATGTTCTGGATACAGCAAACAAAGATATTACGTACCTTTGACTCGGTGACTTCTCCATAGCTAGCATGCTCTTTAGCAACAGTAACCAAAGAACTATTGATGCGTGCTTTTAATCCTGGAAGAACTGCCTTGATATGTTGAACAAGAAGCTGCAAACAACAAAAGCCACAAGCTTATTCATCTGATTTCAGGATGATTAAATAACATAATAGATATCCATCGTGTGATGCCAGATGACTATTAAAGGGGGAGTTCACTCCAAAGCAACAGAATGTTTAACCCAGTTTCACCCTGTTTACCTGATTCAACTTTTTTGCCAACTGAGGTACACCACAACGATCAGCAAGATCACTATACACCTAAAAGGAATAAAGTAAAATTAAGTGACAGAATGTAACCAATGAAGCAACAAGAGAAGAAAGCAAATCCATACCGGACGACTACGGAAGAATTTCTCCTCAGCTATGAGCGCATCTTTAATGCTTCGATTCAATATTATGTCCTGTTTAAGAATTATATCATACAAAGGTACAAGGAGTATACACACTAAACCAGCAAATTACACAAAGCTATCATACAATATGTGCAAAATACATCTACACTGAAACTACAATGGCCAGAAACACTATAAGGACGAAAGAAATAAAACTACCAAGAGAAAGAAAATTTGATTATGGATATCTCCACTTACAACTTGATATTGTCATTCTAATTTAACCAATGAAAAAAATAAGGGGGCCCCCTGATCATGATAAAAAAATTAACTTCACAAATTTTAGTTTTGAGGAAGTCTATAAGCAAATGAGATGCCTGCAATAAATTTTAGGTGCAAAGAAAGATTAATGAGTTTCTAGCAGTAAATACACGATTTACATAAAAAGCTTGTGTTTCAAGAGGCTAGATAGTTCATTTCTGCATACATTCAGACACAATTATTCATATGGAAATCGAAACATACATATTTATCTTTTTCAATTAGTGAGACAGAACTGTACCTCTTGACTACGATTCACAACACCAACATAGCCAAGTCTAAGAGGGATAACTTTTCCAAGCAGATAATTCCGGGCATCAGTACCCCTGTCCATAATGTCCAACTGAAGCAACAGACGGATTAGAAAAAGAATTGGTCAATAGGAAGGATTTGCAAGTGTATTCTTAATAACAAAAGTAACCATGATTAGTACCTTAGTGATAACTCCAATTGTACGATAGCCTGCCAGTAAAAAGTTTACCATGTAAGAGCTAGAGTCAACAAATGATGTATCCTCATACTAACAGTAATCAACAAATTCAACAGCATTCGTAAAGAAAAACTAGGACACGGTTGGCAGAACCTACCATCAGGATCAGCAGCTCCAGCAATCTGAAGAGCATCTGAATTTGCAAGGTCAGTATTTGCTGGTGTAACAGCTAATATTAAGCAGGTTGGACGCTTAATATAGGACATTATAATTGTTCTGATTTGTGCTTCAATATTAGAAGGTTGATCCCCAACAGGGTTCTTTGTAATTCCCGGCAAATCCACAAGAGTAATATCAAGAACATTTGGGGAGAAAATCTTTAATCGAATCTGTTTGTCTGAAACACCTAGATTAGTCCCAGCTTCCCTATCTGTCTCAGCCTGAAATTGATAAAGTACATAATATCATAAAAGCAAAAATATCTAACATAATCTAAAAAACACAAAAAGAAATAAGATCCATTTTGAACTCCAATTCCAAAATATTTAAAAAAGGAACAATTGGGTGCAATTCAGATCCAAACTAGCAATACAATACTGAAATCTAATACTTCTCTTTGTGATTTGAAAAGCTTCTCTCAAAAGTTAAAAAGATAATTTAGGTCATCCTGCTATTAATGAACTTGATCACACTAAAAACATCATGGGACCTCATATCCTTGGGGAAGAAAATAAAGCTCACTAATTAGAAAAATGTGCACTACGCATTTGCTTCAGAGGGTAACAGAGACCAGATATAACCATGAATCTGGATAACGTCAGTCACTCCATCATTCCACTATATATTACAACATTAAAACATCTTTAGAATAATAATAATGGTTAAATAACGAGTCTGATGGAAGGCATTATAACTCTCCAAAATACCAAATTAAAACTTCCAAGTCGGTATAAACAAAACTCAAAATTAAATTTAAATATAATCACTTTAAGTTTAAGTAGAATGCGAATATCTCGGAAGTAATGAGTAATTAAATGTAGTTACTTGTTTTCTAGAGAACTTTTCCACCATAAACAATAACAAAGTTAGTTATTTAACTTTGCAAAGATTAATACTTTACACCTCAAAGTTCAATTTTACAAATATTTGAATTTTACACACTGCAAGTCCAGAGCATGTACGGCAATGGATTTCAAAAGGAAATTGCACAGACTTCCATGCCAATCAACCAAACTCAACGTGTAATAACTAAAAAAGGATAAAAAAATATCTTCTACAAAGTTCTGTGATGCCAGCAAAAACAACAATAGGATCATAGTTCAGGAGAAACAATTTTTTCTATAACTACAATACCTCAATCTCCTTCCGGATTTCATTGAAATTGGTAAATCTCCTCCCTGGAAGATGCAGGAACTCTCCCCATTCCTCATCAGCGGCACCATCTCCCCTTCGTTTAGTCTGCAAAAGCTGAAGAACAAGAGGCCGTCGAGTACAAATATCCTTATTCCTCGGCAAAAAGTCACGACCGACAAGAGCTTCTAGAACACTCGATTTGCCACTACTCTGGCTTCCAACAACAGCAACCTGAGGCAACTCGATTGTAGATTGACTACCCAGCTGCGCGAAGATATCCTGAAGCTTATTCACGATCGGAATCACAGAACTCCCCAATGGCACCGTCACCGTCACCGCCGACGCCGACGCCGACGCCGATGCCGCCGTAGTCGACGGAGTTGTAACACCGTTTACTTTATCTTCCTCCATTGATTAACAAACTGGATCGAAAATTCACAGTAATATATTGTGAATTGGAGAGACTTGCAGAGGAAGATTGTGGATTTTGAAACCCTAAAAAGGGAGAGGGTTAGAGAGGGGATGGGAGGTGGAAGGAGAGTTTTGAATTGAATTTTTTTTACAAGAGAGAGGAGGCGCGTGGTTTAGAGATTTCTTCCGGGAAAAGAAAAAAGAAATTAAAATAAAAGAGGGTTTCTTTGTGGTTTTGATTTTCTTGATTTTCTGGTTTATTGTATGTGGATTATATAATAGATGGGGTCCGCTTGAGTGGTTGTTCAGAACAGGGGACAACTGGAGTCCCACCGCACAATTATTAATAAAGTGTGTACAAAACATGAATAAATTACCAAAGAAAATGAATAGAAAATTTATTCATGTTTTAACATACTCAAAAGTTGTAATTGAATTTTTTATTTTAAAATCTTTGTATCATATATTGAAATAAGTAAATTATTTATATGGTTCTTGGATTTGATCATTGTTAATGAAAATTTTCTTATTATGAGCTCTATCCTGAAATGGTTTTGATAGAATGTGCAAATCAAATTAGTTGTATATACCAATTGAATGTCAAACTCTTATAAAAGTATAAATAAAAATTATTTATAAAATTAAATTTAAGGCTCAGAGTAATATCTTCTCATTCATTAAAGAAAATTCTATTAAAAATATACATAAATGGTACCCAAATTCTAGGTTATTTTTTTCCTATTTTATTTGTCAATATTTTATTTTTAGTTGCTATGATAAGATGTCATATAAGATTTTATCATTAATATTTTTGTTAGAAGGTTTTTTCCTTTTATTAGAAGTTACTTGATCAATAATTCATGAGTGTGTTTTAGAGTTTAATGTAAATTATATTCCTTATTCTCCTTAATTGTAACTTAAATTTCAGACAAAAAATAAAAAATTTACTTATGACAATCTAAAGTACTTATTGACTAGAAGAAATATTTATTTTTTATATTTGGACTTGCACATGCTAATTCATAATATTTACTTGTTGTTCAAGAAATTATTAAATATTAAATCAATTTGTTTGAACAAAATATAGACCAGCAAGGAATGAAAAGGCTCAGTTGTAAATAGTACTAGGGATGGCAATTTGACCCGTGACCCGCCGATCCGCCCTGCCTCGATGCCCTTTTTAGGGCAGCCCCCGCCACTCAGTAGAGAGCAGAGCGAGATCGAGGCATGGTATTTTTTCACTTGACCCGTTTGCCCCATTTATATTAAATTATTATAATATTGTTATTATTAAACATAATCATGTTTAATTTTCATTTTAATATACTAATTGTACTTGTTTGAGAATTGATTTGGGATAAAATTAATTATTTTTATGATAAAATTAATGATTTTTATGATTTTAATTTTTTTGAAAAAATTAATAATTTTTATAATTTAAAAAAAAATAATGATTTTTAAAAAAAAAATAGAATGGGGCGGGGCGGGGCGGGGCGCGGGGCAAATTTTTTTGATTTGGGGCGGCACGGGGTGGGGCACAGATCAACAGGGAGGGGCAGGGCGGGGTATTTCAGATACCCGCCCCGATCTGCCCCATTGCCATTCCTAGGTAGCACTATTTATGAGCTTCCGTTTTTGCTCAAATTATATTTTGTGATCCCGTTTTGCTCTTGAACTATTTACGAGTGCCGAATCTGCCCAAAATGGACGGATTCGACAATCGGAGAGGTAATTTGTCACGTGCAACCCGCATGGACGTTTTATAAGGGGTATTTTGGTCTGAATTCATAATATATTTCAAACCATCTGACCCAAACCCGACCCATTTGAAAGAAGTATATAAATTGTAAAACCCATAATATATTTCAAACCATCCGACCCAAAGCTAATTCGACAAAAAACATCAATACACTTTCAACTAATTCAACATAATTTACTCGTTCTTCTTCAAATTGATGAACTAGTTTGTGAAGCCATCTTTGAAGGGGACTTTTTTTTGGGATTGGTTCAAATTTTATAATGAAGAAAATTGTGGTAGGGAGGAAGAAGATGACTTAATGAGGGTTTTGGTGGTGAGTTTTTTAGCATAGGACATTTATACCCCTTGACCCAACAACTATTAAATGGATCCGCATGAGCTCCTTAGTTGCGATTGCCGGAATCGCCCATTTTGGGCAGATTCGACACTCGTAAATAGTTCACGGGTAAAACGGGATCACAAAATATAATTTGGTCAAAAACGGAAGTTCGTAAATAGTGCTAGGGCAAAAAGGGCTAATTCCTCTTATAATTATAAGTCAGAAACGACAAAAAATCCTCTATCCTCGTTCGTGTATCTCCCCGTGTCCCCAACCAATCACAATTCACCATGTGTATATATAATTGAAACAAATATTTATATAGTAAATTCTGATTGGTTAGGGACACGGGGACATACTACGGATGGGGATAGAGGATTTTCACCCGTCAGAAACTTACAAAACCGAGTGGTCAAACTCAAAGCCTAATTCAGCTCCGAATATCTCAAACCCTTTCACCACTAAAAGCGAAAAAGTTTCGATATAGGCCCTGGCTCTGCAAGTGGGGACGTAGAACAAGCTCGTGCCCACGATCAATCACATCACTCTTTTGATTAAAAAAGCAATAAAAACGCCTCAAACAATACACCAAAAGGGGGAATATTTTTATTATTTTAATCAAAACTGTGATGTGGCTGAATGTGGACCAAGTGGTCAATGTCCACTTGGTAGGCCTGGTCCATGACAGAATTGATCAACTAAAACAAAAACACGTCATATAAAACCCTTTAAACCAATAATAAAATGACACGACATAAGATTAATTAGACCTCATTGCACCTGATTACCATCTCTTTATCGCACCCCCGCGTCTATATATAACCAGGTACCCCAGCCATTCTAGAGAAATCCCCATATCGCCACTTTGACTCTTCTGCCCCGCTTTGCCCTTTTATTTATCTTCTCTCTAGGTTTTTTCGCCGCCGCTCGCCGTAACAGTATGGCTCGCCGATCTGGTGGTGAGCATTCCAATTTTTTTTTTTTTTTTTAACCTCAGATTTCGTTATTTAATCCGTAGACAAGCTCTCTGATTTGTGTTTCCTTCGTACGGTTTTATAAATTTTAGTAAATTTTCGCCGACTGTTTTGGAAATTTTATAATTTTTTTGACCGAATGAGCTGTAGAGGAAGGATTTTTTCTATCTGTTTTGAGTTCCTTCATATTGTTCTATGCTAGGGTTTTGGGGATGATAAAGATTTAATCAATTTTGGAACTATTTTGGCTGAATAAGAAACAAAGAAATTAATTTTTTGGCTTTCTAGAGCTGTTTTTGTGAATGCCATATTATGCCGTGTTCATAGATACATGAGATTTACCCTTTTATTTTGTTTATCCGGGGGCCAGTTTTGTTCGTTTTGTTACTGTTTCTTTGGAAATTTTAGGTACTTCCTCTCATTGATGTTGTATTTCACGTGTGTTGCTACACCATGTTGGAGTTGACTTTGCATAATGTAGTTCTAGAAAACGAATTCCCCTGTTAGCTTAAGAGGTGCAGTGTGTCTGAAATTTGTGGTTTAGGAAGAGTTTTTCGAGAAGCCTGAATCCCTTTCTGCCGATTTCATTTGCTTTGATTGGTAATGGAGCAAACGCTAGTAACTCATGCTTGGCATCACTTGATTTTGCAGGAAGATCTGCACCACGTGCAGCACCTCGTCCTGCTTCCCGTAGTCCTCCACCCCAGAAAGGTATCATTTTTTGCATAACTGAATTTGTAAAGAGACTTGCACGCTCTTCTTCACCCCCCCCCCTCTCCTCCTCCTCCTTTTATATGCATGTTCTCAAACTCATCATCCATCTTTGTCTTTACATTTTCATGTTTGGTTCAAGTATTATAGATTATCTGTAGATAACACCTTTTCAGCAGATTGCAATTTTTTATTATTAAGTTCAGGTCTTTGATATACCTGAATTCTCTTTTGCAGTAAACAATGCCCCTCCTCCAGCTCCTGTCCAAGCTAGCAGTGGGGGTATCCTCAGCGGCATTGGTTCAACCATTGCTCAAGGTAATACAAATAAGTGTTTGTTTATGTTTTTGCTCTGGTAAGAGAGAGATAGTTAAAGTCACTATTTGCAAAATCAGTAGCAGGTGTTGGTACTGTTAGTCTGAAGTGTTAGTTACCTGTTAGTGGTCCGTGTTCACTTACTGGAAAAAGAAAGTTTGGGTCAAGTTAACTTCTTGCCCTTATTTCTTTCAAGCTTTCGCCTGGTTCCAGGGAAAAAGAAGAGAATGCTACTGAAATGTTGGAATGGTTCTTTGCTATGTTACTCGAACTCTCCGTTTAGTCGTGTCATACTGGCGTCGATAGGGTACGGCGTGGGTATGGGTATGGGTATGGGTATGGGTATGGGTATGATACTTTGACATGGAGGGAATAATGGGAGATGATTGGATTTTTTTAAACTATTATTTAGCACATGGGGAGAGAATAATGGGAGACATTTGGAATTTATTGTCATATCCATCCCCGTATCCGTGTCCGAATTTGGGGAAGTGTCTCTGTATTCTTTGTTTTAGATGTTTAAGTATTTGACACCTAAATACATACCCGTACCCTATTCCGAGTAACATAGGTTCTTTGTAAAGTCACTTAAATAAATGAATCACAAAGCGTAATGCTTATTTGTTTCTTATTTCAGGCATGGCCTTTGGTACTGGAAGTGCAATGGCTCATAGAGCTGTAGATGCTGTAGTGGGTCCTCGCACAATCCAGCATGAAGCAGTCGTCTCTGAGGCAGCAGCTGCTCCTACTACTCCACCAACTGCAGGCAGTATGGGTGGTGCTGATGCTTGCAATGTGCACATGAATGCATTCCAAGCTGTAAGCTCTCTTTCTCTGTAACCTGCATTGGTGTTAATATGCTTAATGTGGATAGGTCTAGAATTCGAAGTCCTTTGGGCTGCAGGACATATTCTTATGAAGCTTTGTTGCATACCAAATCTTTAGTTGGTTTGCTGCCTGTTGTTCTAGGATCTGAGTTTATGGACTCATCTTTATTTTATTGAAGCCGATAACGCATCCTCATTGAACCCCCCCCCCCCCCTTCTCTCTCTCTCTCTCTCACACACACACACACACACATTAATGATCCGTCTATCACTGTAAAGTGGAAAGAGGAAAAAAACAAGAAACAGTACCCACTGTAATTATGCTTATGAAGAGATTTTAGAGTGTAAATGTAGGCTATGCTTATCTACGTGTGAAATGTTAAAACTTTATAACATAGCCCTCTTCTTCTATATTCTAACCTTAGTGCTTTACATGCATCATTCCTTGCAGTGTGTTAACAGCTATGGCAGTGACATTAGCAAGTGCCAGTTTTACATGGATATGCTGAGCGAGTGCAAGAGGAACTCAGGATCCATGATGAGTTCCTAAAGATGTCTGCTTCAGCCCATTATCTAGGAGTCCGAAATGGGTTTATTGTTGGTTTCTATTTGTGTGTTTCACCGATGAAGTGATATTCTTACAAGTATTGGATATGGTTACCAAATCCAATGGCTTGAATAATTGAATACTTGGTCTAGAACATTGATATTATGTCAACAAACATATTTGTCTGAGTAGTATTTTTTTGCACCCTCGCTGGTTTAAACTTTCAAGTTTCAATGGCCATTGCTGCCCTATTCTTCTAAAGTTTACGTGTTTTTATATCCCAAGTGCTTCAAGGAAATCATAAATGATGTGTGGTCCTTTTTTCTTCTTTATTTTGTTTTTTGGTGGGGGGTGGCGGAGGTTCTGTATGGAGTGGCGGGGGTTTCGATTTGTGTTGTTTTGTCGATTTCCCTTTTGGTGTATTATCACTTGCATCTAGCCTTTGCAAAGTCTGGAGCATCATAGCTTTCTAACCCTATTGTGAGAGATTTTGAAGCAAGGGTAAGAAAGTGAAAAGAATTTTCGCTTTATAATATGTTATGTCACAATCCATTTTGTGCAATGATGTATTCTACTTTAGGAAAATAGGCGCCTCATGTCGCAAAATCTATTTACGATTTTTACGAAAGGTCCAAAAATATTGTTTTTATGTTGTTCCATCCAAAAATAATTTACAATTGGTGGAGTTCATCCTTCCATTAAAAATTGGACTGGTCAACTGTCAATTTAAATTTTGGAGTTAGTCAATTATTTTGATTTGATGGTCATTTTCGGAAATTTGTAAGGATAGACATTTTACATTATCCGACCCATTAAAAACCCGTTTGACCCACTTTTGAAGAGTTGGAGAATGAATAGGTGACCAGAAACTGTGAAGAAGATGGGGAATTTGAAAACCCTAATGGAATTGAGGATTTTACAAGAAGTGAAAGTGGAGACAAGGAAATGGGGCGATGATGATGATGGTAACAAGGAAGAAGCAAGTGAGGTTTTCAAGGAAAAAGAGGGAGGTGGATCAGAGACGGGTGGAGGAATTGCAGAGTATTCAGACGGCGGAGGCTTCTATTGATGACGGTGAGGACGGCGGCTATCGGAGTTCTCAAGGAAGGGAATTTGAAGAAGGGAGAAAACACTAAACAATGGTAAACTGTTTTGAACGGGTCGGATAATGTGAAATGTCTATCCTTACAAATTTCGAAATGCCCATCAAATTAAAATAGTTGACTAACTCCAAAATTTAAATTGACAGTTGACCAGCCCAATTTTTGAAGGAATGATGGACTCCACCAATTGTAAATTGTTTTTGGGTGTAACAGTGTAAAAATATTGTTTTTGGACCTTTCGTAAAAATCGTAAATAAATTTTGGACACTGGGGCGCCAATTTTCCTTCTTTTTATTCATCTGATGATTTAGAGGCTCCTAATTGCTTGATCTGTTAAAATACTCTTCGAGTGGTAACAGAGAAGGAGAAGAGGATTTGGCTTTGGCAAATTGGTGAGAAATAATCTGTATTGAGTCGTCTTAACAGTAAACTAGATCATGCCTTCAAGATAATTCATGGTTTAGAGAGGATAACTACCATGGAAGAATCACTAGGGATTATCGATTAACTGCGAATTTATGAATGTTTCTTCTTTTTTCCCCTTTTGTAAATGAAGTGATGAAGCTGGCTTACTATTGCTAGATAACATTGGATACAGCTTGTAGAGTTTTTTAGCTCAAGAGAAGAAAGTGAACTTATAAATTGATTTCACTTGAGGTGATCAATGGCCGAGGTTGTTATGCAGTCATATTATTAGTGTACCAAAAAATAGATTAGAATCTTTGCAACTCTTAGAAGGCTCTCTCGTCTGTCTTAAATTACCGATGAGAAAAGGTTTTGTGATGATCCCAACTTGCTGTAAGTGAGCTAGAAGAACAGAACGAATGACTGCTCATTCATATAGTATCATAGAGTTATATAGGCCATGGATTTCGGGATACTCTTGTCTTGATACATTAGCTAATATATTAACTAAATCACGTTACATGTGGAGTTCGTTAGTCTAGAGATTAAATAGTGAAAACCTCATCAAACTGATATATGAAAATATACAACGGCTTTCCGAGGATAATATGCCGTGCTGTGCCGGAGGATTTCGGGCACTTTTAAAAGCAGGTGCATGGATAATATGCTCCTTACTTGGATGGACTTTAGTTGATCTTTGTGATTTTTGCTATTCTGATGCTAGGTTAGATGTGGAATCCGTTTCCCAGAGGAACTATAAGTTCCCTTGTGAAGTGTAAAGAGTGCAGTTAACTTTCTGAATCTCAGTTCAATATAACAAGGTACTTATGGCCCTATATCAAGCTTCTTTTGATCCGCTGGTCGGAGATACCTAAGTTTGATGGCTCAACTGCGCTTCTCTCAATTTGCAAGATCTTATCAGCTTCTATATCTGAAAAGGAGAAAACATCTAGGGAATACAGGAAGATCGCGAAGAACAGAGTTCCGCTAATACTGATGCTAAAGAAATTGTCTTTACCAACAAAAGAAATCTTCTTCTTCCATTAATTTTAGGGTTAGGGTTCCGATGATAATTTGGGAAGACGTCCGGCGGCGGCGATGGCGATAGCTTGAAATTGCTGCGAGAATAGATGATGAGAGCGAAAGAAGGGGAGCAAGTTATCAGCTGAATGTTCAAGACCCAGGATTGCGTTTTTCATTTTAACATATTTTAATTGGGTTAAAAATTGTTTAGTGGGTTGTTGCATATAAGGACAGAAGAAGTGCATTTCCTAGAGTTGAATATCAGTTGCAGACTTGAAGGAGGCGATGCTTTAATTAATTATAGTTCAATAGATTATGTGGTTCAGATTTATCTATATCGAGATAGAGTTTATCATAGCTTGCATTTGCGTTGATTGGTAATGGAGCAGACTCTAGTTAACATTTATGTTGTATGTTGGTATTTACAAAAACACAAATTGTTAATTCTACAGGCATTTTCTTTTTGGTTTTAAGGTTAGAGAGATTATGCTATACGGATGCGTATGAAATTTCTGACTATTGTTAGCAAGTTTCCATTTCTAATAGAAGGTGCAGTCGGCAGGAATGCAGCCATGGGAATTGATGGTCACCTAATTAATTAGGTCTATATGATCAGCATTGCTAATTACTTTGGAATTAATAGCAATGAAAACGTTCGATTATTGGGCAGCACGACTTGGAAATTGGCCATGAAGAGAACAAGGAAAATGAAACGAGCTTTCATTAATGCCTTGCAAACAACAACTTTCTCTGACCAATTAGGCCCAGCGAAATAGAGATAGATTGCATTTACAAAAATTCCAAAAAGTCCCACTAGTTGTTGCTGTTTGGGTTAATTAACATGAGATAATTATTTTGATTATAATAATCTATCCTTGAGAAAGCTGGTGCACAATTTCCTCCATGCCTCCCTATCCGGCTCATGATCCTCTATTTCACTCTTCGCCTCTTCAGCAAAAGCCTCCTGCACCAATCCAACAAAACGTAACATTCAATTTAAGACGAAATGAGTAATTTATAGTGCAATGCTGGAAAGGATTAAATAAAAATACCTCGATGAAATTGTGTTGGAGAAGACGATCAATCAAGTGGAGAAGAATGTCTTTGGTGTACTCAGGGTGACCTTGGATGCCCATAATGTGTTCGCCACACCTGAACATCTCTATCCCTGTCTTGTTAGACCAAGCTATCACTTCTGCTCTTGGAGGAAGTTCACGCACCTGTGCATTGGGTATTATGGTATAGTTTTTAAGAGATGTGGCGAGGAAATAATATTAATCATGACATTAAATCAATTAAACAAACAAACCTCGTCACGATGGCATTCGATAATGGACAAGGCAGCAGGCATCTTCAAGGATCCAAAGAGCTTGGATGACTTTAAAATTGATAGTATTAACTCCAATGTCCCAACCAGATTTTGCTCGCTCCACCTTTCCCCCAACTGCTCGTCCTAGTATCTGATCATAATCACATAGAGATATATATTCATAAATGCGGTGGGTAATGCTTAGTTTATGGTGAGGAATATTATCTACAAGTGACGAAACAAAGAAACAAAGCCAACCATGTTATAGCCGTTTCCAAAAAAGCTAGGATTCCATAATTCTGGGGGGCTACCTCCCTCTCTAGTAAAGTGGATTGGAGGGGACCAATTTGTTCTATAAATGAATGGATTTCCGTTTATACAAATCTAATTTTCACACCAGCTGTACGGCAGATAAAAAGATTTGACTGACCAAGACCATCTAAGTCCCAAAACGGTAAAAAAAAATTCCATGATCGATGTTGGTCTCAAATGAACTCAGCTGTTAATTTTTTTATCTGACAGTCAATAAGTATTTTGCACGTACGGAACATTAGCTGTTCTGCACATAAGCGAGACCGATTCACAGCAGGATGTACTGCCTCTACTTTGGACCACTATGGCTCAACTGCCCGGCTCGGATTTGGTCCCAGTGTCAGAGATACTCTTTTTAACTTGGCATAACTTCTGAATTTGGGCTTTGGATACGAAAAGGCAAAAAAGGGCAGGCAAGTTTCAGCTGCTTTGGTGGCTAGCAAATTTGGACAAATATATTCTCCAAATCAAATTTAAAATAGTCCTATTAAAAGAAAAAGTTATATATTATGGAGCTGCTACCACACGGTTTGTAATTTACACAAATATAAACAATTTAACTTTTATGCAATCTAATGACAGTTTAATTCATCAAAAAAAAAAAATGTTAGTTTAATAAAAAACATAGGATGATTTCTCCAATTACGCTCCCAAATATACCAATTATCACACTATCTAATTTCATTTTCATTAATTCCCTTATCCAACGGATCACAAATCGCAAAATAAAAAAGAAAAGGAAAAATGTTTGATGAAGCGAGGACCAGTGACAGCTGTTGATAGACGAACTCCATAGAACACACATTAATTATTTCACCCAAAAAAAAACAGAGAGAAAGGCAAGAACCCCATTTGCTTGAATCGTAAAAAGACAAAAATATTCCTATAGCAAAAAAAGAGGAAAAAATACAGGCAAGTTATACATACCTGGTGTCCAAAGCAAATGCCGAGAACTTTCTTCTTCAAACAATCAATTTTTTTGAGGAGATTCAATAATTTACAGACCCACAGATCATTTCCATGAGCATCGTTACAGCTTCCAGTGATCACAAATCCATCGTATTCTTCAATATCATTGTCTTCCGGAAATTCACCGCCGGCGACTCGATACATATCCCAAGTCTCGCCTTCCTCCGCTAGCATTCTCACGAATACGCCAAAATACCCTCCGTATTTCTTCTTCACATACTCTGAGTCCTCTGCACATAGAAGTACTGCAAACTTTTTTCCACCCATTTCTCGGATTTACCCCTCTCTCTCGATACTCTATATCTATAGGTTTCTCTCTCTAACAGATCATTTTAGAGAGAGAAATGCGAGAGTGGGGAGTTGCTGGGGAGGACATGGTTAACATGAGCAGCTGTTGTTTAAATAAAGAAATTAGAGTCGTGGGAAATGTCAGCTGTATTGATGTGAATTTACTAATATGTCCTTCATTGGTTTTTGGTCGGTAATTAATTTGGTATTGATTTTTTATTTTATTTTAACTTCTGGTTTACGATCTTGAGTATACATACCGGAGGTAAAGCGGACTCGTGGGGAATTTAACTAATTTCTGGCAATTGGTAACTTTGAGAAATCTTTTTTTAGTGATTGATGATTCCTTCATGTTACGATTGTCTTCAAAAAAATTACAGTTTTCGAGGATAGTCAATAATGTATAGCATTAAATGACCTTATTTTAGTTGATTTCACATTTTAATTACAGTAAGAAGTAAAGATACAAGTTGATTGGGTCTTGTTCTTGTATGATATACTACTACTACTACTAGTAGATGCAATTAAGAATACAAAATTAGTAATCCAAATCTTTGTTGAAGATTCATTGTATCTAGACATGTTTTCCTCATATGATACATACATATATATATGTGAATGAATTTATTGGTTTTCCTTATTGTTTCCGTTCTCTGTTAGAAACGGGTATAAAAAAAGTGGACCAGAAAACCTCCGGCCAGTGCAAAAAAGGTAGTCGGTGGTCCATATGAGACTAATTGGTAGCGGATAGAAAGCTATATCGTGCCCCCACTGGAACAAAAAAAAAATTCTACAAATGACAATTTTTTTAAGATATAAATTTTCAGTATCCTCACTACCTTTTGTACTCGATTTTTCACTGACATTAATTGAGCAACCAGCAAATGCTAACACCGAATAGCACCATTAAAATGTAAATATAATTCTAAAAAACAGATACATTAATCAATATTTAATCTCATAATCTTAGATTTATAGGTTTGAAACCACTTAACCATAAAAATTTCCCAAGATAAGTTGTTATCTAAATGCCTAACATAGAGACATCTTTTCGCTCTAAATTCTAAGTGGTCGGATGTATATAGCTAGTGTTTTCTAATCAATCAATTAAAAAAGGTACACTTTTTGCTTTTCACCCATTTTATACACATTTCGATCAAACAATAGTAGTAGTATTCTTTAATTACCAATTAGGTATTTGAAATTAATGATAGAATATATTACTTGGACGTCTATAATTCTTTTGCAAAGAATCAATTGAGAAAAATATCTATTTCACTTTTGAGTTTTGAAAACGAAACCTCCTCCCAATATTGAGTTAAAATAAATGAAAAAGAAATTGACTTGATATTGTCAACAACATGGTGCTGAATATAAAAAAAAATCAATAAATTATGAACATATTTTAATTATCAAATAAAAAATGTGATGGTCCATATTTATTTGGAACGAATAAGCGTTGTAATTTTATAACACTTATTACGTAAAACATGTGTTACATGCTTTAAGTACGTGTTAATCGTGAGATAATAAAATACAATACATGTCTGAAAGTTTGTAAAAAATACATGTCAAATAAAAAATATTCAATATATATTAAATTTGTTGTGATTTTGTACCAAAACCGCGTGGCCAACATATATAGGATTTGGTTGCCCATCAATTGCTGAAAATTCCATGGGATGGATTAGTTGTTGTGAGGAGTGAACGAAACGCCATAATTGGCCCCGCGTGATGGTATGAGCTAATTGGTTCTTATGAAGCCCAAAGATCTCTCCCTTGTCCTAAGTAAACTAATTAAGTATTAAATAAATGTGTTGATTTCATAAGCAAGTTTGACCTATGGAAATATCATCCAATAGAAGTTTGAAACGTTTCCAAATAAAAAGAGGGAAAAAATGGTCATAACCAAAGCATGCACGAAGGAAACCCAATGTGTTTAGGTTACTCCAAGGGTCACCTTTGCTTCATGCCACCATATAACACTATTTTTAGGTTAAAGTTGGAAGAATTATGACGAAATTCAAATGAAAACCTCAAATATAAATTATTTCTATTATTGGGGGTTGTTATATTTGAATACATTTCTCAAATACTCTTCAAATATTTTCATATTAAATTTTACTTTTTTTCTTACAAACAATTCATTTTTCGATCGTAAAAATAAAATGAAAATTCAAACAACCAACTAATCCAAATACAAAGCTTATGATATCCTAAAAATAACATGTCAAAGAAAAGAAAGTGGGAATATTACAAAAACCTTAGCTAGAAGGAACTACTTCATTACCAATATCGTTGGTCACCTACAACAAACACACACGAGTATGTCGAGCGTAATATATATTATCCAGATCTGATTCATTGCAAAATATGCAATTTTTTTATGATGCAGATTCAACTGTTAAATTTTTTATTTAACGATTGAGAAAAATTAATAAATATAATATTTTTTTGATAAATTGAATAATTATTCGAAAAATATGTATCAACAAATAAATGTTGGAGAATTGGTTTGTAATAAGAGAATTTAATTATAATTAAAAGTGTCGTGATGACATTTTTTAGCCAATATATTTATATGATACACCGCTCGGTTTTGAATGTTATTGAGTTTATCACGAAGTGGGTTGCGCAAGCTTCGCGATGATATATAACATGTGAGAAAACTAATTCTTGGTGTGAATGATAAATTAGTATAAATTGGGGTGGATGAAATGTGGTAAATGAGTTTTAAACCCACATCCCACATAGGAAACTCATGGATGTGTAAATCACTTTATATTGAAAAATGGTTCACATAGGTTTAAATTGTGTTATTACTATTATGCCCCATGTGAGAACCTCGTGCGCCCCCGTGCAGGGGTGCAAACGGAAGGGATTGTCGATACCAAAATAGCTCGAACTTGTGTGCAGGCGCGACCTGCGTACACGAATGCCGGATAAAAAACTCACGGGCCTGATCAGCTATTGGCTTGAATTTTGGTTTTGGTTTTCAAAATTCTCTGTATTAATAGGACTTATTACAGCTTTAAAATCCTTGACTGTAACAGTCAGGATTAAAGCAGTATAATGACCCATTCTATAACTGGCGTTTTGTTAATGGCTGAGTAATATGTTAACAGTTACACTTCTCGGAATTCTTTCTTCCCCTTTGTTTTCTTCTGCATATTTTAGAGCATACTGCATAAGAGTTCTTCTGTTATAATTTCGATTCAAAGGGTCTGATTCTCTTGCTTCAGAGAAATAGAAGGATTTGACGTTGTACCTTGTGAGTTCAGTGTCCATAAGGCCTGAAGCTGTAAAAGGCGAACATATTGAACTTAAGGGGAAGCGTTGTCTCGTCCAGGATATTAATCCAAACCGGTTGAGGTTCTGAGTTTTAATTTTCCTTACTGTTTTCTGTATTATTCTGCAGTATTAATCAGTTTCTGCTTTTTTGTTCAGAGTTGTTATTTTTCGGTTCAGCAATAAGTAATATAAACCAGTGCAGATATAATTGTTCAGATGTTATAATAACAGTGCAGTAACACTTGTTCAATATTTCAATTTTCTGTACTGTTTTGTTTATTTATTTTTGGGGAAAATATTAATAAACCGTAGCAGTACATGTGTACTGATTTTGAGTTTTTCAGTTTTCATTTTCCGTACTTATATCTGTAGCATTTTTTCAGTAAACCAAAATTATATTGTTCCAACAATAAAATGATCCGAAAATTGAGATTGTGTTGCGTATTTCCATAGCAAACACATGTTTCATAGTGGAATATCAAAAATCTGTATTATGAAGATTACCAATAATATGCATCAATAATTTACGTAACGGACAATCCATCATGCATGCCTCATTGTTGTCGTTACACTACTATTTTAAAAAAAAAATGATCTACTTGGATAACGAGAAAGTTTAACTTATATTTGGACAATATCCAAAGTTTTTCTCAAAATAAAAAAATCCAGCCAAAAAATGGGATTGGTACAGTAACAAATTTTTGAATATATGGAGCACTTATTAGATTATGATTTACTTTTCATGAATTGGATCTCAGAAAAACTTGATATTTCTCGACTTTTTCTTAATTGAATGTTTTTAGCCATATATCTCTACGTAACAAACTCGAGTTTAAAGATATAATTTAAAAAAAAACATGAGTTTTAAGAAATATGTTTTCGTTAATTAACTACGCCGTATAGTCGACTATAATATGTTTTTTATGAAATTGGTCTTAAAAAAATGTCTACTTTGAGATAAAAAAAATTCCATGTGCAAATAAAAAATTTCTTAGTATGAAATCTCTCATTCTCTTAGAATTTTGTTAGTTTGTGGTCTATTATTCTAAACTTGAGAAAACTCAATCCAAATGTAATTTCTTTCTTAAAGTAAGAACAAAAATTCAAAAAAAAAAAAAAAAAATCCCGCCTATTTATTTTGAGAAGAAAACTTGCATTTTATTTTTGTTTTTAAAAAATCTCTATCCAAGTAGAGCCTAAAATTCGAGATCTACTAACGAATATATATAATTGTTATTTGTCAATATTATTTGCGTACCCAAATTTATTATGAATGGAGAGAGTTCTCGTGAAAACGTTTATTTATAGTCATGGATCTCATGTCTACTTCAAAGTGGATACCAGCAGGCATAACCAACAAAATGGTTCCATAACTACACACTATACACCCAGGATAGTTTTGATATAGAGCAGGTCCATTAGAGCATATGATTCAGAACTGGCCACATCACTACAAAATGAGGAGAGAGACAATTTTATGATGATGTGATCAATTCTGAACCACAAGATTTATGTGGGATATCCGAAAAACCCATACTCCTTAGCTCAGCAGATCAATTTTAAAATCTTTGTGAGTTCAGCATTTTCATATGTTATCTTTCACGAATCACCCTATATATAATTGGACTCCTTTTCATGGGAAGATATTTTATGTCCAGCTAATAATAAAGTGTTAAGTGTTGGTTCTTTTTATAAAGTATTATATATATATTACAGAGTATGTTTTTATTTTCAATCAATCACATTCTTTTAAATCCTACGTGTACTTTTTATAAATTTTGGTTCAATTAATTATTTTATAAAATTTTGATTGGTAGGCTAAATTTTACTTTGGTAGGCTATTAATATAGGAATTCTATTCTTAATATATATATTAAAAATAGTGAAACTCGTAAAAAAAATAATACATGACAAAATATTATTAATAAGAATGAAATGAGATTGAAATATAAGACGGGAGATGTTTTTACCCTTTTAATATATACCAAACTCATCATCATGAAATGGACTTACTTGGGTGTCCACTACCGATAAAGTGACTAAATCCCCTCGCCATGGGGTTTTTTTGCCCAAATTGGTTTCTGAAACTACACAACTTCATAGAAGTTTAGTAGAGTAGCGGATCTTCATGTGGTAATCCTAAACAAAAGCCCAATATTCCTCGGCAGTAGCCCGTAATATCCACGAGACCCTTTTTCAATTCAGACAAGCCCATTGGGCTTTTACAAAACCAAGATTCCTCAAACCTTTTTAGTCTTTACCGGGAAGACCAGAAGTCGTTCTTCCAAAATTCCAAAGTCAATTCCTTTTTTCTTTTTTTTTTTTGAAGTAAGTCAATTCCTTGAAGCGCACTAATGGGCGAATTACAGACGGATAAGTCCCTGCAGATCGATCGATTGTAGCATGCCCCTACGCCTGGGGAGAGTATTGCCTCACCGGGAGGAGGAGAAATATTATTGCCCCATTTTTGTGGGGAGAGGGTGTCGAACTTGGGACCTTTCGATCCCAAGCCAAAGACTTACCCACTTGGGCAAGCCTTTTGTTGACGACAATTCCTTAACTATGAAGTAAATGCTGCTTCCCCTTTAGCTTCCTCTCATTTCTTGCTCAATTCAATTTATATTTAATATTTTTGGTATTTGTATAAAAAATTGACGGTATAGATTATTTTGGAGCGAATATGTGTGATTTATAACATATATTATTAATAAGAAAAGAACATCTATCACATAAAAATTTAACACTTGTCTAACTGTCCATCGACCACAAAATATTCAATATTTACTGAATTTTGTGTGTTATACATTGTATCAATCAACCTTTGTTGCTATCAATAGGTTCCTTAGCCTATTGGGGAAAGGGTCTGCCCACGTTCATGAGGTTCAATACTCTCCCCATGCAATGAGGCAAAACTTTAATTGTCTGTGAGGCGCTTCTCTCTCACCTTATGACAACGCCCATCCGGGCTTAAAAAAAAAAAATCAACCTTGGTTGCTTTAATATTCTTGGAGATAGTACTACCAATCAGTTGCACTACTTTTAGATTAAATGGAAGATCAAAAGTAGTTGGTTACTTAATGGAGTTTTTCTCTGTTTCGTTCTCACCAATGATTTCAAGAACATAAGAGAAATCAAGCTGAGAATTGAGGGGAAAAAAAAGAAGCAAAAACTAAGATCAAATCTTAAATGGGCTTTGTGGGTTTACTCAATTTTTCTCTCTTGTGCTTTGACTTTCTTGCCTGGTAATTCTCTCTTTTTTCTAGCTCTTATATTAGATTAATGTATTGATGCTTATGATTTTCTAAAGTTTACATTGCTCACTCTTGTGTTGTGTGTATACATATTTATTCTATGTGATGATGCTTTACAAGTCATGTATACAATCATAGACGGAACCAGTACTTCGCCTTTAGAGGGCAAGGTTCTATAGGACTAATTTCGAGCGCGAATTTAGGAAATAAGTTACTAAAAGTTTAGAAATAAGCAATTTTGAAAAATGTCGTAGGCCCCTTTGGTTGTGTCTTGTGTATAATGTGCTTTCATTTCTTACTGCTTTACTGTTTTATGCAGGCCTGCATTTGCTCTGGGTTATCCTCTGTAAGCTCTATTAAAACCTATTCATTAATGGCTATTTTTTCTTCTAAAAGATAGTTTTTTTTTTTGTTTAGTAATATGCAGTTTGATGATTTATTTCTGTGGATTTGTTTTTGTTGCACATTGTTTCCAGATGGGCTTCTATTCAGGCAATAGAGACTAGTTCAAAGTACCATATGCGCAAGCTGGTCACTTATTGGACTATTTTCTCTTTTATATCTCTTTCTGAGATTTTCTTTGCTGTAATCACTGAATGGTAATTCCTTTTGCTTATATTATGTTTGAGCAATGCGGATCCTCTGTAACATTCATGTAGTCTAATAAATTCTTAATTATAGTCTTGATTTTACCCCTAGAGTTTACTAGTTAGAGTTTAGGTTATAGGAATAAAAACTTCCATTATTATTGACCAATTTCAAATTGAACGGAGAGAAACGATCTTGCACGTCTAGCAAACTGCTTTATGATGTTGCATTCTGTTCTCCAATAGGCAAAACATGGTTGTATTCATTTTTCTTCATGGCTTTTTCTATTTTGATACTTGTCTAGAAAATTTTCATGATGCAGTGAATCTGTTCTATCATAATCTTATTAAGAAATTACCATACATGAAGTATAAGAATGATATTCACATTCTGATCTTGAATATTATCAGTGTACCTTTCTGGCCATACGTCAAGCTTGTTATGATCTGCTGGTTGGTGATACCTAAGTTTGATGGCTCATGCCGTGTCTACCAATGTGTCATTCATCCATGCTTGTCTATCAACCTGCAAGATGTTATCAACTGCTTCTGTATCCGAAAGGAGAAAACATTTCTAATTTCAGCAAAGAAATTCATCAAGGAGAATGGAGCAGATAATCTGGAGAAGCTTATTGCAAGTGAGGTACCGCAAATCCAGGTTAGAACTTAGAAGTAGAAATTAGCCTATTGCTCAACGATTCATTGGCATTTGCTCAACTGCTTATTAATACGTATGTTATCGATTTTAAGTTAGTCAAATTCAATTTCATTAATCAGCTATTCATCTAGGATGAAGTTTATGTGAACTATGCTCCTATTCATGCAAGTAATTTACGTTGCTGAAATTTACTTTAAAGTAAAGATGTTTTTTTATTTGACGCCTGCAGAATTCTATTTTCTTGAAACCAGACTCTATTTCCTCAAGTGGAAATAGCGTCCGTGGCCTCCTTGCTACCGCTGCCCAAAGCAGGGCATTCTACATGGTAGCTACACACTCCTTTTATGGTATACGAATGTGGGCACAAGAAATCGTACTTCTATTTTTGAGTTAAACATCAAGCAGTTAACCATGTAATGAGAAATCATTTTACTCTTCCACGACATTTGCAGCGATAGAACTTCTCTTTATGTCACTTAATGACCAACATGGTGCTTAATCTCTTTCATTTCCGTGCAGGTTGAGCATCCAAAGCCTCTTCTTGTTGAAAGCGAGGAGAAGGAAATTGCAGCTTTTGAGGCTAAAAAGGCGACAGTACCAACAGACAGCACGGGGAAAAGATCTTTAGAGATACACGCTCTGAAGAAAGTCCAGAGAGAATGGACCTGTGCCATGTGTCAGGTGACTACTACAAGTGAGGCACTGTTGAATTCACACCTTATCGGGAAGAAACACCAGACCGTGTGTGAGAAGCTGAATACATGCACATCAAAACAGAAGGCCAAGCCTAAGGAGCTGAATACAGACACATCAAAACAGAAGGCCAAGCCTAAGGAGCTGAATACAGGCACATCAAAACAGAAGGCCAAGCCTAAGGAGCTGAAGACAGACACATCAAAACAGAAGGCCAAGCCTAAAGAGCTGAATACAGGCACATCAAAACAGAAGGCCAAGCCTAAGGAGCTGAATACATGCACATCAAAACAGAAGGCCAAGCCCAAGGAGCTGAATACATGCACGTCAAAACAGAAGGCCAAGCCTAAAGAGCTGAATACAGGCACATCAAAACAGAAGGCCAAGCCTAAGGAGCTGAATACAGGTACACAGACAGAAAAAGGCTCGGAATCTTCAGCTGCCAAAACAAACGACTCTAGTCAAGCTAAAGAGAACCTAAAAAATACTCCACCTGTAGAAGGATCAAGACAGAATACATCTGATAGACCAAAGAACGATCCTATTACCGTTGCTACTTGGCAACAGATGGCTATGAATAACAATGTTGCAGGTGTAAATTCTAAATTCTGGTGCGGTGTCTGTAACATAAGATGTACTAGCGAGATAGTTATGGCCGCTCATCTTAAAGGGAGGAGGCACGTTCTCGAGGTTCAGAGCAAGCCTATTAATAGCAATGCTGGAGTAGTCAATCAGCAGCCTAAACTCTGGTGCAGAATCTGTAATGTTAAGTGTATCAGCGAGATGGATATGGTTGCTCATCTTAAAGGGAAGAGGCACGAACTCGAGGTTCAGAGCAAGTCTACGAATAACAATGCTGGAGTCATCTATCAGCAGCTTAAACTCTGGTGCGGAATCTGTAAGGTTGTGTGTTATAGCGAGGTGGATATGGCTGCTCATCTTAAAGGGAAGAAGCACGAACTAGAGATTGAGAGCAAGCCTATGAATAACAATGCTAAAGTCGTCAATCAGCAACCTAAGTTATGGTGAGGAATCTGTAACGTTAAGTGTACTAACGAGATGGATTTGGCTGCTCATCTTAAAGGGAAGAAGCATGCACTTCAGATTGAGAGCTCGATTACCTCTGCCGGCGAGTTCACAGGCTGGAGGTCAAGAAAACATCTCTTTTGTCATTCAAGAAAATAGATGCTGCTATTTGTACATGTAAATGCATGGAAGGCCTTTTGAGTAAACTTGGTTGTATATCTGGGATTCTGGTTTATGGTGGAAGTAGTGTGAGAATGCCTTATCACTTTGTCTCAAATTGAATGTTCAATTTTCTATTTCAGTTAAATGTTCATCCATAAATACATAAAAAAAAAAAACAGCGAAAGTCTAAAAGAGTTCGAAAGTTGAAATTTTGGACATAGTTGAGAAAGAGGTTAGGATTTGTTTAGGGTTAGCTTAGGTTTTTGGTAAAGGACAAGACTTAACATTAACATGGTAGTGAGGAAAAGATTGGAAACAAACCATCTTATTTTATTTAACGGATCTAAAATGCAAGAAATTCATTACAAATGCATTTGTTTTTATGACTTCCGGGAAGTAGGCATTGCAAGTGATAGTCCAGCACCACTAGGAGGATCCTTCCACTGTTGAGTCACTGTCTTGATCTGTGTGTAAAACTGAACTCCAGCTTTGCCTACAATTTCGAACCATAAAATGGGGGAAAAGGAAGAGCCACCATCATCAGAAGAATCCATGATAGCAAAGCTAGAAAATAACAGATCATGAAAGTAGAAAAGCATTTTCTTACCGTAAAAATTAAGATCTCCTGCGAAAGATGCCTTGGATCCGGTAAATGAGAAGAACGGTAAAGGAACTGGGATAGGTACATTGATGCCAACCTGGTCCACAAAGATGACACCCAAAAGCGTTAGATGTTTGTACGAAAACCTTAAAAAGTTGTGCGCACCAATTCTTACCCTCTTCTAGAGTAAGCTCGTTTTTGCAAGAAAATATCATTAATAGATTAAGAATATAGAAGGATATGATGAATTGCTTACCTGCCCTGCCTCAATCTCAGTCTGAAACTTCCTTGCTGCAGCTCCAGATGTAGTGAAAATAGCGGCACCATTACCATATCTGTAGGATTGGCCACAGAAATACATAACATAACCAGATATTTATATAGTTTAGTGGGATTATGTTAAAATGAGAGAGGAATTACTTGTTTCTGTTTATAATGTTTATTGCCTCATCTAAGCTGTCAGCCTAACAAAGCAACAAGAAAAATTGTAATTAAGCATGTCCATACTATAAGTATGAGAAATCAATTGCAAGAAAAATCAGAAGTATTCACGGACCTGCATGCAAATGAGAACTGGGCCAAAAATCTCCTCCTGTAAAACAACCACATCTAGTTTATATGAGAAAGAGAAAGAGTCAGGCTGCTAGTTACAGATTCTAGCATCCACATGGAAGAACGGGAAGGGCAGCTGTAACAAAAACTGGAGAAAGGGAGCAGATGATTAAAGAACCTTATAGCACTCCATGTCAGAAGTGACATCTGACAAGATGGTGGGACCAATAAAGTTTCCTTGTTCATATCCAGGGACCTGTTGGCCATCAATAGACGAACAATTCAAGGTTGGGATAATTCACCAGTAAATTAAAACCACAATTAATTTAATGCATCTTTCAACCAATTGAACTCGAAAAGAATTCGGAAGACGAAGAAGTATCAGATACCACAATGTCTCTCCCATCAAGTAGTAGTTTGGCACCACTTTCAACACCACTCTGAACCAATATGCATACCCGTTCTTTTGCCTGTTGAATGGGAAAGGTGCCTTGAGAATTGAAAAATGATGAATCCACAAATAATTGATTCATTTAACCAAAAAGTAAGGGATCTTTCTAAATTTTTTATTTTTTTTTATGAAAAGGGATCTTTCTAAAATTGGAGCAAATAATCTAAGCCTCTTTTTTGGTAATATGAACAGTTAACTTCCAAAAAAATTATATACTACCTGCTTACTAATCACTGGACCAAGGTCTGCATCAGGATCTGTTCCAACATTTACCCTGAGAGATTTGGCACGTTCTACTAGCTTTTCTTCCCTACAATGCACATATAGTATTCACTAGCAAATAATAATGATTAATTAATTTAAGAGAGAAGCTTTCCAAGAGAAAATAAATTGAAGCAGAAAGAGTAGAACATAACATGCATAAACTAACCCTTCATTCTTTTTGTAAGGGGAAAAAAAAAACCTAATCCGGCTGTCTTCTAGTGATAACAACAGAAGGTTCCCCAGAGAACAGTGTGGTAGCAAAGACAACATTCTGAATTGCAACAAAGGGAAAAACAAGAGCCTATAGCCTATAGCCTTTGCAGGAAGACTGAAGAATTTGCAAAGAAATTTCGTAAACCACATTGCTCAGATCCCTATGTGAAGACCAATTCTAGGAGGCAGTTTAACTTCGACCATGCATCTCTCAAGCCAAGCATTTTAAATAGGCTGAACAAAAATGATAAGATTGTTAAAGAAACACGCTAAATTGCACAATGCATGTAACGGGAATATACCATGATTTTGAGTCTCCAACAAAGACCACTGTGCTCAGTGCCATGCATCTTTGTCCTGCAGCACCAAAGCCTGCTGCTAATAAAGCATTTAAAGTAGCATCCGGGTTAGCATCAGGCAGTACAATTCCATGGTTCTTAGCTCCCATATTTGACTGTAAGCACGGTCAGAAAATTGGATTAATGAATCTCTCCTTCAACTATTACAAAAAATAATACGTGCCAGCAAATTTAATTGCACTGACCTGAACACGTTTTCCTTTAGCTGATGCTCTTGCATAAATGTGCATTCCAGCCTAAAGAGAGAAATAACATTAGGACATAATTATAATATGCAAGTGAACAGAAAAGAAGTTCAGAAAACAAAATAAAAATCTATTGTTAAATTTAATTCCATTAGCTACATAAACAGGTAAGTATAACTTCAAGATGACAAGTATAACTTCACTGTATTAGGACCAGAAACTAATTAAAAGACATTATGTCCCCTTTGCCTACTGGAAAGACACCAACAAGAAGTTACTTACAGTGTTTGAGCCAACAAATGATACAGCTCTTATATCTTCATCATCACATATGGCATTAACAGTATCCTGCACAAGCAAAAAGCAAGAAAAATTAGCAGTATAGAAATGATAGCCATATTCGTCGAAACATACGATTCACAGATCATAAGTGCATCTAAGAGGATTCAAACTCATGGTTTACATTTGTGCCATGAACAATATTCAGAACACCATTAGGCAGACCAGCCTCCATTGCCAGCTCTGCCAGTATCATGGAAGCCCCTAGTAAACAAATAGAAAAATGCTAAGAGTCAGTAACTAAGAAGGAAATATTATTCCCAAAAAGGATGGGAGAACCCATTTTCTACTGCTTTGTTTTATATCTTCTTTCTTTCTTTCTTTTGACATGCACTATATATCATGCTCACATGACTGAAAACTTAAGCAAAACCATTACCTGGATCTTTCTCAGATGGCTTGAGAACAAAGGTATTCCCACATGTAACTGCAACAGGAAACATCTGCAAAATCACCCTACATACATTAGAGAAGCCATTCTCAATGAAATGCAAAACCCTACTTTAATCACTTCCACATGTTACATGTTTTTTCCACTATGAATTGCTCCTCTGTCTCTTCCAAAGAGAATGAGGAAACGGAGATTGGGAATAAACTGGGATGTCCAGAGGTGAAATAAGTGCAATAAAACATTGAAAGCCAATTGGAAGGAAACAAGGAATTACAGACTAACCCACAATGGTATCATTGCAGGGAAGTTAAAGGGGCAAATCCCAGCACAAACTCCAAGAGGCTCTCTGATGCTGTAGGTGTCAATTCCATTTGATACATTGGCGACGTACTCTCCCATCTGCAAAGTTGCCATCCCACATGCATGTTCCACCACCTCTTCAAAACATATGCCAGAACTTGAGGAACTCAATCACAACAATAACATCCTCTTATATGACAAGGTGTAGGACAGCTACTAACCTAGACCACGAAATACATCTCCCTGTGCATCTTTCAATGTCTTTCCCTGTTCTATAGTTATGTTCATGGCAAGCTTGTCCTGGAACGCGAAATAGACTCACTTTCTTAGAGGCATAAAATAACTAGAAAAACGAAAATGCAGAGTGGCAAAATTTCCCAAGCCTTAAGAGTACCATATTTTTCCGGATAAGTTCTTGGAGCTTGAGCATGATCCGCTGGCGAGTTGTGATTGGGGTACCACGCCAAGATGGAAAAGCCTCTTTGGCTGCTGATACAGCTGACTTAAACTCCTCATTAGTGGTGAGTGGCACCTGAGAAACTACTTGTTGTGTTGCCTACAAAAATCATGGAATTAATTATACGAAGATCATAGGCTGAAGAATATAATACAAGAAACAAAATGCTGACTATTATGCTATAGCTGCTTACAGGGTTTATAACATCAATGGATTCTGATGATCGGGAATCTACAAAGTTACCGCCAATCAAGTTTGGAATCCTCTGAAAAACAAAAAAAAATGCTTCATGAGAGAGAGAGATGACAATTAACCAGCCTTTTTGTGCTATATCCTGATTCATGGAGTATAAATTTATGTTTAACACTATCATTTTCTATAACTACTTCTGACTTTTCATTGGTGAATCACCTATTGAACATGATAGTAAGCTCAAGCAATAGGAAGGCAGGAATTGCATGATATGTTTATAAACTCCTGACGGCCCGAAAACCTGCACTCGCTTTAGTAAGGACAAAAACATTCCTAGAGTTTTTGCCAACAAATTCAATATGGTCCATCCAAATGCTTTAAGACCTCTTTCTGTATCTCATTCCATTATGCAAAAAGTTGAAATGGAACCCCCACAGACAAGCGATCCTACAAAGTTCGGATGCTCTTAGGATGATTGTGATTACAAAATTTTACTGATGATCATTTATTTCAGTTCTCTTTCGCCTTCAATTTTGGTCAAACAATTGGAAGTTAACCATACAAGTAGCATCCAAAATACTCACTACCTCGACAGTCCATTATTAGGATTCACAAACTGATTATCTTCCTCAACTACTTTTCAATCAAATAAAGTAATTCACATATCTTCTAATATATTATACACTCAAAAGGCAATGTCTTTGATCCTTAACACAATCACAACAAGTTCCAGTCTTTTCAACATCTCCTTATAGTTCCCTATGGTTAAAACTCTAATAACCAAAACACCTAAATAATTTACATATGGTTTTCAAATCTCACCAGTGAAGTCCCATGCTTCCATGACGGTTCAGCGGCGGTTGAGAACTGAGAACTTGAAAACGCAAATATCCGATTACTACTCAAGCACCTTAAATTCCTCCCTGAATCGACAAAAGTAGCACATAAAAAAACACCACAAAAGAAACACATTAATTTCGGATTCCTCCACAAATTAACACTCCAAACATACATATAATCAAATAATAATTTTATCATCTCGGATCCTATGTAACACCACGAGCACCACTCGTGTAACATTTCTAATTATAACCTATTCAACACTTAAGATTTTTATAGTTAAGAGTTTAAAATATATGAATACAAAAATTCGAGTGTTACAGAAATTATTATAAAATATCCTAAGCTAATTAGGTTTTATTTTTCATAATTAGAGTGAAAGTATTACACAGAGTTACATAGAATTCGAAGCGCAGTCATTTAATCACTATCATCAAGTATATAATCAAAATGAAAGAAACAAAATTCTACCTCGGTGAAGTGAAAGGCGCAGCATGTTGTTTGAGATGAAAAAAAATTCAAAAGAGAAATGAAGAGCGAATTAAAATTGACTACTTGCTTGTTCTTGTTAATTTATAGGATGACGATGAAGTCAGAGATCGATGGAATCTGGTTATCCCCTGCTGCCTGGAGCTGAAGAGAAGATGTTTGCATTTTATGGATAGCCGTTGGATGTAGGAATATCTGACGGATTTTCTTCAAGTAAGCGAAGAGTGTAGGTTCAGCTGATTTGCGTTAGGTGGCTTTATAAGACAATTTTTTGTTTTTTTGTTTTTTTTTTTTTGTTTTTTTGCTATTTTTATACGATTATTACTGTATTATATTGAGGTAATGAAGCCACGTCAGATCTTCCAATTGAATGATTTTACATGTTTCATATTTTTTTTTTTGTTCTTCTTTTATTCTTCAAGAGTTCAATAGTAATTTTATACTTCTCCTTTATATTGACTCAAACTTTTAACATATTGATCGGAAAAAAAAAAAACATCTTACTATCTGTTTTTTTATGATATTTTAATGTAAATATACATGTTTTTAGAAGTTAGATAAAATTACAATTATAATACACGGTAAAAATACATTTTTATAAATGAAAAGAGTAATTCCTCAAATGCTTTCGGTTTATATTTTTTTCAGAACAAAAAAAACTTCAACCAAAATAAATTCATCATTTCATAAAACCAGGCAATCGAGGTTGTCTTCCTCACTTGGTTTTCTTTGATGATTTCACAATGTGATAAAGGATATGTCACTTCAACTAATTTTTTTGTTTTAGTAATAAAATTATAAATTAAAAGCATTTGAGTAATATGCCATGGTTGTAAGAAGGCATCGTTTAAAAATATGTTTATTTGAGAAGTGAGCGTGAAATTTAAGAGCGAAAATAAACTGATTTTAAAAGTAAAACAAATTAGTTATGAACAATAAAATAAATATTGATACGATTAAATCTTTGATTAGAAAAAAATAATAATAATAATTAATCAGGCCCAAGCCCAACTCCAATTCGGGAAATTTATGGGTTTAGACAGCCCGATTAGTCCGTGGGCCAAGCCCCAGTAGCATGCTCTCACGGCCCTAGTCGAAAAAAAAAACTTGCTTTACGGATTTATCCTGATGCCCATATAATAGTATTTACCAAGGCTTGTGCAGGAAAATACCGGTAGTTCGGGAGACCGGGAATTGAATCCCAACTTCAGAAAAAATCACCTGAAAGTTAAAATATTGGTTTTTTTTAGGGAAAATGACCTGAATGGTCCTCAAAGTATTTATCAATACAAGCTAAGGTCTCTAAAGTATTTCGACTTCCCATAAAGTCTTGAAACTATTTACGCAGCTTTTAAATAATCCTACCACCACTTTGGACGGTGGTTTCCGGCCAAGCATCATCACGCCCAGGGGAAAAATCGTCCCAAAAAATGTATTCCGCATCTTTAAAGCTATTGCAAATGGGTTTCGGCTAATTTGATGATTTGTTGCACCTATTGTATTGTTTTTCTGCTTCAGATTTGGGTAATGAGTTTTTGGGGGGAAAAATGTGTAATTTGGAGTTTTGGTTTTTGAGAAAGAAATCATGAATTAAGAAATGGGTTTTGATCAATTTGATGATTTGCAGCCTATACTGTTGTTTCTGCTCCAGATTTGGCTGATGAGTTTGTGAAAAGTTTGTGTAATTTGGAGTTTTGAGTTTTGGAAGAATGGGTTTAATTTCTGTGTTCTTTTGAGGAGCTTTTTCTTTGTTGACTTTGTTAATTGCTCTCTGATTTCTGTTATCTGGTTCAGTTTTGAGAAGTTTCAACAAGTTTAGGATTCTCAATTGTCATTGTTGAGTAGCTGTTGCTTTTTTTGGGACGATTTTGCCCCTGGGCGTGATGATGCTTGGCCGGAAATCACCGTCCAAAGTGGTGGTAGGATTACTTAAAAGCTGCGTAAATAGTTTCAGGACCTTATGGGAAGTCGAAATACTTTAAGGACCTTAGCTTGTATTGGTAAATACTTTGAGGACCATTCAGGTCATTTCCCTTGTTTTTAAAATCATTTTCTTCTATGATTCACTCTTCCATGTAAAATTAAGAATCGGAAGACCCTACAAATAACTTCTTGAATGCGGATCAGGTCAATTAGACCTTATGATAAAAAACTGTCTAAATCATCATAAAAAGATGAAAGAGAGAATTTAATAATAACGTAGACAATTCTATACAACAAAGTTCAATGCGAATGTTAGGTGACTCAAACTTATAACTTACCAACCTAAGCCTAGGCCTGCAAATAGATACAAACGAATACGAAATTGTCTATTCTGGATCCATATTCATTTTTAATTTTTTCTACCGAATCCGTATCCGTATCCTAACGGGTCCATAATATGTATTACCAGATCCGCTGATTTGGATCCGAATACGGATATGGTAAAACCCATTTCAAAAACTCCAATCCTCATAGTTTTTACTTTTCTATTTTGGCTGATTAAAAACATACATGTTTAATCTAACAATCTTACATATAAGATGCTACTTCACCCCAATTATACTATAAACCACAAATAATTCTACGAAATATAATACAATCCATAATCATATTGTTGTTCAAAGTTCAAAATTCAAATAAAAATAAATAACCAGAATCTCGATCTCATTTCAATATAAATATTCAGAAGCCTTCTCAAAATAAAATAAATAACGCTTGAATAACTATGAATCCTCAAAACAAATCTAACTAAACCACTTGGACAAAATGAACTTGGTAAAATTTTCCTTAATGCTACGATTCTTTGCTTGAACTTGTGAAGATTATCCCATATATAGTTTGATATTATTGATCTTAATGAGACAGAATATTTAGAACTGAAATATATATATATGTGTGTGTGTGTGTTGAAACGAATTCGGGTCTAACGGATACGATTTTTTATATTTGAGATCCGTAACCGTTTTATTACTCTTATACGGATTCGAATCCGGATGTGAGAATATGGGTTTGGAGTTCTTACCAAATCCTAAAAACAAATTCGGATTCGAGTCAGATATGAATAAAAAGCCGACCCGTTTGCAGGCCTACCTAAGCCCACTTGTAATGGAGAAAGAATTTCAATACAATTTTGTGTAAGGTGGGGTCCAGATATATTGGGCCTAGATTGGTGTTATATCCTCACAATCCAAAACGTTCTAAGACGTTTTAAGCAATTTTGCTTAATGGGCTTACGTTCATTACACTCTATACGCTATACTACGGCCTTATAGCAGAGGGAAAAAGTGATAAATAATGATTAATGCGCGATGTCATCAGAATGAACACCAAATAGAGATAGAGAATTGGTAAAGAAATATAAGGTAAAATCGTATTTTTTTAGCCAAGAAAAGGAGATTAGTTCAACTAGTAATAAGAACTACTCCCTCCATTCCTAAATATAAGACTCTTTAGACAATTTGAGAAAATTAAGGAAGTTGTTATTTTCACCTAAATTTCCAATATTATCCCCTACCCTCGCTCTCTCTCACTTCTTTGTCATAAAGAAAGGAAAATGTTGAGGGTATAATTGAAATAAATTGTTGACAACTAATAAAACAACCTTAAACGACAATTAATTTGGATACCTAGATATCTCCTAAATGACAATTAATAGGGAATGGAGGGAGTATTATTTATCCTCTAAAGGTACTTGAATGGTATTTTTTATAGTAAGATTTTGTGATCATATTGTATTTTATTTTATTTTATTTATCTACATATTACATATAAGGGACGAATCCGACACAATCCCTCAATTTTACTAGACAATCCCAAAAATCAAAACGCATCGAATCATTCTATTCAACAATTTTACGAGTTAAGTCGGCGATCCTCTCTTTAACCATTTTTTATTAAATTTAATTTAGAGTAAAAAGCGCTGACGCCCTCTAAACTATTCCCTTTTTTGGTTTTTGACCCTCAACTAAAAACAGTCAAGTTTTACCCCCTAAACTATTTCGGTTTTTGGTTTTTGACCTTCCATCCATATTCTCCGTTACATCATAACGGAAGTCTAAAAAATGGGGGCATTTTGGGAAAATCATATCATTAATAATAAATAGAATTAAATTTAAGGGAAAAAATGGTCTTTTAAGATTTTTTTAGAGGTTGAAATTTACAGTTGGTGGTTGGAGAAGAGGAGTGGTACCCGGCTTCCGGCTTTTTCTGTCACTGTTCTCACCGGCGACTTATTCTTTCTCGTCAGAATAATAGGTTTTTTTTTATAAAAACAAAAATTTTAGGATCTTATACAGATTGCCCAAAAAATGCCATTTTTTGGACTTCTATTATGATGTAACGAAGAATATGGATGGAAGGTCAAAAACCAAAAATCGAAATAGTTTAGGAGGTAAAACTTGACCCTTTTTAGTTGAGGGTCAAAAACAAAAAAAAAGAGAATAATTTAGGGGGTGTGAACACTTTTTACCCTTTAATTTATTCCTCCCAAATAGTAAAATTCTACAATCGGACTCGAATTTTAACGACCTTTAATGTGAGATAAAAGATGGTATGAGTTTAGTGTCATAATTCCACTATTCTATCATTCCACCTACAACCAAACATTACTTCCGATCTTCTTTTAGTTTGCTTGAGCATTTACATGTAGCATAGCATGATAATGATATATCTATATATATATATACACACACATACAGATATAAAAGAAAAGTAAAACAGCTCTCTCAGTCACCACATGACAACAAAAAAGAACAAGGAATCTCATATTCTTAATTAATACTAGAAAGAGCAAAGTTGTAGCACACAAATCATAATCCACAAAACTAAGCTAGGAAGTAAATCATCATGTTCTAAAATGGAAATATTTGATGCAACTCTTTTGTTCCACTAAGAAAACTAGATGGAGTGACGAAGCCATGCGTTTTAGATTGGGGTGAAAAATTGCAATAATATGTTAAACTACATATAAAAACTGCATGTTAGAAACGAATTTGATCAAATATTTCGAAATACATATAAATTTAGTATATTTAGTAGTATTTTTAAAAATCTCGAGGGTCGACTGCCCCTGTTTTCATCCCTGACCAGATGTGATGGGTGTGAAACATGTCCAGTGAGTGAGCAAAGTGCACTAATTAGGGTATGATTGGATTGAGTTTGGCTTGAGTTTTGTCTGATTTAAATGAAATTTGAAGTATTAAATCATTTAGAATTTGGTTTGGGTTTGAGACTGAGACTAAGACTAAAATCTCAAATCCAATCCCAATCCAATCACACCCTTAATGATGATCCAAGCCATCATTAATTTAATGCTTACTTACTAATGAAAGTGTTCTTTAAAAAAAATTACTAATCTACGTGATATACTATGGGCAGAAGATGCTATGATACTAGACAGTTCTTAGATGTGAGATTTCCATATTGTATTCTCAATAATATGTATAGATTTGTACTTCGATTTGTTTTGTAATATCAAATTTTCAAAGCGATAACTTATTTTATTTTTGTTTGTACATTTTGACTAGCTTTTTGCAGCCATTGCTCGATGTAAGGAGCCGTTTTTACTTGTTACAGCCGTTGATTATTTTGAGTTTGGCTTAAATGTATCCAAAAATATTTGGTACGAAAAAAGAAATTATTAATGTGACTTGCATACACTTTTACTATGTGATAAGTCGTGGTTTAATTCACATTATATGCTCTTCATCTATTGAGAAGCCAACACCCGTTAGAATAATTGGTATTATAGTATGTCATTCGATTTTTATGTTGTTGGATCGAATTCTGCTCCCCGTAATATTTTAGGCTGAGTTTATGTGAGAACTTTATATTTTGAAAATAGGAAAAGTGCATGTCATAATGGAACCAAACCAAACTCACTCTAACAAATAGAAAAACTAATTCAGATGTGATGTCATTAATTAGATGCAAAGAAATTCCACTCAACTTTGTTAGTTTGTTGTTGTTCTCCCCACCTCCCTGACAAAAAAAAAAAATCTATTAAACTATAAATAAAATATATTATGGAGTAGTTTAGGACTAAATTATTTTAAAAGTTATTTTTTGGACCAACAAATTCAATATACGTATACAAAAAAATTAATTTATGCTAATTTTCTTCCATATAAGTTAGTTTTTTTCATGTTAAAATAATAATAAATTACTTTTGAACTGAGATAAAATTACTCAATATTCTAGACCGAGTTAATGAAACCGAGAATCTAATTCACCGATAAGCGACCGGTTCGAGTGTCATCCCATACTTGTTGGGGAAGAGATTTCGTGTATCTAGACAGATATGGGCTGATATGAACTTGAGGCCCTGTTTTTTTATCGGACTTTGTCAGAATAAAATTAAAAATTAAAAAGCGTAATTTAAACTTAAGTAATTATTTTAAAAAACGAAGAAACTTGAGCGATTATTAGAACAAAGATTTTTCTAACGAATATCTAACTATGCATGTTAATATAAAAATTAAACTATCGTAAATAATAATTTAAATTATCTTATTTTTCATAGGATTTTCCTATTTCTGATAAAATTTAAATTTTACAATACTTAAATTAATATATATATATATATATATATATATATATATATATATAATTTTGATTTAACTGAATTAACACGTATCTTGACAAACATTAAAAACACTCTTAAAAAGAATGATATTTCTTTGTCAGGTAAAGATTAGGAGACCTTTACAGCTATCAACTACCAATAAAAAACCTTATCATGATCCCATTTTGGTCCTAACCCTTTATTACGTGTTAACCTCCCAAATATTTAGCAGATATCTTATGTTGTTTTTTAATATTTATATTCCGGCTTTGGTACCTTTAAGCATGATTTTAGGACCTTCATTTCATTGGCTAACAAATAAAACAAAACGGCATCAAGAAAAAATGAATTTCCTTTTTAATTATTATCATTCAGAATACCATGATACTCAGTCGGTAAATACAATTATTAAACCTCTTTTTTTATAAACAATTATGACTTTTTATATCACTAAACTATGACTATATATACATCTCTTATCATTTCTCCCATTCTCTACTCTGTAATATAATTGTGAATTTTTTTAAAACGGTACAGTACAAAAATCGATATTATCACATGTTGCTATGGTAAATGAATTTTAACTGGTGATCCTATCCATTCATTTTTTTAAATTTCAATCACATGATTCGATCTCGTTTTGGAGAATGACATCAATGCAATTTCTTTTTCTTGTCCAATTAAAGTACAAGATCTATGTTTAGGAAATACAAAAAAAAGGGTAGGATAATTTAGAGTAAAGAGGAGGTTACTTGTAGAGAGGTGCTGCAATAAAAAAAGTGAAATGCCAACCACAAAATAAAAAATAAAAGAAAAAGGGTGTCATGATTAGGACAAGGAACAATTTTATTATTATTGGTTAGCATAAAAAGGGTTGTCATGTTTAGATATTTCGATGATGGACACTTGGATATGCTTGGCATCTATGAAATGATAATATAAAATTTTAATCCTTTTATAGAATTGTTTTCGTGGTGTCCATAACCTAGGACTTATCGACCTTAAAAAAATATTCCTAGGACTCTCAAAAGAGTGCCTTTTAAAAACCATTTTTTTAAAGAGAATCTCATTGGTGATTGGTGCTCCTTAACTCCAACCCTTGGAGGCCGAGCCAAAGTCACTGTTAGCACCACAAATCAAAGTGCACAAGAAATGGATCCAAATTAATAGGTCAAACTTTCAAATTTTCCAAATTAAAACACTTACTAATAATATACGGATAATTTCGATATGGGACTAAGTGCCATGGTAGAGCTGCAGTCCACTTGACAAAGCAATGCCACGTCGCCCCTTCCAATTTTTTTTTGTCGATTCATGATTAAAATACAAAAAAAAATTTGTTTACGATATGGACACAGTTAAAAGTAAAAAAATTGTACAAATTTGTCACATCACTATAAAATGAGGAGAGAGACAATTTTTTACTTTTAACTGTGTTCATATCAGAATAATCTTTTTTGTATTTTAAATGTGACTGAGAAAAAAAAATTTTTTTTTGGAGAAGCGACGTGGCCAGTCTTTGGCCAAGTGGACTGAGGCCCTACCCATAGCTCTCATCCCATATCAATTTTCCATAATATACTACCTCCATTTCTAAATATAAGAACTTAAAAATTAAAATATTTTTATAATCAAAATATTAATATTACTCTATTAAATAGAATTAGTGGTATACAAATTATATTTAAGAGAGTCATATTAATATTTTAATTACAAAAACATATTAATTTTCGCAACGTATAATAAAAATATTATAGTTAAGAATGGAGGGTGTATCTTATACCTAAACCTAACTTTTATATACATATAGTTATATTTTGTTTGGTATACAATAAACCTTAAAAGTTATGCTCATAAGCATTCGATTAAGATATTAAGAGCATGCTTTGCTTGCTCTAGTTCCATCCCACTCATAGATGATTAAAATATTTTCAATTTTTCTTTAGGATTTTTAAATTTCTTTTAAGCTATATATTTTTTAAAAAAAAATAAAAAATAGATAATTAACAGTTTGTTGATAATAAGACTGAAAATGAAACGCAAAATGAGATAGAAGATCTAAACCGAATATAAGAAGCCTTTCTTCTGATATGATGTACTTGTTAGTATTCATATATAAAATCCAAATTTTTTGAACAGAAAATTCCTTATATCATTATGTGATAGTAGAGATTAAATGTGGTAGGAGAAAATCCGATGGGTCTCCAAACCGTTGAATGGGGACCTAGTCCTCATTGTATATTTGACAAAACTATCTGCAGGAGTATTAAATGATCTGTAAACAAAAGATAAATTGACTATAATATTCCCATCAAGTTCTAATTTAATAGTAAATGTTAAAAGAAATTAACAAATGTAGGAAACTAATTAATATATTTATTCAACTTAACTCGAAATATATCATCGAAGGCATGGTAGCCCAGTGGGTAACATCCACTGTCTGTGACCGAGAGGTCCAGGTTCGATACCCACCTCACACAAGGGGAATGATTTAATTGTCATTTCTTTGGGTTCCCTTGTGTGGGTCTTATACTCCCCTCACAGGGCACCCGCTCAACGGGACTTCTACGGGACTTCTACGACACCCGCTCATCGGGACTTCTACGACACCCCTCACGGGGCACCCGCTCAACGGGCTTCTACTACTCCTCATCTGGTGAGGTCTTATAATTAAATAATTGTAATAAACTAGACCATACTTATAAATGGTCTAGTTTTTTTTTAAAAAAAAACTCGAAATATCAAAATTATGGATGTAGAACTATGCTAGGACGTTCAGGTTACATTCCCAAATACTTATATTTGACACATCATTCTGTTAACTACTTATATTATAGAATGGTGGGAGCACGTAATTTGAAAAATGACTTGTGATGCAACCTCAATATCGTGAAAACTTGAAATCATAGGGACATCATGCCTCCATATACACAAAATTAAAAAAAAATTGAAGATGTTACATCTAGATATAACTACTCCACGTGTATAAACAAATAAACTTACACAAATTTGAATACATAAACCAATTCAGGCCACAAAAGTGGCAAATAATAAAACTAGGTAATATTCTCAGGATTAAAAATAAAAGAAACATCAGGTGTCCTTTTTCTTGAACTCAAGAGTTATCCATTCATGTAACCAATTTTCTTCTTTTAATTTTGGAATTGTACATATCCACGGATTTTTTTTTTTTTTTTTCAATTTTTTTTATTACAATTATTTATTGGACCTCACCAGAGGAGGAGCCCATGTAGGGCGGATAGAAGCCCGGCTGAGCGGGTGCCCCATGAGGGGGAGTAGTAGAAGCCCGGCTGAGCGGGTATCGTAGAAGCCCGTTGAGCGGGTGCCCCATGAGGGGAGTAGTAGAAGCTCATTGAGCGGGTGTCGTAGAAGCCCGTTGAGCGGGTGCCCCATGAGGGGAGTAGTAGAAGCTCGTTGAGCGGGTGTCGTAGAAGCCTATTGAGCGGAGTAGTAGTAGAACCCGGCTGAGCGGGTGCCCCATGAGGGGAGTAGTAGAAGCCCGGCTAGCAGGTGCCTCATGAAGGGGAGTATAAGACCCACACAAGGGAACCCAAAGAAATTGCAATTAAATCATTCCCCTTGTGTGAGGGGTATCGAACCCACAACCTCAAGGTTGTGGGCAGGCCCTTGCCCCACTGAACTAAGGAACCTTTGATACATATCCACGGATGTTGACATGAGCATACTCTATCAAACGCTGTGCGAAAATAGGAAAAAAAAAAATCATCAAATGCAGTGAAAATGAAGTTTATTTAGAATAAACAATATTAGATCAACAAGTTATTAAAAGAATCAACAGTGTCTTTCGCAGCAGTAATTTGGAGGTCTGTTACTCTCTGATTACTTAAAACATTGAAATATATTATAGTACACGAGAAACATTAATTTAAGGAATTACCTCAATGGTAATATATCGTTGACGTCTCACAATTATACTGGTATAAAAAAAAAGGGAAAGAAATAGGGTTTAGTTTAAATTGGTTAATGTTGATAATGGCAGTCAGAGAGACAAAGTATATATTCTTGTTGTTTGGAATTTATGTCTTTTTTTTTTTATAGTTGTAACTTCCTTGCCTACTTTTGGAAGAAAAGGAATATCGTGTTTTTTTCTTTCTTTTATTGGACCTCACCAGAGGAGGAGCAGGGGAGTAGTAGAAGCCCGACTAGCGGGTGCCCCAAGAAGGGGAGTATAAGAACCCACACAAGAGGAACCAAGAATAGGAAATCAAATCCTTCCTTTTTGTGTGAGTTGGGTATCGAACCCACAACCTCTTAATTATGGGCAGGCCATCTCCCCACTGAACTATGGACCTTGTGATAAAAGGAATATCGTGTTGCCAAACAAGTTGCCTTAAAAAAAATATGAACCTCACTTCAAGAACTTTGTGTATATTTGAAACAAAATTGTACTTCATAATATAATGTATTTTGCAGTAGGGTGTGCGTTTCATAATATAATGTATGCAGTATTAGACAATGTTGGATCTGGCAATTTTATATTATGGAATGAAGGGAGTACGACTTTATTACTCCATAACTACTTAATAAGTAAGTCCAATTGTGGGATTGTTCTTGATATCAAGTTCCCTTTTCGATTCCAGGGCGACCCAAAATCCGGTGGTCTTGATGATTATCTACTATCTTGTGAGTATAATCGCACTTTCTTGCAGTTAGGATCTAATAATTATCGTGTAGATAACAAACTTATTTCTAAGGTTCTGCAAAAGGGTGATGTTTTCGTCTTTCCGGTTGGACTCGTTCACTTCCAAAGGAACGTAGGAAATCAAAATGCTATCGCGATAATGAGATGAACAGTTACTCTGGCTCCCGCGATGAACAGTTACTCGCGTAATGAACAGTAGAATCCCTCAAATATTGCAGCTGAATCGCGTGATTTTGGGTGTTTCTCTTCTTGTTATGATTCTTGGTTATTGAAGGAATAAATCTATCTTTCTTCAGGGGGCAAAGCAAAGCTTGCTACACTAAAAAATTCTTCTTCAATTATTGCCCTCAACCTGTTCGACGAAATGCCTCAAAGAAGTCGCCAGCTTTAATCTGCCTTCTTTGTCCGCTGCCCTCTTGGTGACACTCATGGCCACCGGCCAACCGGCGGTAGTGGCTCCTGCTGCCGTCCCGACGCCTTGGAAACAAAAGAGTTTCGCCGAACTTTTATCCCGTCCATCAGCCGCGGCTATCTCCTTACCAATAACTCCACTTGAAGTGTATAAAGGGGAACCAAACCTTGTTATCCCAGAAGATGAACATGATGTTTTAATCACTCCTTGGAGATTTGCTCTTGTTGGAAAATTTCACAAACATGCCCCAAATTTGGAATCTTTACGGAAGTCTTTCCATAAAGTCGGATTCAAAGGGAACTTTTCGATTGGAAGAATGGACTCCCGCCATGTGTTAATCCGTTTTGATCTTGAGGAGGATTATTGTCGTTTTTGGAGACAAGGAATTTGGAATTTTTTCGGATTATCCATGAGAGTTTTCAAGTGGACCTATGATTTCAATGTTCATGAAGAACCCTCCATCGTTCCCATCTGGATTGGTTTTGAAGGGCTACCAATTCACTTATACAACAAATCCAAATTATTTTCGCTTGCAAAGGCGGTGGGACAGCCGCTTGCCTTGGATGCTCCGACTGCAGCCGTCTCTAGGCCAAGCATTGCCAAAGTCTGTGTTGAAGTGGATCTCCTATCTGAATTGCCACATCGAATTAGGATCACTCATGCTAAGGCGGTAAGGGATTTTGGCAATCAATTGTGTATGATGATTTACCGAATCATCGCCTTAATTGCATGCGAATTGGACATCATGTGAGTAAATGTGGGAAGCAGATTCCGCTTGTTAAACCACCTGCAATACAAAGGCTTGTTACGACTAAACCTGCTGAGAGGGACAAGGTGGCGCCTAGGCAAGGTCACCCACAACCGGCGCAGAGAAAGGTTCTTGCTTCTGGTCTAACGGTTGACTTTCCTAAATCGGTTTGGGTCCCAACCGGTGGCCAGTCCACCGACCCATGTACTTCACGGTCCCAACCCGACAGTCGGTCTCGGTGGCAAAGGATAAATCGTTTGGGTCCCTACCGGTGGTCAATCCACCGATCCAAGTACTTCACGAGTCGGCTCAGACAACAACCCCGGTGGCTACTGTTGTTGAAGCTAGAATGCTGAGTAGCGGCTCAGCCCGACCACTAGTGCCTACTCTTACGGTGGTTTCGACTCAGGATTTACAGGTTTCGCAGGCTGTTTTTGGGTCTGCTGCAAAAGAGGATGGCTTGCCGGGTGTTTCTAAGAGTAGTCCTCTCACCGTCACGAGCTCCATTATTAGTACGCCAAACTCCTCGGTGATCGTCATCCGGCGAGTTGATCATTGATGCTCACATTCACGCACTTCGGTCTCCCTCTCATTCCTCCAATGATGCACCTATTACTCTAGAGAAGGAGCGTCGAGTGGAGGTATTAGATGTCTCAGATGCCTCAAACGATATAGCAACATTTCCTTCAACATTGCGGATTATGGATGATATCTCCATTCCACCGCCTCGCATGCAGGATAGGAGTTTGAGGAACTTTGGGTTCAGTAAGGATGATATAAGCTTCCCTTCTGATACTATTTATGATTTGAGCAAGAATTTGTCTTTGAATGAGTTCGAAAGGTTTCATATTGACATGGATGAATTTGAAATCGCCACACGGGCTAAGGAACAAGCAGATGAGGCTAAAATTATTGCGCGCAAAGAAGTGGCGGCCTTAGAAATTGACTTATCATCCTACGGTATGTTTAATGAAGACCTCCCAGAGGTAGAGCCAACGAAGGATGCAGGGTGAGACATTCTCAAGTCCAAAGGTACCCACCACCAATAAGCTTGTTCGAGCGCTTTGAGCGACGACTTTTCGGAGTATGAATATCTGAAGAACTAGTTGAAGAAGATGATTTTATTCCCTGTCACGCTCGCGAAAAAGTAAGAAAAATGCTAAAAGGGACGCTTATAGAGCATCAAATGACGACTCGATATAAGCCTTTTAAGAGGCCTTAGTCTTTTGTATTGCAAATGCGGTTATTAAAGTTGCGAGATGCTTTAGCAAACTTGGCTTGTACCTCACGTTCGACTACTACGCTACGAAGCCTATCCATTATTGGTACTCCATACATTCGACTCAAGTAATTTCATGTTTTTTAGATCTAGTCGGATTACTGGAATTTTAAGAGACTTTGGTGACCTGCTCCACTGCTGTTTTATCCAGTTTGAGCTGTTTCAGTGCAGATTTAGCCATTTCAGTGAAAAAAAAAAAAAAAAAAAAAAACTACTTAATAAGTAAACTTTTACCAATTAATTAATTGTTATCTTGCGTTATATATGATTACTAAAAGAAAAAATTATTAGAGCAATAGAACGTTAGATGCACATATCTTTGTACATATGGAGTTTTTTTTTTGAAGCCCGAAAGGGCGTTGCCCCCGAGGGGAGAGAGCGGAGAGTACTCTAAAAAGGCCAATTAAAACACGCCTCATGTTTGGGGAGGGTATTGCCTCACTAGAGGAGGAGGAGGACGCCTCACCAGAGGAGGAGATTATTGCCCCAGAAGATACGAGAATCGAACACGAGACCTCTGCCCCGTGTTTGGGTAGCTTTACCACTTGGGCTACCCGATTCCCATTGTACATATGGAGTTGAGTGTTGAAATCTTTTCTCCTATTCGTTTCCTTTATCCTTTTAGGGTTTAAGCACGAATCTAACAGCCACCTACACGACCATGCCAGGTGTGCGGATACTATATTGTCACACCTCATGCTACGGATTCGTAATGAAATTCATGACCACTACAAGGAATCCTCTGTTCATTCAGTGTTCTCTTCCCTATCCCACCAATAAAAGAATGATATGTATAAAAATTTTAATTAAAAAATTATAACGTAAAAGAAATAGTGGAACTCATAGAGAAAAAATATACACGTGACAAATATCTATTCGTGGGGACATAGAACGGGGACAGCGATTTTTTACCACTACATACAATGACATATTTAACAATCGTACGTGTTATGCTGAAATGTATATATTTTGAATTGATTATTATTTATAGGTAGTTGAGTCATCTTAATCATCAACCAGACATTTCAAATTTATCTCACATGAGACTGATATTAAGTTTTATCCATCAATATGCAAGGTCACATTCTTAGCCAAAAATTATATTAAACAAAAATAATACCTTTACAAGTAAATTTTTTTTTATAAATAATCCTTTTTTTTTGGGTTAAAAAAAAAAATCATATAATCAAAAGAAATCAAGTTATTCCCATAGTATCATTACAGACCAATCTCTCAAAATAAGCTCCACGGACATCCCGCCACTAGTTGGAATATAAATAATCCTTAACAACTTACACAAAATAGAATAACGGGAAAAGGTGAAAATGGCTAGTGTATCGATAAGGGCTTTCTTTAACCATGAGATGAGGATCTTCTTTAACGTATACCCAGAAAGGAAATAATGATCCCAAAGTCCAAAAAAATTAGTTCCCCACCCGTCAATCATCTATACGTTAGACATTATCAATAAAATTCAAAATCCATTTCAACAACTTTTAGACTCCATCCTCCAATCAAAATCCTCTGAGATTCCGAGGAAACCCTAGATATAAAACATCCATAATAATATTTTTCAGAGTTACGATGCGCTTCTGAGAGGGAGTGATTGAGGTACTCACTTTGAGCTTGTAATTTGTACGTTTTTCTGTTTGTTGATTAATATACGATCCATTTACGATAACAAATATATATATATATATATATATATATATATATATATAACAAAAATTAAGGATGTAAATAATAATATATTTTTTTTTCTAAAAATATATCAATATTATTATCTTAAATATAATTAGTGGCATACAAGTTCTATTTAATATAATAATATTAGTATTTTGATTAACAAAACACATTAAATTTTGCTTACTTAATTTTTTATATTTGTCCTGAAAGTCTTATATTTAAGAAAGGAGGTAGTACTAAAAATTTCTCTAAACGGTTTGTTTGGGTGCTACTGCTACCCCCAAAACTCTCTTGGGTATTAAAACTCAGTAATAGTTTTACCCCCCCCCCAAACCATCCACCCACCCACACACACACACACAAAAATAAAAAATAAAAAATGCTATGCATATAAAGAAAAGCCAAGACTTGCTTCAAAGAGGGTTTCTTCCAAAATTCTCTCTCTCATCCTCCATTATAGAGCTGAAATTAGTAAGCTTTCTTAGAGCAGACTTTATTCCTTTTCAATGCCTTTTTTTCTAGTCAAAATTTCTAAAACTGTGAATGCATTTGGATTTTTTAGATCTCGAAAGCTTTCTATTTTTGTTTACTCTCTATATAATACAGTGATTATATATTATAATTACTAATAAATTTTAATCCATCTTCATCTAGCAGATTAGAGAAAAAAGAATAAAGAGAAGAGAAGGAAGATGGGGAGAGGAAAGATTGTGATTCGAAGGATCGATAATTCGACAAGCAGACAAGTAACTTTCTCAAAGAGAAGAAATGGATTGCTGAAGAAAGCCAAGGAGCTTGCTATTCTTTGTGATGCTGAAGTTGGTGTTATTATCTTCTCTAGCACTGGAAAACTCTATGATTTTGCAAGCACAAGGTCATATTTATTTAATTACTCCTTAATTATGTTTACCTTCTTCTACCTTTATGTTATTTCTCCATTAATAATTAATAAATAGGGTTATGTTTTAGGCAACATTTTCCATTTTGTGTTTGCAGTGTCTTGCATTTGACTCTAGTTTTTTTTACACTTACTGTCGGTTCCAAGTCCGAATAAAGGATGAGGGTTGCGATAGATCTCAGGAGAATCAGTATAAAACTCAGTCAAATCCTATGACATTTACCTAAGGTTGAGGGATGCAACTATTTAAGTAAGAGTGTATCATGCTCTAGTTTAGTTTTTAATTCAAAGGATGTTGTTCAAATGGATTAGATTTTTTACTATGATTTCTATAATTAGTACAATATTAATATTGATCTCATAGGAACTAAAGTCAATTAAGCGAATATAAATAAAAAATAAAATTATTTTTCTCTTAATCTTGGTACCCAAAAAGGGGAAAATAATAATAAGAAGAAGACTACTCTCCTGATCTGAATCAAAAGTGTGTTGGTGATCTTTAAACTAGGATATAAGTGGACTAGCCTGAGGTCTCATGACGTAGAGGTTATGAGTTTGAATCCCCTCCCCGCTTCTTGAATCCTCTATTTCTTATAATAGATAGGTCTCCTACCCAATAAATAAAAACAAATAAAAACAAAATCTCAAATATATGACTACCCACTAGAATCTTGCTATCATAAGTTTTGATGATTAAAAACAACAGCATACTGAAAAATATGTTAATCTCTTGAAAACAAATTCCAGTATCTAGCTGGCTAGCTAGCTTGGAACTGATATATTCCCTCTGTTTCATAATATTAATTCTTTTAGCTTTTCTATTTTTAGGATATATTTTTAAAATTACCCAAAATCACAGTATTTTGATATAAAGAAAGAGAGAGAGGTTGTGGTTGAGACTTATAAAGATGAACTAATTTCCTAGTCATAATAAAAAGCATACTCATGTCTCTCTCTATTTTTTAATTTATCTTAAACTATTTAAAATATTTTATATTATGAAAGATATAGCGTACCTTTTGTGTATTTTTTTTTAAGTTTTACATCATAATCATAATCATGGTGCAAATGTGAAAATTTGGAAGCTCTGTATGCCGAATTTAGATTAGTCTCACCATTTGCGAGGACATGGTGCCCCCACAGTAACAAAAAAGAAAGGTAAAAATTTGGCATCATCAAGTCTTGCATGCAGATTTTTTGCATGCCCTTACTTAAGAGCAGGGTTGATCAAGTTAAAAGTCCTCCCACTTAGTCGGGCTGCTGAGTCACCTTGATTTACATCCTCTAACTAGTCGGTTGGATCGGAGTGTGGGAACCCGAAGGCGTGGATATCGCCTTTTTGTGTAGAGAGAGGGTTGATCAGAATAATTAATATTTTGATGAGCTAGAGACCAGCTTCTCCTAGTGACAGAAATCTTAGTTTACACCTCTTATGTTGTTTAATTTGGGGTTCTAGAAATCATTTATAGCCTTCTTCCTGTTTTATTTTGCTTCTTAAATTTATTTGAACTGGTCTAACGGACCTTAGTCGTCTTTCCAATCATGGAAACCAGAAACAAGAAATATGTTACTCCCTCAATTTCACAATATAAGATTTTTTATTTTTTTTACTCTTTTATCGCTTCTCAAAATGTTTTGCCTTTTGAAAAATTTAAATATTATTTTTCTAAAGTTATCCTGATCCATAAATATAATTTTATCGTTCTCTAGTCTAATTAGTTAAGGGTATGATAACAAAAATACTCCATGACGAAAGGAATTATAGTGTGAAACAGGGAAAATTTATTAGGAACTATATATATGTGTGTGTGTGTGTGTGTTTCTTCATCATTATTTTCGTGTTTTTTCTTAATTTGAACAAGTTTTTTCTTTTTTTATTTTAGATTTGCTAAAAATTATATAAGCCATATCTTTGTAAAAAGATCTAAACGTTGCCAAATATTCATAGAAGATACTTATATTTAGTACATTTGAACTTTTAATGCGACAAACAACTGGTGAGATGCAGACTAGAGCTAGAAACATAGATTAAGATAGTTTTCTTAATGTATATAGGTCTTTTTTTTTCAAATTGAAATAAAAAATATTATCGGGAAAAAGGATGTCGAACTAAGACATATTATTTCAAGTTTGAAGTACTTGTCCACTATGCTAGCGCCTTATTGACTGTTAATGTCTATGGATTCTTTTTAATTAGACTAGCATAAATACTTTAATATTTTTTTTTATCTTTGAAGTCTAAACAATAAACAAAAAACTCTTCTGAAATGATTTGGTTTGTGCATATCTTCTTATCTTAAAAAATTAGCAGCATGAGATCTGTAATTGAAAGATACAAGAAAATGAAAGAGGAGCATAACCATCTTCTCAATCCTTCTTCTGAGATTAAGGTACCTAACTTACTTTCACAATACCCTCCTCTTTTTTTTAGTTTAATATTCTGTTGTTATTTTAATTGCACGCATGATTTTTAGTAGAGTTTGCTTCTTGTTCTGGATAGTAATTGGTGTTTTTTTTTAAATCGAGTTTCGCATGTGAAAAATGAAAAACATCTAACTGAATCGAATGAATTTCTAACTTTGTCATCCTCGAAGAAATGAGGAAAGGCGAAGAGAGAAGGGGAGGGGGAGAGGGAGAGAGAGAGATATGCAATGCTTCTTGTACACATATATTTTACTTCTCAAGTTGTAGAAGATGTCAGTAGTCTTTCTGGAGGGCGTACTTAGATTACAACTCGAATTAGAGACTAAGCTCTTCGGAGTTTCATTGAGATCTACAATCGAATTTTGAGTGAGAAAACGTTTTATATTAGGATTGAGTTGCAATCTAAACGCACCCTATGGTATGCATGAAGAGAAGTAAAACGAAGGTTTAACGGAGGCAAATGTCCGGAAGCCATAGGCGTTGGATGGAAGGTGTTTGCAACTTACTAAAGCTAGGGAAACCCCATGTACTACAATGGAGAAAAAGAAACCTCGAAAGGTATGAAGAAGTTGGCCTTGACTAGCCTCAAGGGAGAGGGTTTTGGATTTGTAACACTGTGTGAACAAGAATAACAAAGTGTACAACTATATCGACTACATCATGGGCAGACTGTCGAGAGAGTTAGCCAAGTGGTAACAGCATAAGTATATATATATATATATATCCATCTTTGTTCATAACCCCATAGATATCTGAGTTCTCGCTTTAAAGAAAACATCAACCAAACAGATGCAAGAAAGTGTTGTGAACAATGGTCAAGGAATTATGTGCAAATATAAGATCATGTGCATAAACTAAAGCAGTTTAGATAATGGTTTGGGGTTTACATGTGGGCAAGGCACGGAGCTAATAAACGCCTTCTCTTTCAACTTGCAGAAGATGAGGTCAAGTCGAGGACATATCTCCGAGGTGCTCACTGCCCGCTAGAGCTGCTAATGGATGAGTCTGCACATAATTCCGTTAAAAGATAGTTCGTTTAACAGGTAGATAATGTCAAGAGAACATTGAAAATTGAACAAGTCAAAGGGGAAAAATGGTACTTCCGATAGAGGAATCATTAATTCTCCCTTCCACATACCACATCCTAGAAGGTATGATTTTCGCCCCTCAGAGAAACAATTGTCAGATAAATAGGAACTTACATGACGTCTTATTTGGCGAAATGTAAGTTCACAGAGTTGCACAAAAGAATGACATTGAGATGTCTCAGCTTCTGAATGTCATGAAAATTAAAATCCTATAATGTAAAAGCACACTAACAAAACATCTCATCGGCCTTGAAAGTCGAAGTATTTCAGGGTATTGTTTATTTCCAAAATCCAAAATGTATGGCAAGAATAAGATGCAATTATGTTTAGTATGGAATAGTTCCAATTTCTGCCAGTTCTTTTCCGTACCACGGAGCTGAATTTGGTTCTAATTCCAGACTGTTCAATCATATTGGCGCTGAAGGTAACAAAATTCCAAAAAACCGACTGGATCTCACCATTCAAGAGATGAAAAAGGGCGACACCATGATAAATGATCCCAGCTAGGGCATTAAGGAAATAACATCAACCGTACTTATTATGTGCGCTGATGGTCCTATAGTACCTGTGTGGAGACGGGAGCTAGGGATGCTTAAACCACTCTGGATAATGAGGTTTCTAGTCATAGTTCCCCCTTACACTCGGGCTATTCTTAAAGATAAAGCATCTTCATCACTATACTCAAGTCCAAGAAATAGATCTCCAAACAGATAAGCCTCTAAAGAACAAAGAAAAAATGTTCAATGGATAAGGAGGAAACGACTATTCGTCACTTGTAGCCATCATAAGTAGTTCATAAAATTTCATGAATAACCATTTTACCTTTAATTTGAGCTTTTTACTCTCACCCCTATGCTTATTCCAAGTCTAACTAGGACAAATCAACTCTGGAAAAAGGTCATAAGGTGTATCTTTTCGGATTAACTATACCTAATTGTTTTTAACACATCAAAGACATCTTGCTAGTACACCTCAACACAAACACCAATCAAAGCCATTTGCACCAAATAGATGATATAAGATAATTATGACACTTCATTTCCTTTCTACTGATTGTTTAAGTGTCCTTCCTCCGCATACTTCACTGGGGATTAAGTAGACTTGCAAGATTATTCCAGGACTACCAGGTTTTAAACCCTTATTTCATTTTCAATCTTATCCAATTTTCATTTCTTTTCTAAGATAAAAGTAGTGGGAGCCTCAGAGGTGTAGATGAATGGTTTCTTACAAAATTATGATTAATTCCCATTCTGCAGGTTCTCCCAAGTTTAGCCAGAAGCTACCTCCACAAACGGTTCCTCATTTCTAAGCCATCAGTTATACTGTAGCTTGTGCAATTCAAGGTTCCCAGTGAGGCATTCAAAACAAAATCCACGATTTGCATAGGTTAGTTCAAGGAAATCAACGCTCACTTTTGTACGTAGTTCTACACAAGCATTCCAACTTAGGAAGTGCTATATTTGGAGTAGTCTAGGATATAGCTATCTCAAAGTATTTATGCTGTTCTAAATGCATACCGATGCAAAAAATTGGGCGCCATGACCCACTTGCATCTTTTCAGATTTTACAGCACCAGAGTATTCGTATTAGATAACCATTATTGGGATTATCAAATCTGAGCATTAACGAACAATTAGACACTGAAGCATCCTTCCTTGACACTGATAAATATGATCCAAAGTGTCACGAATTTATAGAAACTAAAGAAATATCATTCATGATTTATGCATTTATCTAGTTACATTATATAAGAGAAATCTAGAACAATCCTAAGTCTCAGCAATGCATTGATAAAGTCCAATTTAGGATAGAGTTGCCGGATTCTCATTTTGTTGGTTTGATTCACAAGTAAAAGATATTAATGTCAACTGCATATCAATTTCACCGTGTTTTATGCATTAATTTATCAAAATACTAGTCATCTAATACTTGTTTTAATTTCTTTTTACAGTTTTGGCAAAGGGAAGTGGCAAGCTTGAGGCAGCAGCTGCACTACTTGCAAGAAAGCCACAGGTAAGTTCATATATCAGTTAGAAAGAAATGCACACACTCAATGCATCCAAGCACACAGTTACATATAAGCACCCTCATACAAGAATTTTTTTGTGTGATTGATATTAGCCATTTTGAAGAAATTCGGCCCAAATAGCATAATAATAATCATACTGTAGGAAATCTGCCATTAATCTTGATCTATTATGAACTTTATGTTTCATGTAATATACATGACTTTTGTGACGTTCCAGGGAAGAAAAGGAAAAAGAAAAAAAAAAAAACATGAAAGCTTTAGGAGGTTTCTAAAGTAGATACGATGATGATCCAATATCTTTGTCATAGAGATGCTGGAATCATACTTCAATATCTCCTAAACAAGAGTCTATCATCTCATACACCTAATAAGAAACACAAATACTCATGTGGGATGCTGATTAAAAAGAAATTTAAAAAAAAAAAAAAGGTACCTTCTTCTCTGTTCCAATAGGTTAAAGAACATCTGACTTGCAGAAATTACCGTGTACATGGTAAATAGTCAAAGAGCATACTGTCTGGAGCAAGACAGCATTTATAAGGGCAGCCTAGAAGGAGATGTATAATAACTTTAAGAATATTCATCTTTGTTTTTTTGTATAAAGAATTATACCAACCTGCATGGAATTTCTTCATTAATTGTTTCACTTGATGTATATATTTTGCATTCTGTAATCCTTCCAGAATTTGAGAACTTGTAGACATGAAACAGAGAAAGGATCCTTTACTCTATTTGCCATCCTGCAGAAAAAATATGAGAAGTGTAACACGTTAGTAGATCGAAAAAACATATTACTGGCAATCTTTCATAAAAGGCTGTCGTTAAAAATTTAGTAGATCATTGCAGTAACTTATCCAAATAATTTCAGGCAGCTTTTAGGGGAAGAATTATCTGGATTAAGTGTCAAAGACCTTGACAATCTGGAAAATCAACTGGAACTGAGTTTGAAAGGTGTCCGACTTAAAAAGGTAATAACTTTTGCCCAAGAGAAAGATCATGCAAATTTTTTTTACATTATTTGACCTTCTGGACATGTGGTTTTCTTTCAGGAAGAGGTTCTAACTGAGCAGATCAAAGACTTGCACCACAAGGTCTTTTTGAAAAGAAAATCCAGGTTACAAATTTTAATTAAGCTTATATTTGCATCATGTTAAGACTTCAATTCCCGTTGCAGGGTAATCTCCTTCATCAAGAAAACATCGAACTGTATAAGAAGGTAAATCTCGCCCGTCAAGCGAATGTACAACTACAGAAAAAGGTAAACACTCGAACATTACTACAATACAAATGCCAGCTTTTATCTCTGTTTGTTTATTCATAAAAATCCTCTACACAAGCAGAACTTTAGTAAAGCTTGGTTCCAGGTTTATGGCCCGGGATATACAATTGAAGCAGACAAAAACACAGAACTTAACCATGGGATTAGTAATGGGAATGGTTTACATGCACCTATCAATCTCCAGCTAACCCTGCCAGAGACAGATAAGAACGAAACACCAGGAAGTCTAATGAAACTTGGGTAATAATCTCCAAACGAAAATCTTTTGTGGACTTGATTCTTTCTATTGTTTCCGCTAATATGGTATGTAATTAAGCAGGCTGAAGCTGCACTAGCAGGAAGCCGAAGATTCGGCTATCATCAAGCAGAAGATAAAGATACGTTGAGCATGAAAAACATCAGCTTCAGGTTTCACGTTGAATTACTGAAAATTGTTGTAAATTACTAGTTGAGTATGCACAATTTGTGCATGTGATGTTACACCAAAAATAAAATCTACGAAGTGGATGAAGGGATATGTAAGGTTTGCTGTTGCTTAAAAATGTGATCTTTTCTCTAATTGTGGCACCTTATCTTGTTCGACTCGTATTATGTGAAGGTATTTGAATTGTTCGGGATATTCTAACTATCAAACTGAAAACATGACTTAAAACAAAATCTTTCGGGGATTTGACTTGATTAAGTACTTGCTCATAAGATGCAATTTTACTGAATCGTGTTGGAGTTCAATAAGAAAAGGGATCAAAGTTTAAAACTTTGGCTTCTCGTCAATTTTTCTTGTACAGAAATGAAATAAATCAGGAATGTATATACAAAATAGTCACAGTCCCATTGCATAGCAAAGACGAATTTACACAAACATGAAGAATAAGCAGGTCATTTCCAATTCTAGTGATAAAGAAGAAAACAATAAAAAGAAGGAAAATACTCAACATTTGAGAGTTGATGACAATGCTTCAAAAGAATTTACTACAAGAAATTCAGCAGAACACATAATAAATGCCTAAAATACCTAATTTTATTTTAAGGAGATGAAATTCAGCGGCTTTTTATGTGAAACTAAACGCCGCCATTAACTTGACCATGTGGCTTAACAAACCGATACCCCCAACACAAATCAGGGGCGGGGCGGCATTTATTGAAATGCCAGAATTCTTATAGGAAAAGTTGAATCTTTTTTCCCTGAAATGTTCTTGTAAATATTACATCTCACCCAAATCATGTACTCTTATAATTCGCCCTTAAACATATATAAGTTCTTTACTTTACCAATAACCCATTAAGAATCAGAGGACTAACATCTATAACAATACAAATTACTACCAGTTCTTAGCAACTACTCTCTCTAGGTAGATATAGAGGAGAAATGGCAAAAGAAAAGCATGATTGAGGGGAAGATCAAGATCAATTATAGCCATGCATTCATATATCCACCTCAAATGTCATCAAATACAACCCAAGAAATCACATTTCTTCAATTAAAAGATGACTGTGTTTAATCATGAAGAGAAAATTTCAAGAATGGAAAAAGCAAGAACCTTTATACGATCTTGAATGCAATCGTCCCCATCAAAGCTGATCTTAAGGAGCCATTATCCGGAAGATATCCGAAAAAATAGTCTGTCCAACCACTCAAAATCTCAGAATATATCACGTGAATATCTCTCTAATTCAACTTTTTTAACCATCATTATTCTAAAGATAGCAGAAAGGAGATAAAGATCATAAAAAAAAACATCAAAAAAAGAAAGGAGATAAAGATGGAGACAAATATATGAACAAGGAGCTAGAGTAGAGAGCAGAAGAATAAAATATGCGGAAACATTTTTGGGGCGTCCGAGGTTTCGATTTCGACAAATAAATGGAGTACACACACGACAGAAGACTTCTGCATAGAGAGCAAGTGGGCCGCTTTTTTTTTTTTTGTTGTTAGATTCAGTAAGGGTAAAAAGTATCCACACCTTTTAAACTTTTTTCGATTTTACTTTTTGATTCTGAATTAAAAAATATAAAGTTCTTAACCCTGAACTTTTATGTAGTGTTAGATTTTTTCCGTTCAGTCCAATTCCACCGTTAAATCTAACGGAATATCAATATGTGACTCTGACATGACTTAACTCATGAACATTTTAAAAAAAATAAGTCTTGACCGAAGAAAAAAAAAATCAAAACGTGATAAGAAAAATGCGCCAAAATTTTCCTCATATTTTTTTTTTGGTAAACCTATTTTGTTATGAATTTCTCAAATTTTTTCAAATAACATGAGAATGGACCAAATACATATTACTAGTAGTATATATATTGGCAGAAGAGGACAATATATTTTTCCTTAAGCAAAAAAGGTCTAGATAAATATTTGGATGAAGTGCTGTGTATTTTAGATTGTTCACTGGCTTTTTAGAGTAAAGTAAGTTGATTACCTTTTAGCAATTTTCTTATATCATTTTGAATTTTTTTAGGTCAGAATATATATATATTTTTAAAGCGTTCCTAAGTTAAGTCATGTGAGAGTCACATGTTGCTATTTCGTTAGATTTGACGGTGGAATTGGATGGAAAGGGAAACACTAACACTACATAAAAGTTTAGGGTCAAAGACTTTGTATTTTTTAGTTTAGGGTCAAAAATTAAAATTGAGAAAATTTTAGGGGGCATGAGCACCTTTTACCGATCAATTTCATCATGACTGAGCCTACTAAGTGGGACATTGACTACTTCAGTCCACATCACGCTTTTGATTAAAATAATAAAAAATATTCCCCTTTTGAGTGCATTGTTTGAGGCATTTTTATTGTTTTTTTAATCAAAAGAGGGGATGTGATTGATTGTGGGACTAAGTGTGTCTATGTCCCCCACTTAGAGGTCGAGTCTATATCAGAATTTTTCCCTTTTACCCTTAGTAAATCTTGAACATTTTTTTTTTTTTGGATTCTACAAAAATGAACTATTTTTTGTCCAGAAAAAAATACAAATGAATTATTTATTAGAGTTGAAAACAAAACTCAGAAATAAAATAGGGCGACTCTGTTATAGATACATCTCAATGCATTTTGGCTTACATTCTACGCATAAAAATCAGTTCGGTCTCACTTACAAGAGGGAGAGCCACTTCCGTAAGTAAGTTCAAAGTTAATTTTTCATGTTTAGAATGTGGGTCAGCATGCATTTTGAAATAGTATAGAAAAATATTTTCCAAATAAAGCATACAGTGGGATTCGAATTTCGAAATGAAACTCTGTAAATTTATTCTTCACATAGGATTTTGGATCATTTGTATCATTTAATTTATTCTGCGTTACAATTCAAAATAACATATATTTTGCACGTGTGAAACACTTTTTAACTGTTAAATTAAAAGATTTGATGGTTGAAATCGCCTATTTCACAATATATAAACCAATGTTATAAAAAAGTAATCCAACCTGTAAGATTTTTTATCCGATAGCTCACAAATATTATGTAGAACAACTATTGATAAGTGATTTTGCTTTACTTTTGGTGATTTTATCTTGGTTTGTGAGAGCAAGAAGATTGTGCTCCTTCATCAGGATGAAGTGTCCTGGTATTTCTGAAAGAAAAAAAACATTTAGAAAACTACTAGTAACTAAACAAATTAGTGTAGTCTTATCTATTTTCCTGTGGAAATGTGGTCAATGTTGAACACAGTATTCTTTGCAAGAACTTCTGACTACAAATAGAGAGAAAATGAGGAAATATTTTATGCAGGAACTTGTGCATTGGGTACGACGTCCTTAGTGAACTGGGCAACCATCAACCACTATTCCTTTAGCTGTAGGACATGTAGCCAATTCACAGTGTTCACCATTAGTACCCCACCAATTCAACTCCCTGTTCTCCATTCCTACTGAAAAGTACAACAGCACTGCCATGAAAGCCACCCCAGCATCAAGAGCTGCTGAAAGAATATAGTTGTACCTTTGCCACCACTTTTTCCGGTACCGGAAGATAAAGAAGTTGAAAATTGTTCCAACTATGATCCAAGCATTGTAGTTTAGGGGCGTTGCTGGTGGCATAGCACCAGTGGATCCCAAAAGTACTGGAAGGTTGATTAGAGGAATCCAGGATTTCTCTGGAAATGCCCTGTGGAATAGCCAAACTATTATAGGTCCAAGTGCCCCTCCAAAAAAGAACCAATTCATGGCATTGTAGCTTCCTAGAGATTCTTCTAGGTCCTACTAAACCCCATATAACAGATGCATCAAAGAAGACTCTATCTCCAGGGCATGTCCACGGACTGTTCGGCGGAAGAAGGTCATCCTGGCATATGTTCTCTACAGAGTATAGCAGCCACCACGCCACAGCTATGTTAATGGTGCCAGCTACTATTGTCCCGATGAACTGAAATTCATATATATATAAGAATAATAAGAATGGTGTCAGCTATTCACCGCTATTGTAGGAGCAGCCAATTTGTATATTTATTGTCGGTCTCCTATTCATTCCGTTCATACCCTCAATTATTGAGGGCTAAATGAGTTATGTTATTGTTGTTGTGGTGAATAGTACCCCTCTGTTCCAAATTATTTGTCCACATTTCTTTTTTAATCTGTTCCAAATTAACTGTTAACTTTCTAGATAAATGACTCATTAATGATTATTTTTCCAATCATACGGTTACATGGGAGCAAAATTAAATAGGGTTGTTTGATATTTTAGCATATCCTACTATAGAATTTGATGAAACATTAATTCCTGTATAAAATTTAAAGTGGACAGATAATTTGAGGCGGAGGAAGTAATACTTCTTGAATTCATAATTGAAGTAGAGTTTCTTTTTCTTTTTTCTTTCAACTAGTTTATGACTTGTTACTAGAAGCGTAAAAGGGTAACTTACCTGAACCAGAAACATTGATCTTGGGGGAATCTTCATGTAATGGCCGAGCTTGAAATCACTGAGGAAAGAGATTGCCTGAGTCATGCTCATGTAACCATACACTTTAAAGCACACATTGGCAATTGGTCTTCCAGGATATATAATACCCATTATGTACTCTGTTATAATGTTCAAGCCTGGTGTCTGTAAACAAAATCATCTTAGTATTCCTGCACCAATATAAACAGGAAAATCGTCTGTCCCCAACTTATGTTACCATGTTTGTCTCAATCACTCACAATTCATCACGTTTTGTCTCTCTTCAATTCCACTCACACGTAGCGAATTGTGAGTGGTTGAGACAGATATAAAGACATCAGGACAGACAAATTTTTTTTCCTAACATAAATGGTGCGACTGCAGTGAAATTTTCCGCTAAATACCTGATTTGTGGTGGCAGTTATGATGCTGATTGGAAGCGTGAAAGCAAAGGCAATGCCACTAGCAAAGAGAAGACCCCACCAAGGCATCTGAACTTGTTTATTCAAGGCAATGCAGAGTACTAGAGACACTGCAATCGTCCCAGCAAGCAAGGCATAGAACCACCATGAAGGTATATCCTTGTATTTTCTCATTAATCTTGTATGAACATCCTCCTTTTCCTTATAAGAGGCACGGAATCTGTCGTAGATCTCCCTGCAGATGACAATCCGTTCTCAGTAGTTATTCTTTAATACTACCTTAATTTCATAATATAAGTCGTTTATGACATTTAGAAAAAATTAAAGAAGTAAAAAAAACAAAGTACTTTGTTAGTCAAAATACTTTTTGTTTTCTTAATTTTCGTTACATGTTCTAAACGGCTTATATTATGAAATAGAATGAAGGGTACAAAATGAAAGGTTTACCTTCCATAGAAGAAACCAACATGGGTAAGAGTGGAAGCGATTGTAGCAAAACCAAAACCATAAGTCAAAGCAAAGAACATGCTAAGGTGAATCCGACCTTGCTCCTCGTACTTTCCCATATCAATCTCAAACTTATCATTTACAATGGCTGTTATGTTATACTTATGACCTTGTGCTGTAAACAAGTGGGAGGAGAATATGGGGAATTTCTGAGCTCCATACAAGTCGAGACCCCAGTAAGCAGTGGGGATAACTATGTAGATTATAAGAACATAGCCCATGAAAACATTGACAATGGAAAAGAAAGGACTTATAAGAGGACTGAATAGGAATGAGGCTACAACAGACCAATCCAATGTTAAGGCTCCAATTCCAAGACCTCTCATTCCAGAACCTATTTGCTGAACAGTGACTGACTTGGAAAATGACCAACATAGCCATGAGATGCTTGTTAGTGTAGTGAAGAAGTATCCAGGCACCAGGTACCATGAAAAGCTGCATACTAGTGCTATTACAAAGAATTTTGCTCTTGACATCCGATTTCCATCTTTTTCATGCAATGCCCTGCAAAACAATATATATTAGGAAAACATTCTCTTGTTGGTACCCAGGGACGATTCTAAGGGTACCGAGATTTTTAAAAATACTACTAGATATAGTAATTTTTATATGTAGTTAGGAAATTTTATCAAGTTCACCCCCAATTTTTTTTTGCAATTTTTATAGGTAGATCGGTATACCGTTACAGTTTTTCGCCCCTAACAGACAATTTCTGGCTTCGCCCGTGTTGGTACCTATGGAACATCTTTTTCATGCATGGGTTTTGTTCGTTAAAGATCTTCTTCCCTTATTTTGTGTCCTGTCAATAAAAAGTTGTCAAGTGTATGTTTTTTAATTAAAGAATCTGTAACCTAACGGAAACAGTGGAAGCCTAAGGAGAAAAGTGAACATGTGGCAATCACCTATGAGTATGATAGGAATTTGGGATAGAGGATTTTTTCCCAATTCGTTCAAAGATTCCTCACTATTCATGTCTTACTAATGGATGTCATTTGTCTGTTTTTTAATTAAAAAGTGTATAATCTAAAAAAAATAGTGAAAGTCTAAGAAAAAAAGTGAACACGTGACAATTATTTAGTATGGCAAGAATTCGGGACACGTGATATTTTCCCGGTTCGTTCAAAGATTCCTCACTTATTCCTTTTATATATATATATTAATAATTAGAAGAAAATGACACATTTGGTCCCCAACTTATGGGCACAACATATTGTGGCGTTAGAAGTTTATTATTTTGCTATTGTAGTCTTTAAACAACTTCTTTTTTTTTTTTGAAGAAAAGTCTTTAAACAACTTACATCTAACTAATAAAATCTTACTATAACTATAAGATGTTCGACGTCTACATATAAAAAATTGGTACCCAAGGACGATTCTAGGGGTGGGCAGTCGCCTTCGAGATTTTTAAAAATACTACTAAATAAAGTAATTTTTATATGTAGTTCAAAATTTTTTATAATGAATATAAAAAATAAAAATAAAAAACTTCTACGGCTGTAATGTGTTGTAATCATATAATTAAGGACCAAATAGATCATTATTCCAAATAAAAAGAGTATATAGACAGCTATAAAGAAAAACTTCCCTGGTTTTAAAGGTCAGTTTTCTTGTTTATAGTGGTGGAGGGTCACTCAATAGTAAAACCATTATTATAAAATTGACCCCAGCTCCTTCATATAAATTGAGTCAGAGTCCACATCTCCAAGTAATACGCACAATTTATATAAAGGAATATAAAGGAGTTATAGGGTCACTTATACAAAGATGGCGATTGAATTTTCCGTGGTGGAGATGTCTTTGTTTTCTTTTTATTTTGGGTGGTGGGTGGAGGGTTTGGAGGATATATAAGCTATGAGACTCCCATGTGAGCTGTAAGACACCCATGTGAAGGAACCCATTCCCACTGTCCTAATCAAATTGGAAAAAATAAATTGTCGTCTTTCTTAATTAATTATCCTATTTTGGAGATTTTACAAATAGAAAAATCCGAAAAACTATACTACATTTTACTTTACGAGGGCGAGGGGGTGGATGTGGTAATCGATCCCAGGGTGTTACCCCTGGGATGAGTGCCGTTTTCCACTGGGGCATCTTGTTCCCACATACTACATTTTACTTGTTTAAGAATTGGTCTCCTGATGGGAATCGGGTAGCCCAAGTGGTAAGGCTACCCGAACACGGGGCGGAGGTCTCGTGTTCGATTCCTATATCTCCCCATAATGGGGCAAAATAATTTTTGCTCTTTATGAGGCTTATCTTCCCTCCCCTAGCATGAGGCATGCTTCAATCTTCCCTATTTAGAGTACTCTATGCTCTTCCCCTTCGGGAGCAATCGCCTTCGGACGCTCAAAAAAAAAAAAAAAAAGAATTGGTCTCCTGTGACTGGCTAATTGGGGAAAAAAAAACTTTTACCAATATTTGAGAGATTGTGGATAGGCCTTGATTCCATTATGGTACCACAGTATTTTTTTTCCCTTTTCTTTAATGAGGTTGGTTGGTACCACAGTTTATTATTTTAAATGTTTTTTTGGGTCCTTCCTATCCATTTCTTTATTGGAGTGTACTACATAATTAGTAGGAAGACTGCTAGACCTTTTTTTTATTATTATTTGAATAGAAGACTGTTAGTCTTTAAGAAGAATGAATAATCGTTCTCAGTTCCTTTAAAATTAAATATTTACTAACTGATTTATTTATTTCTTAATATTAACTTTAAGCTAAAAGTTTAATAAAACCAGCGCGGCCATCCGTTTGTACTTTTGATTTGGGTGTAGTCTGAATTTGAGAGCTCTATTATTTGGATTATAACGAAATTCAACCCAAATAATAAGACGTTTTCCTTTTAATGGTAAATCGGATGATTCAAATCATAATGAAACTATTTGATAGAATTTTTTATTTGGGATGTTAAAAAATATATATTATTTATGGGAGAAAAAAGAAATGATAAAAAAAAAAAATCAAGGAGTGTCGAATGAAATCATTTTCGCACACTTATTATTTGGTATCTATGTAGCCATTTTTCATTTCCCAAGATTTTCTGATACCCTAAAAAGCTTGATAAGTTACTCTGGGATGGAACTCCAGAAGAAGAAGACAACGTTTTACAGAAAGGTTGTAAGAAAAATAATTGTTTATAAAAACAAAAATTATTTGTTTTTCATTTGGACATATTTTGTGTAAATGTACTGGCACGCGGTTTTAAAAGGATCTCAACAAACCAACAAAGTTTCTATTCACAAAATTCGACATTATACGGCACAATTTCGTTTGGGTTGTGGGGGGAATGGTCAATCTCAATCATTCAGAATTCGTTAGGTGAATATTTTTCTAATTCTATTTTTTATATTTACATAATAAATTGTTAATGATTGAAACATTTATGAACATCAGTTGAATGAGACATGATTTCCTTCATTATGGCACAAAAGAGAGGGATGAGTTTCTTAATACATTTCATAATATAAATTGTTTAGAATATGTAAAAAAAATTAAAGAAGTAAAAAATAAAGGTACTTTGTTAATTAAAATATCAATATTACATTTAAGAGAGTAATATTGATATTTTTATTAAAAACAATTTATTTTTTATTTTTTTAATTTTCGATAAATGTTATAAGCGACTTATATTATAGAATGGGCGTAGTATTGAAAACTCCATTGTGATTAAGTGAGAGAAAAAAAATTAAAACATAAGCCACTGATATAGGAGAATGTACAAGATAGTCCGACAAAATTAACGTTGTCCAACCGGAAAGATACCAAAGCTGAAGACGCATCCGGCGGCAGTACTAGTAGGAGTAGTATAAAAGCATACGTAATGGAGCTGAATAAAAATACTATAACTTACCGGAAAAGTGAAACCTGCACGAGAGTGCTCGGCCACCACATGTGTGCCGGTTCAACCACGTATTTCCTTAGCAACCCGGCCCATCCGTATCCTAAAACCTGCAAAATTCTCCAAACACCTTTGTCAACTATCCATGAAAAGCAACCAGTAGCGTAATCTTATCTTAGTTGGTCATCAAAGACTATCAAGCTTTATTATAGTAAGATTGCCAGTTTAATACATCTTATAAGCAATTAATATTGCAGGTAGATTAACAAGATTTTTACCTAGTGTCTATTTAATCTCAATTATATTAGTTAAGTACAGATACTGGTAATTAAAAAAAAAAAGCACCACCACTTCCGGCTCACTCAATTTTAAAATTGATTTTTTTAATAAATTGAGCAGATCTCACACCTGTCAATATACCCCACTAAAATCATGTGAATGACTCTTGGGCCAGTCTCATAGAAACGGTAATAGAATTGAATTTTTCACCAACTCCTCCACTCACAAGGAGAGAGATAGAGAAACAAAAAATTACACAGGATGTTTGTTTGAGTGGGAGAAGTTATTAATCCTTCAATTAGTTGGACTAGATGCAACCTATATTCCAACCGAATTAGTTGGGCGAGATGTCTAAACATCGGTATTAAAATAAAATAAAAATAAAATTACCTGGGTGGTGATAATAAGAAGCCAACCGGCCAAAAAAGAAATGCTTCTTTGATAAAAGGCGACAATAATATCAACAATGCCAACACCATAAGCAGAACCATTCCCAAAAGCACAACCAGCATTAGCAAATATGGTAATAAGAACGTGCTCTTTCATATTAAACGGGCCTGGATTCAGAGAAAACATTCGTGGCCCGAACCCAGGTATCCGGAACTGCTTAGCTGGCAAAACAGCAGCCATGAAATGGCCTATGGGTAGTGTGGCGACTTGGACCGTAATTTGGGTTATAACTAATGGTTGGGTCCGGTAAGAGAAGAATTGGTTGAGAAATGAGAGTAGGCAACATGATATTAGGCCCAAAAACCACATCCGGAATGTCCAAACCGGTAAAGTTGGGTCGTCTTCGTTGGACACGGTTAACCGGACTTCCTCAATAGGCGAGTTATCGTCATCGTCGTCGTCGTGTTTGTTGGTGGTCATGTTAGGGGTAGGGTAGGGTGGCTCTACTTCAAGAGTTCCCATGGCGAAGAAGAAAAGGATAGATTTGGAAAGAGAGTGATTTTTGGTTTTTTTTTTTTTTCTTTTGCTGGTTTTGGCTATATAGAGTATTGCATGTGCGCTGTGCTGGAAGTTTGACTTAGGTAGTCCAAGAGTGGTTTAATGTGGAAATATACAAGTCCGATGTTATATTATATATTTAGTTATTTTAATAAATGTTGACTAGTTCCAAGAGAGTTGCTACTGAGATATATGTCTAGTTTTAGTTGAGATAATTAATTACACATGTTATTTAAAAATAATAGATTATATAATTTTAATTATCAATCATTTTAGATATTCAGTTCTGTAATCTTAATCCCCAATCTTTTAAGAAAAATAATTTTTAGTTTCAGTTCAAGCTTAATGGGTGAAACTAAGATCGGCATAATAGTATTGAGAACATATTCTTTAGGAGATAAATACTCATTTGTATCTAAATTTCATTCGAATCAAACGCTTAATTGGTGTTTATTGTTGGACTAGTATAACTAGCATGTTCAATACCATTTTCAAAACATAGTAGAAGTATACTCCCAAAATTAATCTTATCTAAACAATTACTGATTTGAAGGAGATGTAGAAATATTTAGTCCTAACTAAGTTTAAACAATAATTCTTGTACTTGTATTTCCTTAAAGTTTTATGTAAAACTTAGATTTTATTTGGATTTAAATGAAGATTGTGAAACTCAAGAAAGAGATGTAGACTTGGTCATGACTAAGCTTAAACCGTAATTCTTATGTAATACTTGGATTTTATTTGGAATCATATGAAGATTATGAAACACCCGTTGTAAAAGTCGTAATATTTTATTCTTACACGACGCGATAATATTTTCCAATATAATTTTTCCAATTAGTCATTGTTAATAATTGATGGTGGTCTGACTCAAGAAAAAAAATGATGAGAGTCCACTAGGAGAGGTATAGATAGGGTAGTAGGCAGTCCGGCTCCTGTGCGGAACCCCCAAAGTTCCGCACGTGCGGGCCGCAGATCCGGCCGTTGATTCAATTTTTTTTTGAATCGACGGCTGGATTTTAAAAATGATTAAAAAGGGCACAAACGTAAATTCACAAATGAAAAAGAAAAAGAAAAAGGGGACACCGAACCGTCACATCAGTTCGGCGTCCCCAAAAATTCAGAAAAACGTCTCATCTTCTTCTTCCTCTTCTTGCTCAAGAGTGAAAAGCTTTGATTTTTTGCTGCTATTCATTCTCCAAAATTTCTTCTTAATCAAGAGTTCTCATTAATTTTTTGGGTCTCTTTTATCTATTCAAAATTTAAGCAGAATGGGAAGAAAAAAAAGAGTGAAAAACTTGGATTTTTTTTGTTGTTGTTCGATTTATGTCTGCTTTGTGATGATTTATATTGTTCGATTTATGATTTGTTTCAGATTTATTTGGTTTTTGTATGGAACAAGCCAGATTTTAAAGAGTTTTTTTTATAGGTTTATGCTTGGTCTATTGAATCTTTTTGGGATATTAGGAGGAGAAATTAAATAATAAAATGAAGATAGAACTTGCTGGGTTTTATTTCAAAGAAGTCATTTGGTGCTTCTGGAATGGATTTCTTGTGAACACTAAAAAACACGTGTTCTTGTTAATGTAACGTGTGTTCTTCATAACTTTTTGGATTGAAATTCTACTTAAACGAGTTTTCAATAAAAAAATATGTGTTCAGTAGACAAAAACACGTGTTCTTCGTAACTTTTGGATTGAAATGCTACTTAAATGAGTTTTCAATAAAAAAATGTGTTCAGTAGACAAAAACATGTGTTCTTGTTAACAGAACATGTGTTCTTCGCAACTTGTGGATTGAAATGCTACTTAAACGAGTTTTCAATAAAAAAAATATGTGTTCAGTAGACAAAAACACGTGTTCTTGGTAAGAGAACATGTGTTCTTCGTAACTTGTGGATTGAAATGCTACTTAAATGAGTTTTCAATAAAAAAAATATGTGTTCAGTAGACAAAAACACGTGTTCTTGGTAAGAGAACATGTGTTCTTCGTAAATTGTGGATTGAAATGCTACTTAAATGAGTTTTCAATAAAAAAATATGTGTTCGAGAGACAAAAACATGTGTTCTTGTTAATGTAACATGTGTTCTTCAGTAACTTGTGGATTGAAATGCTACTTAAATGAGTTTTCAATAAAAAAAATATGTGTTCGAGAGACAAAAACATGTGTTCTTGTTAACGTAACATGTGTTCTTCAGTAACTTTTGGATTGAAATGCTACTTAAATGAGTTTTCAATAAAAAATATGTGTTCGATGAGACAAAAACATGTGTTCTTGTTAACGTAACATGTGTTCTTGGTAAGAGAACATGTGTTCTTCGTAACTTGTGGATTGAAATGCTACTTAAACGAAGTTTTCAATAAAAAATATGTGTTCAGTAGACAAAAACACGTGTTCTTGGTAAGAGAACATGTGTTCTTCGTAACTTTTAGATTGAAATGCTACTTAAACGAGTTTTCAATAAAAAATATGTGTTCATTAGACAAAAACACGTGTTCTTGGTAAGAGAACGTGTGTTCAGTAAACAAAAACACGTGTTCTTGGCAAGAGAACATGTGTTCTTGTTAACAGAACATGTGTTCTTTCAGTAAGACAAATGTCTTCTTGGAAGAGGTTAAAGAGATTTGTAAAGTTAAAAAAGGCGAAAGCAGTAATGGTCAAGCATATTGAACAACGACAAAAAGATGCATAAACCAGTTCATATCTAGATGAAGAAAACATTCACCAGACACTTTGTGCAAAAGATTACCAGAATCTACTAATTCATTAAATTACCAAAAACAAAAGGTCAATTATCACAATATACATAAATTCATTCAGAATTTACTACATTTTGTTTACTAGTATATAAAAGGCCAAAAATACAATTAATTAAACGACCACAAAAAAAGAGTCAATTAACTACAAAAAAGAGCCAAGAATACAATTCATTAATGCCAAGAATACACATGTTCTCCGCAGATATCTCCTCCACCATCAACTTCCTATCTGCAATCTCTTTGTTAATGTCTCATGCCATTATCGAAATCACCATTAGTGAATAACCTTTGAATGAGATGCTTCATATTTTCTATGTCCCGGATATTGCAAGTGTATCGAATCATGCTGCGGATGGTTGCAGTCAAGTAATCCGCATAATGTACTCTATACACAAAAAGAACATGTGTTATGTGACAAAGAACATGTGTTCTGTGACATAGAACACGTGTTCTGTGACAAAGAACATGTGTTCAGTTACAAAGAACATGTGTTCAGTGAGAAAACGCCTACAAAGTTTAAGCAACATTTCTGCCAGAAAAAGCTGGGTTCTTCAAATAAAAAGTCCAATCTCTACACACCATTAAACTGAAAACCAAACATATACTCTTGTTCACGAGCTAAAAGACGTAAACTAACCCGTAAAGTTTGAGCATCAAACTCTTACCGAATCATCCAAAAATCGCAAAAATGTGAGTGAAGCACAGTTATGCCAAAAAACCAAGAAAAACTTACCTTCAGTCCTAAAATTTAATTTAGGCAAAGAACCAGCAATTATCACCAAAATCGGACTTTGTAACCCTTAAAACAGCTTCCTAAGGAAGTATAATCCAAGAAATGGGCTTCCAAATCTTCAAGAAAAACCCAGAAATCAAAGTATTTGTAGCATGAACCTTCCGTAGAGCAAGAACAACACCCAAAAAAACCTCAACTTTTCTCCCGATTTACGAATAGCACCAAGAGAGAAAGTGTCGTCCAGTAAGAAATAGGTTGAACACGATTAAAAAGTGAGAAAGATGATGAAGCCTCAAGAGGAGGAAAAAGATGAAATGGTAGAGGTTTTATGGATCCGAAAGTCTCTTTTACCAATTAAAAGGAAAGAGAGAGAGAGAGAGAGAGAGAGAGAGAGAGAGAAAAATAAGGATTCAAAATTCATTTCCCGCTTAAACTGGACAGATCAAACAATTCGATTCCCATAAATACCCCTCGCTGCATGCACATCGGGATCAAAAGATAAGATCCACTGCACATGCAGGCCGGCCACACATACTGAACCTTTTTGGTTCAGCATAGGAGCCGCGACGGGGTAGTAGGGTATAGTGGGGGAGTGATATGCAACTGGATGGGCAACTGGTCTATTTTTGTTTGTAACTTACTGCTATTTGCATTTTTTTTTCTTTCTTTTTTTTTTTTGATATCAAACCATACTTTGTATCGTACCATCATTTCAAAAGATACAAGAGTTTGAACTTGGAAAGGAATATCTTTCATCCACACCTTAACTTTATTTACATCACAACCCATACGAGCTAATTGATGAGCGACCTTGTTACATTTGCGCTTAATATGGTAAAGCGCAGAACAAAAATCAAGTTTCACAAAATTCCTAATCTGGTTAATAAATTCCCCTTCCATCGCAAGATCATATCATTATTTTGTACATGGTAAGCAAGAGAAAGGCAATCTGTTTCTAGAATATACGGCCATAGTTCAGAATCCTTTGCAAGTTGAATACCGGCAATTTGCATTTGTTTAGTTATTTATCCACTTGCAGTTTTTATTATTATTATTTATTGACGAAATGACTTATATATTACAAAAAAATTTAAAAAGCGGGTAGGGGATTCGAACTGGTCTTGACTCATAAGATCTCAGCCTTGGCAACTAAACCAATGTTTCATTGACAATATTCCACTTGTAGTTGTTCATTTTCTTTTACCAAGAGTGTGATTCAAGATTCTACCCAAAAAAGAGTGTGATTCAAGAACTTCTCTTGGGAAAATAATATTTCAAGTTTAGTAAAAAAAAATTGTTTATGAAAAAAAAATGGATAAAAGTAAAAGAATTTTTTTAGATTATTCTTTAACTTATATTCCACCTCATGAAGATTTAACAGGCATTTGGTGCATCTTTCTCAAGATTGGTTAATATTCTCTCAGTATAAAATTGAATACTTTATTTTCTATTTATTTTATATAAAAAAATTAAAATAAGTCATTCAATTTCAAACAGAAAATATATTTATAGAAGTTATGTATATACACATGAGCCATGTGGATGCCAAATTTCTCTCTTTTTTTTCTTTTCATCAGCAAAAATTAAAAAAGGAAAGAAACAAAAAAAGTATTTTGAAAGTATACTCCTAACATGTGGTGATTTTCAAAGCCAACCCATCCAAACTTTTTATTCAAAAAAAAAAAAACCCTTAAAATATGGTTTACGTACAATGGGAGTGTGAATGCCTGAATTTTAATATTTTGTACAAGTAAGTTAGTCAAAGAATCTACGAATTGAAGTCAATGGTATACGAAATCCTATGACAAAATGAAGAAGGTTGGATATAAGATGGACAAATATGACCTACTCAAGTTTGTCTATTTCTTAGTTCTAGTTGACGTCTAAATTAAATAAGTCACTCCGTTGTACATTAATATCTCGGTCAAAATAAATGATGGGAGTGAATTATGTTTAGTTTAAAATCAAAATTTTAAAAAAATTGAATTATTTTATAAAAATATGTTAATTTTATAAATCAAAATTTTAAATTTGACTGGAAGACAAATCTATTCTAAATTCCCCCAAGTTTCTTTCCAATTATGTTCTAACATTGTCATGGCGAACAGAGAGTATTGAAACAAGTTGGAAAAGGTTCGTTGCAGATTTTTCGTATGTACGGCAATTATGTTTTGTGGGTAAAATAAGTGTTCTTAACAAAACTCTTTTCAACGGTTCTCTAAAATAAAATAAAAATTTATTATTTTCAACAGAGGTAAATATTTATTTTTTTTCCCATGTAAAATGAATGTTTTTTAACACAAGTGTTTTCAATAAAGATGAACACACTTCATTAAATATTGTTTTATATAGAAAAAATAAGTGTTTATACATAAAAAGACAAGTTATGTACAATAATAGAGCAGCAGTAAAAGTTGACTAAGAGAGAAGGGAAGATTCAGAATCTGAGTTAGAATTTCAAATATTCACGACAGCTGTGCTGAATGAGATGGATCTGACCCTCTTTAATTTCTTCCATTCATTATTGTGCTTCAAAGTGTGTTTGTTTCCTCCTAATGTCATTTTCTTTCTTTATTCGGATGATAATAAATGGGGCAAAGACTATGGAGAATGAGATTACTCCATCATTATAAAAAGTCAAGATGTGCAATAATTATTAAATTTTCTTGTAACAAATTAATTATTCCCTCTCATTTTTTGTAACAAAGTAATTATTCCAATGATTCGAAATGCTCTCGTACAGATGATGACTACCAAATTTTATCTTCCTTTATCTCTAGATTATCGGTCTGTTCTTCCTAGACCTAAACTTCAATTTTCTTCATATTGTTTTCTTCCCTTAACAAGCTATTCGGGAAGGTAACTTCTGGAAGGGGGCGAATCCAGCAGTTACTTGTTAGAGAGAGAAAATTATTTTGTGAGGCGAAATTTGGTTCTTCCAAGGAGAGGGGATGGGCAAGATATTTTTTTACATTATATTGGGCGCTGTCGTAATCTCCACCCTTGGATCCTCCGACTTCCGGTTTCTATTCCAGCAGTGGAAAAATATTGGGCCCTTGATTTATAAGTGGGTCTATCTTGATCAAGGCTTTCTGTCACCGACTCATGGGCTCTATACCCTTATGATACATATTAAGTTTCAATCTGTGGGCCGCCAGAGCATCTTAACATTGAATGGGCTGCACATAAAATTTTCTAGCCACATTTTATATTCTTCTATGATTTAAAATGTCACAGGAGTATTGCATTAAGTGTTACAAATTATACGAATGAGAAAGAAATAATTTGATTAGAATTCCGTCACAGGCCAATTTTGCAAACTAATCTCCTTCAAAATTATTAAAAGGTGTCCTAATCCAGTGGGGCAACAGGCTTGCCTATGATTTTGAGATCGTGGGTTCGATACCCTCCGCCTGCGTGTAGCAAACTTTAATCTTTCTTTCTAGGGCTATCTCTTGCTCGTCTGAGACAGTTCTCTCTCTCTCCTATATGAGACAACCGCCCAATCGGGCTTCAAAAAAAAAAAAAAAAAAACTCCTTCAAAATCAAACCTGCACGACTTGTGTTTTATCATCAAAACTTTAAAGTCAGCTAACAAATTTCCTAAGACGTGCAAGAAAATAACCAAAAAAAGGAGGATGAATGAAAAAAAATTCGCCTAAAAAAGATATATAATCAACAAATAATCATTATCGTCTTAGAAATTATGCTTCAATTTAATTACCAACCATAAAATAAAATCTTTAAATTAATAATTGTTTTTGATAAATTATAGTTTCGCCTACAAAATAAAAAATAATGTAAGTAATACAACAGTGAGTATGTGGATCAATTTAAAAATAACAAAAATCATCAACCAATAAATCTTTAACAAAGACACACGCTTTTTTTTTCCGATAGGAATTTGAGGGAGTGAAAATCCTCTGTCCCCATCTCTATCCCAACTAATCAGAATTTAATATATAAATATTTTTTCCAATTATATATATACCGGGTGAATTGTGATTGGTTAAGGATATGAACGGGGACAGATAATTTTTTGCCGAATTTGAGTCACCAAGAGTTTTAATACATCCAGCATATACGTTAAGGATTGTTTTCTCAACACAATTCAAAGTTAATATGTTGATGACTGTTTTTGCAAATAGATTTTTCATTTCTTGAATCGTTCATTTGACGAGTGAAATTAAAATTATTATTATAGTTATTATGAGCAATGTGATAATTATTTCGTGAGAATATAAAATAAAAAAAAAAACAAGTGTTTCTCTATTGTTAGATAAAATATTAATATTTAAAATTTATCAAACAGAAAAAAATCTTTAATATTAGAACAAGCGAGTCGGTTAATATTTGGAGGGATTAGGTAATAATCCTCCATGCAAATTTCACAATGAACATCAAATCATTTGATCCAATGACTATAATTATTTTAACTTAAAATAGTTATTCTACAATTCCGGCTCTTATGCGGAACAGAAAAAATTTCGTACCGTTTCAGAACAATTTGGGACGTCGGATGATAGTTTTAACGGTTCAGATTTGGAGAGAGAAAAGTTACAACTGGACTTAAAAAATAAAAAAATAAAAAAATAAAAAAAATTCTCTCTCAAAATCTGATCCGTTCAAACCTATCATCCGACGACTCAAGTTATTCTGCACGGTGCGAAACTTTTCACGTTCCGTATAGGAGCCGGAGTGGTTATTTTAGCAATTACATCACAATAAATAGGATCCACATGATTTGGAGCACTTTATGTCATATGTCATCGTCATCTTCCAAATGTTAAATTTATGGTGAAACAATGATAAACCCATCATTATTTTGTACAATAGATAAGATTCACTCAATTATATTATCGTCTTTATAAGATTACTTTCACGTGTCACTCGTATAATTTGAATTGAGTCCACATATAAAAGTAAAATCGTCCTAATTAATGTGAAGATGATTGTGAAACTAGTTCACAAGTACGGTCGTAATATGATTGAATTTTCCGATATATAGAAGTACTTGTAATTCGAAATAGATCATTATTTTTTAGGACCCAAATAAGTAGTATCAAGAACACTTTTTAAAAAAAAATTCCCTTTTATTTTTTGAGCGAATTGCCTATTTTAGACCTAAACAATTTTAACTTTTCGGTTTTTAGACTAAATTTTGTTTTCGACATTTTGTAGACCTAAACAATTTACGAAAACCCCGATATAGATTTTTTTCAAATTTCCGACAAAAAACTCACCGACATGCAAAAGCGTATGCGTTTTGACGAGGGTAAAAAAGTCTTTTTCGACTTTACAAAAGCGAAATGCTTATTTTAGACTCAAACAATTTAAACTTTTCGCTTTTAGACTTAAACTTTGTTTTCGACCTTTTGTAGACTTAAACAATTTACTGGGTACCTCGATATAGATTTTTTTTCAAATTTTCGACAAAAAAACTCACTGACATGCAAAAGCTGTATCGTTTTGACGAGGGGTGAAAATGGAGAAGATAGGTTTATAATTTTTTGTTAGTTTAAATTTGGTATTCATATTTATTTTATTTTAACTCACCGAGTACCCAAGTTTTTTCGTGGGAATTGGGTTGAAATGTCTGAAATACTCTTAAAAAGTGCCTCAAGTGTGAGGCACATGACTGACTTGACGATTTTTTACCATCCTACCTACATAACTATATCATTACCATTACAGAAAAAAATAACCATAGCATGAAAATAAATAAATAATCACTCTAGAAATAAAATTGAGTCACCAGCTAAATGTTAGGAAATAAACAGCAACAATGAGAGAGAAAACGAGATCGAAAAATATAAAGAAATACCCAAGAAATTGTTAACCCAGTTATGCCAAATCGATTAGTCTGAAAGTGACTGCTAAACCAGGGATATTTACCATGTAGCGATTCAATATTTATGTTACATAAGTATTCTATTTATAAGTAGAAACGAAATCCTAATTACAATCTTAAGTGGAAACTATGAACAGAAAAGCCCAAAAATTTGGCTATCCCCAAACAACAAGGTAATATGGGGATTGAAGATTTTAAAACCTTGTTGTTCTTAAAAAAGAAATGTGATGGTGGAGAAGATGGTGATGTTAGAGATGTTGATGGTGTTGATTGTGATTATGGTGGTTAGGGTGGAGAAGATGAAGATGGTGGTAGGATGAGAATGGGGAGAATACATGGAAAATGGGTCGGGTTGGATTGGATTTGATTGGGTCGGCTCAATTATTTATTTGTTTTGTTTTGTAAATCTTAAAAGACTTTTTTACCCCTGTCAAAATGACATAGTTTTGCATGTCGGTGAGTTTTTTGTCGGAAATTTGAAAAAAATCTATGTCGAGGGTGCCTAAAGTAAATTGTTTAAGTCTACAAAAGGTCGAAAACAAAATTTAAATCTAAAAGCGAAAAGTATAAATTGTTTGAGTCTAAAATAAGCAATTCGTTTTGTAAAGCTGAAAAGACTTTTTTACCCCTGTCAAAACGACACAGTTTTGCATGTCGGTGAGTTTTTTGTCGGAAATTTTAAAAAAAATCTATATCGGGGTTTTCGTAAATTGTTTAGGTCTACAAAAGGTCAAAACAAAGTTTAGTCTAAAAACCGAAAAGTTAAAATTGTTTAGGTCTAAAATAGGCAATTCGCTCTTTATTTTTTCCTCCATTTTCAAGAACTGCAGGAAAATAATAAAATACATTTTTTTTTTGTAGACCAGTCAGTTAATTAGTGCTCACTATAAGATTTTGATATTAATAGTTTATCTACTATTCATACAATATATTTTATTTGGTTTTTTTTGGTGGTGGGCAGAAAGAAGCTTCAAAGAAAGTCCCAACTCCTTAATAATACCAGAAAAACGTTGATTTTTTGTTGTCTTTCTTTCTTTAATTAGTATTTTCCCTGTTCTTCTGTCCTCCTCATTGTCATCGCTAATTCAAATTCAATCCTTAATCTTTGGATTAAAATAACTTTTAAAAAAAAAAACTCAAGAGTTTGCTGTTGAAGATAAAGAATCCCAGTTGAAGAAATTAATGGTAGCTATTTTATTTCGATTTTTAGTTTATCTGGAATTGTAATTCTAGGTGGGTTTTTGTCTTTTTAATCTGGGTTTGTTTCAATTTTTCGTTTCAGGGTTTGGTTGCTGAATTCTTCTGCTCTGTTCCTTAAAAGGTAAAAAAATATTTTATATTTAATCTCTATGGACCAAGAAAATTTACCACATTCTTTGATTTTAATGATTGATATATTGGAAATTCTTGATTTGGGTCAATGATTCTGTTGCTATTTATATGGTTAACATAGATTTTTTGCTTCATCTGGCTGATTGGGATTGCAATTTATTATGTTTAAGCTTTTCTAAGTAATGCATTTTGGGGTTGAAATAGCAAACTTTTATTGTAATGTGCAGAAGGGCATTGAAGTTCAGCAACAGCCTATTTCATTGATGTAAATTTATTGTTGAGAAAGGAAAAATTGATACAAGGAAATAGATGGAGCTAACCAGAGAAGGATTGAATGGGGATGGGGAATCAGAGGAGATAGAGAGAGAAGTAGAACCATCGTCGCGTAGCTGTTTTATAGAAAATGCCTCTCGAGTATGTTATCCGGGAGCAGTGAGACAAAAAGCTTACGTATTCGATGGCGAAGGGAATTTTTATAATAAGGAATGGGATATTGTAGAGGGTAGAGGAAAAGAGTTTTGTTGGTATCATGTGGAACTTCCTAAAGGGAATCAGAAATTGTCACAATCTGCACAATATCTTATTGATGTACTTTGCCCTCCTATGAAGCTTCAAGACATTCTTTCATTAATTAGCAATGGACCCTTTTGTGGACATGTAGATGGAGCTCTTGTATTTAGGGTGAATTCACCTGGTCCCGCTTCGAGCAAATTTACATTCAGGATTGCAGCGAGAGTTACAGAGAATTCAGTTATAACCGTGTCTTTAGGCCGCGTTCCAAGATTGGGTTTTTCTCCTGTGAATCAATCTCTTCTTTCTGAGATTCCAGCGGTGGAGAGTCCTAATCATGGTAGAGGTGAACCAAAAGAGAGGCATGGGATTGTCATTGCGGAGCATGTTCTTGACTTTCTCCTGAGAATGAATCATTCCGAGGAAGCAGATAATCCGGTACCCAAATCCATTTCAAACCTTGTTGTCCACATTGTCGATACACATGTTGATCACCTTCAAGATGTCGTAACAAATCTTGAGATTGAGTTGGATGCTGTGGAGTTCGAATTGGATAGAGGTATGGTTTACTAAGAGATTCGCTGTAATATTCATATTTTGCTTCTTTGATTATCTCAGTGTATATAAGAAACTGTATCCTGGTTTATTATGTATATCTCACTTGTTATTTTTTCATATTTTGTGACGAAAGATTGGTGCTGTCAATCCGGTTTGGTTCAAGACTAGAAGCTATGTTCTTGCATTTATTTTCTCCATCTCCTGTATCTGAAGTGTTTGTGTTTTAATGCAGGCGGTTTTGCTATGAAGAAACAAATGCTTGATGATAGAAGATTCCCAAAAATGCATCTTGATTTACAGCGCCTCCTGCAGGTAGTTTTTAGCCGCCTTATTGTTTATCCAACTCGGTTGTGCAAAACCTGCAAAATGGAGTAAGTAGTGATGAAATCAAAATCGAAATTCGAAGACTTTATAAGGATTCCATTTAAGTGTGTAGAGATTCAAAAGCTTGTGTAGTACCATTCTCCAAGAGTCTAATGATGAGATATAGATGCTTTGATCTTGCCTATCATTTTACCTTATGCTTCTTCATGTTGATTTCTTTTCAGTGATACGACTCTCTAAGCAAGTCCAAATATTGGATAATTCAAAATACTTATTGTAATAAAAGTTTGATCACCCATAGAGCTCATACATTTTGGTGAGTCGCATTAATCCATTTCTTCGTTGACTGGAAAATTACAGGTGATTGCTCATGGTGAGCAAGTATTTCCTAGAGTGAAGGAAAAGTGTTCTTCAAAAGATTGGTTTGCCAATGAAGACATTAATGCACTCGAAGAGTTAATCGGCCGTCTTAGGCGATTGAAGGAGAATGTCGGATTTATAGTTAATCGTGTTACAGCAATTCAGGCGGGGCTTGACAGTTGGCAGGCAGAGCAGATAAATAGAAAACTATACTATCTCTCGTTTCTTTCCATCATATTTCTTCCGTTATCAATCGTAACAGGAGGTTCAAATCTTGAAACAAATTTATTTCTTTTTGAATTATTCAAATCTTAATGCATCTGATATATCATTTCAAAAACTTGTTGTGTTTGTCATAGTTTTTGGAATGAACGTGGGAGGAGTTCCTTGGACCGGCCAAAATAATCCAGAATTGAAGGATGGTTTCCGCAATGTACTATTGATCTGCGTGGCTATGCTACTATTTGTTCTTTTCTGCTTCCTTTTCCCAGCCCTTTACAGTCGCGTAATGGCTTGGCAAAGAAGGCGAGCCTTAAGAAGAAGTTTGTCACTAAATCGGAAATCTTTCCTCAGAAGGACGTTGCCAATCAGTGAAAGAACGGATAAAGGAGGCTACCTACGACTGTGAGATGAATTGGTAAGGTGGTAATATTTCGTGAACAAATTCTCGGCGTTTTTCTTTTATGATTGCTCTCCCAACTGATTATAGTTAGAATTTTGATTTCAGTAAAGATTTTGGCATCATTTTGCAGGAATATGAAATGTTGAAATTTATGGAAATAGAAGAATTTTAACTTAGGGTCTAATGTAATTTGGGGGTGAAAAATGTACATTACAATGAAATTATTGTTGAAGTGACCAATATTTTGTTACTTCTCACATTTGTTTCTCCAATATAAGCAACTTGCAATATTGGGATGTTTTGTATAGAGTTCATTTTGTTCTTGACTTCTACAACATACCATTAAAAGGCAAATGTTGATGAGTTCATTTTTTATTTTTATTTTTATTTTTTGTAAGTCTATTTTGTTACCTTTTCTTCAAGTGTCTTACTTGATATGGAAGATTGTAATGATAGTAAGAATTTGCTGTAAAAATTGTGAGAGTGGGTGGTATTAAGTGTTGTTTTTGGCTCTTGGAAAAAGAAAATGAATAAGGAAATAAATGTGAAAATTCACTATTTTAATTAATGAGACAAAAATTCTTAAACAAAAAAATCAATCCAAATATACATTATACTTCATTCGTTTCAAATTGATTGCAAAACTCTAATATGAAATCGAAAAAGCGGTTAAAATAAAATAACTATTTTATAATTAAGAATAGATATTTTTTAAATCGGACATAACATGAATGGAGGATGCCTTGACATACCCTTTGACTGGGTTTTGAATTATATGTAGAACAGCTCAATCGACTTTATTTTTTCTATAAAAAAAAATCAGCCGTAAGTTAAATGATTTAACGACACATAAATGTTACATATTCATTAATATATTTCGCGTGTGCGAGAAGATTCCGCATACGGTTTCATACCCAGTAACCTTGAGGCAATTTATATTTTATGTTTTTCCTCTATTTATTTGTTGCCCAAGCAAATACATTTTTCTGTTCATCTCCTCCCTCCCTATAAACCCTAAAAACCCTAGACCAAAACCGCCTAAGCTCTATACCTTCATCTCCAATGGCGTCCGCCGTCCTTCTCAGATCTATGCGCCGCCGTGATCTCGCTTCTGGTTCTCTCTCTGCTTTTAAAACCGTAAGTCTCTATTTTACCTTCACCGATCAAATAATAACTTTCCTTTTTTCTCGCTCTGCTGTTGAATTGTCCTTTCTTTTGTTGTTTTGATACATAATTTTGAGATGGTTTTATGAAAATTTAGTTACAGTTGTGAAGTTTAGATTAATTATGCTTCTCAGATAGCAAGTTGTGTTAATATTTTAGCTATTTTGTATCTGGTGCTAGAGTAGTTAAGCATGTATGGATTTAAAGTTCATTAATTTTGGATTATCAAGAGTAAAAGTTGTAATTTTTAATTTGTTTTTGTACAAAGATAAGAACTTGGTCATGTATTAAGTATTAACTTGTCCAATCTATCATAGACGGAACTAAGGGGCTGCCGTTCCCCATTTACTTTGCTGTATTTTCTCTTATAAATATCAGAATTTTCGGAGATTCAGTAGGAATTTTAGCTTTTGTCTTCTCAAGAATTAGTTACAATTTAAGCTTTGCCCCCAAACATGAAGTTCCTTGTTCCGTGTATGCAATATATATTTTGATTCTTTGCCAATCTATGCCTTTGATATTTTGTGTTTCTATATGTGAGTCATGTTGTATAACTTGGATACCTTTTGTGAGATAGTTAACTTTTTTCTGGAAGTATACTATGTAAAGCCCTTTTGTCTGCATCTAAAGATAAAACTCGCATCTTAGTTGCGGGAGTCTATTCCCTTTGCATTTTACTACACTGTTCTACTCAGTGTTGTCAAGGCGCTGAGGCGCACCAAGGCGCAAAGGGGGCTTAGTGCCTTGAGGCGCAAGGCGCAAAAAAGGCGCACGCCTTTGTAAAAAAGGCGCACGCCTTTTTAAAAAAGGCGCACCTTGAATAAATATTATTATATATTAGGAGAATGCAATGGAGTTTCTTCTTCTTCCTCATCCTCATTATTCTCATCAAAATTAGGCATATTAAAAAAAACTTTAAAACTCACTATAAACACAAAATGCTTAAAAATTATTTGTTTTTATTAAAAAGAGACAATAGAAGAAGATATATATGTAATAGAAGAGCAAAATAGCAAATACAGTAACAAGAAAAGCAAATACAATAAAAAAAATTGATAACAGTAATCACCACCAGTGTAAAAATTGATAACAGACTATCTTGGCACGTGGAGGGAATAGAATTCCTATGTGTCATCCGGAACAAGGAACATATTCACAACACTTTCCTGTACTGAACTCCTTTATGCAAACCAAAAAAAAACATTTTTCTTTTCTTCTCTTCAAAAAAAAAAAAATCTAAAAGTTTCTTTTCATAAAAAAAAATCAGAAAAAGTTTGTTCCAAATAATCAGAAGGGAGGAAGAAGAAGAAGAATAGAAAGATGTCAAAAAAAAATCTCAAAGTTTCTTTAAAAAAAAAAAAAAAAAAAATTCAGAAAAAACAGTGACATCACAATACTTTTCGTTTCTCAAAGTTTCTCTTCAACAACAAATCAGAAAACAATGAAGGTTCTCAAAGTTTCTTTTCAAAAAAAAATCAGAAAAAGATTGTTAAAAAAAAACAATCGGAGGGTAGCGGCCGGCAAGGGAAGAAGAAGAAGAAGGGAGAGATGTTAAAAAAAAAAACAGAACTTACCTTGGAAGAGCAGTGGTCGTCAGAGGGCAGCTGCCGGCAAAGGACAGCGGCCGTCGGAGAGCAGCGGAGGAGGAGAGCAGTGGCAGAGAAGAGCACTCAGTACCGCCTTTTAACTCTGCAGCTTTTTAACTCTAATAATATCCCCTGTTTAACTCTGCAGCTTCTTTTCTTTTCTTTTCTTTTTTTTTATAAAAAAAACACTCAGTACCGCCTTTCTTCTCGCCTTGCGCCTCGCTTTGTGCCTTGCGCCTCTCGCCTTTCCCGATAGGCGACCGCCTCACGAAATTCAGGCGCGCCTCAAATTCTAAGGCGCCTTCATCCTCGCCTCTGCGCCTCTCGCCTCAGGCGCGCCTCAGGCGCGCGCCTTGACAACACTGGTTCTACTTGTCGGACTTTTTGAATATATTCCTATTGTATTTGCTTACTTTTTAGTTCATCGGAATGTTTGGACAGGGTAGGCTTTCCCTGTAGTTACCCACTGTCCTGCCTAGAAAAATTTTAAACTTTTCGGTACATGCCACATGGTGGTTGGAAGTTTTTTCACATAGTAAGACATTATATCTGATTGGATATTATTATTGAAAAGAGTTCCTCAGTTTCAGATCTTACCTTTTCTTCTGTGATTGGAAATAATTCTTTTATTGTTTCCACCCTTGAAATAAAGTCTTACAATATTTTTCTGGTTGCAGTTGGCTGGAAACACCAAGCCATCTTGGAGTCTAGGTTCCAAATGGGCCGGTCTGGCTAGACCGTTCTGGTAATTTTTTATTTTGTGATAATGTCTTCATGCGTGTTTAAATGACTGATCTGAGTAATCTTAGTTTATGTTTTGGTCCTAGTTGGTTGGATTCTCATTGATATTTTCTCTACCTGCACTTCTTAGTCTATATACGCTTGTTTTATGACATTTGCTTTGTCTGTTATTGGCTGTGTTGGCTTATAGTAGATTCAACCTAATTAGTTTTTTCCTTTTATCCATACGATTTTACCATGCAGTTCTAAACCAGTTGGAAATGAAGTGATTGGCATTGACCTTGGGACGACCAACTCATGTGTGGCCCTTATGGATGGAAAGGTCAGGTCTCGATTTGATCAGATATCTGTAGTATATACGTCATTTTGTTAATTAATTAAAATCTTTGCCGTGGTGCAGAATCCTAGGGTGATTGAGAACTCTGAAGGTGCTCGAACCACACCGTCAGTGGTTGCCTTTAATAATAAAGGAGAGTTACTTGTTGGTACACCTGCAAAACGTCAGGCAGTCACTAATCCTACCAACACGGTCTTTGGAACGAAGCGTTTGATTGGCAGACGGTTTGATGATGCCCAGACCCAGAAGGAAATGAAAATGGTCCCATACAAAATAGTCAGGGCTCCCAATGGTGATGCCTGGGTTGAAGCAAGTGGACAACAATACTCTCCCAGCCAAGTTGGAGCTTTTGTTTTGACTAAGATGAAGGAAACCGCAGAGGCCTACCTGGGCAAAACCGTGAACAAAGCTGTGGTTACAGTCCCAGCTTATTTCAATGATGCTCAGAGGCAGGCAACAAAAGATGCAGGGCGTATTGCAGGTCTTGATGTGCAAAGAATTATTAATGAACCAACTGCTGCAGCACTTTCTTATGGTATGAACCAAAAAGAGGGTCTTGTTGCAGTGTTTGACCTAGGGGGTGGTACTTTTGATATTTCCATATTAGAGATATCGAATGGTGTTTTTGAGGTATGAAGAACCTGTGAGCTTTGAACATTTCTTTCCTGCCATGTTGTGTTGATTGTTGATGATTATTCATTTTCGTGCAGGTGAAAGCAACTAATGGCGATACCTTTTTGGGAGGAGAAGACTTCGACAATGCTTTGCTAGAATTTTTGGTCAGCGAGTTCAAGAAAACTGATGGTGTTGATTTGTCAAAGGATAGGCTTGCCCTGCAAAGACTTCGGGAGGCTGCTGAGAAAGCTAAAATAGAGCTTTCATCAACTTCTCAGACTGATATTAGCTTGCCGTTTATCACTGCTGATTCTTCTGGACCAAAGCATTTGAATATTACTTTGACCAGATCAAAGTTTGAAACCTTGGTGAACAACTTGATTGAGAGAACAAAGCAACCTTGCAAGAATTGTTTGAAGGACGCTGGTGTATCTACTAAGGAGGTTGATGAGGTTCTACTTGTTGGAGGAATGACCCGTGTGCCTAAGGTGCAGGAAGTTGTTTCTGCAATTTTTGGCAAGAGTCCAAGTAAAGGTGTAAATCCTGATGAGGCAGTGGCCATGGGAGCTGCTATTCAGGGTGGTATTCTTCGTGGTGATGTGAAAGAGCTGCTCCTCTTGGATGTGACCCCCTTGTCCCTGGGTATTGAGACATTGGGAGGTATCTTTACCAGATTGATCAACAGAAATACTACCATTCCCACAAAGAAAAGTCAGGTCAGTCGTGTCTTGTTTTGAAAATGCAATTGCAACTATGATGCTATATATAAGAGAATTTGTTCGTATTGTAAATGTCTGGTTGAATAGGATCTCATTTGGTTGTTAAATTTGTCACCTGAATTTTAGATTCTCTTTGCATGCGATTATTGCAACATGATACCAATCTTGTTGACTCCTGAATGAGATTGTTGGTTCTGGCATTGCAGGTCTTCTCAACAGCTGCTGATAATCAAACTCAAGTTGGTATTAAAGTACTACAAGGTGAACGTGAGATGGCTTCTGACAATAAAACTCTGGGAGAGTTTGATCTGGTGGGAATCCCTCCTTCACCGAGGGGTATGCCTCAGATAGAAGTCACATTTGATATTGATGCCAATGGTATCGTCACTGTTTCTGCCAAGGATAAGGCTACCAACAAAGAACAGCAGATCACTATTCGTTCATCTGGTGGTTTATCTGAGGACGAAATTGAGAAGATGGTCAAGGAATCCGAGTTGCATGCAGAGAAAGACAAACAAAGAAAGGAACTCATTGATCTCAGAAACAATGCAGACACCACCATTTACAGCATCGAGAAGAGCGTGAATGAATACAGGGAGAAAGTACCAGCTGAGGTGGTGACTCAAATTGAGACTGCCGTTTCTGATTTGAGAAATGCAATGCAGACAGAAAACATTGACGACATCAAAGCCAAACTTGAAGCAGCAAACCGTGCTGTCTCAAAGATTGGTGAACATATGTCTGGGGGCTCAAAGGGTGGGTCTTCTGGAGGCGATCAAGGCGGTGATCAGGCTCCTGAAGCAGACTATGAGGAGGTCAAGAAATAGATGGCCGAGATGGATTTATTTAGATCTTTTCGTTACGCGATACAAGTCATTTAGAGCGTTGTGTATCTAAATTCAATTTTTGTACTAATCCCAAAACTTTTATCAGTAGGTGGTTTTAATTAAATTTTTGTAGCACCATTTGGCTAGCGGAGCAGAGCCTTTGAGGTGGTTTATTATTACTGTAATAAATCTTCAAATACCTTTTGCATTTATTTGTCTATCATATCTGCAAATCATTTTATGGTTGTCGGATTTTCCATTTACCCTGGAGCGCTCTCTCTCTCTCTCTCTCGTATATCTGCATAACTAGGGGTAGATATATATATATATATATATATATATATATATCTATTTCGAATGTGTACTGTGATATGAATAAGGTTTCATATAAAACTGGTGAAAAAATGTTATTGTTAGAAAATATTCACTAGGGTTTACTCATTTTAGGTTAGGATATATGGATGATAATTTTCGTAATTAAAATGTTTTTGAAGTTTCACAGATGATCCGAAACGCATATGTTCTTCACAGATGATCCGAAATGCATATGTTCGGGGTGCTATTTAGATTCAATTGAATTACTCAGGCCAAATGGCTAATTAACCATATAAACGCGAGTTTAATTTTACTTACATTTGTATCTTTTAGTGTATTTTTTTATGAAATATCTTTCAGTGTAGTATTTCACATACTACATCGAAAGAAATAAATTTTCATTTATAAGGAGAAAAAAAAAAAAGGAAAGAAAAAAGTCAACTGTTCTTTTTTTATTATTATTTAATTTTTTGTTTGATGGGTTGGTAAATTATTCAACGAGGACTATATCTTTTTCTAATGGTTTTGATACTGATCGAGTTTTCTTCTACATGTGTATTATTTTTTTTTTTTGAACGAGGACTATATTTTTTTCTAATGATTTGGATACTAATTGAGTTTTCTTCTGCATGTGTATCATTTAATGATATACAAAGTTTTTTTAAAACAAAAAAGAGAGAAAAAAACAACTGGGCATATATATAATGGCGGGCCAATATTTCAAGTGTTAGGAAATCACTAATAGCAGCTCTTCTTCTAATAGCCCTAAACTCACCACCACCACCGCCTTCATACTCCTTCACCACTACTTTCTAACCGGACTTCCATCTTCTCCGCCGTCTTCACCTTCAGCAAAAAGCTTTGGTACTTGCAATAATAATTACCTTAGATAATTAATCATTGCGTCTACTGTTTCCTTAACAACTAACCTTAATTTATATGTGAATTTCTCGTTCAATTCCGTGTTATATGTTTATTTTTAATTGATATTTATCTTGTTCGAACTGTTTAATCAGTTTTCTGTTAATTTTATTTTCCTGAATTGTTGGAAGATATTTTATGAGAAGATAAAAATTGAGGTTTTTTTCGTTGTGAATATTTTTGGTATTTTTAATTATCATTCACCAATAGAATGGAGAAGAAGTGACGTAAGAATCCATTCTCTGTGATATGCTTATTTTCAATTGCTATTTATCTTGCCGAAATTGTTTCGTCAGCCTCCTGCTGATCCTTTTTTGTTTTTTCCTTATCTTAGAAGATATTTTAGAAACTAATAAAAATTGAGACTTTTCATTGTAAGTTGACTACTTACTGTAAAGAATGAAACTGAATGGAACACTGGACATGGTTTCTCCTTCTTGTTCTGGAAATTCTTCAATTGTTCTTTTTATCCACTAGAAGAATGGAGAAAAAGTGTCGTGGACATTAAGAAATAGTGCAACTAAGGTTGTCTTAAGTTCGAAGCGTTTTTCCCAGTAGTAATAGGACATTTGGTGAATAAATTTGCCAGGCACTTTAGTTTTGGCATTTTGTAAGTGCTTTTAGTTGATGCTTTTGATTGTTCTATACAACAGGGAATAATGAGGATTAAGAAAAGGGGGTCCAGTTCTGTAGAACACGAAGAAGTGGTTGATAAACAAGTGAATCCTAGTACTGTTGATAAATTTATGGGAGAACGTTCTAAGAAAAAATTGAAAAAGGGAAAAGAGGCGGAGACAGAGATAGAAAATGGTTTTGATGACCCATCGACCTCAGATATTAATAAGACGAATTCTGCACAACCAATGGAGAAAAAAAAGCAAAGGAAAGCTCGTGACAAGGAGAGACACCGGGCTGATGCCGATGATGATAAGCCAAAACAAATGGATGTGGAGTTGAAAGAAACTGAAACAGTAAATAAGGTGGAACTGTCATCTGCAAGTAGTAGTAGCATGTTGCCTGAATTTCACATTGGAGTGTTCAAGGACCTAGCTTCTGCGGATGCAAGTGTCAGAGAATCTGCTGCAGAGGTATTGGTAATGGAGCTACAAGAAGTTCAGAAAGCATATGATAACCTTGAGAACAAGGAGGTGGTTGAGGGTTCTTTGAAACTGGAAGCTGAGAAGGAAGACGGCTTGAACAACTGTGCACCGTCTGTGAGATATGCTCTCCGTAGGCTTATTCGTGGCGTCTCTTCATCAAGAGAGGTGTGGTACTCTCACTTTGTTTGCATATTTCGTTACCAACTCATCTATAAACTATTGTAGATACCCCCCCCTCCTCTTTTCCCAATCAATCGGCATAATCCTTGCAATGTGTTTCTTTAGATGGAACCATTTCTGTGTAGATATTGTTGTATTTTATCAGGTTGCCCTGCCTGCCATTTATATACATATATTTATCATGGACACCGTTGTAGTACGAACCCTAGGCTCTTGGTTGGTTGAGTTAGAGTTGGGGAAGTTGCTAGATTGCACAACTACCAGCATGTTTCTGCATCTTGTATAATATAGCCATTGCTTTCAGTACCTATACATCATAATGAGAACCTTTGTACAATATTCCTTCAAGTTTAGCTTGTTCTTGCTCAAATCAATGTACTTACACTTTTGTGTGTTTTTCATTGGGCAGTGTGCAAGACAAGGATTTGCATTAGGTTTGACTCTTTTAGTAGGTGCAGTGCCTAACATCAAAGTGGATTCATTGTTGAAGCTAATTGTTAATTTGTTGGAGATCACTTCTTCAATGAAGGGTCAGGTAGGTTAATGTGTCTTCATTTTGTTATCTTGATCTTGTTTCCATTTTGACTTCTGTTGTAACCTGGTAATAAAGGAAGCAAGAGACTGTCTTCTGGGTCGGTTGTTTGCTTATGGAGCTCTTGCAAGATCAGGGAGGCTAACCAAAGATTGTTCAGACATCAAGGAATTTACCAGTGCTCTTATCTCCCTCGCATCCAAGAAGCGTTACTTACAAGAACCTGCTGTTTCAATTATTTTGGAATTGGTTGATAAGGTACTTTATTCCATAAGTTGCAGAATTACCTTTTTCATGCTCTCAGTACAGAAGACTCACCCTTGTAAAGTATCAGAAGGGCAAAACATGTATCTAGAGACGTGTTCATATTTATATCCAAAATTTTCTTGTGAACTTAACTGCCTAGATTGCTTCCAGGATGGGACAAGTAAATTGTTCTCTTGATTGAAAACCTTGATGTATCTGACATGAATTGATACAACTTAAGAGACATTCTTATAGTTTTGTCGAAATATAATATTTTAATTTTGTTAAAAGTAAAATAATATTTTGATTCCATTCTGCTTGTAAAATGCATTGATTGCTTTGGTTAGATGAAGAAAGTAGTCATGCAAAATATGGCTCAATTGTGGGTTCAGAATTAGAACTGTATACTGAGTTAGGATTGCCCACTTCCAATTTTAGATTGCCTACTTGTTTAACAATATTGCAGTAATTATCTCCAGTAGAATTTGACATTATGGTTTAAGTATAAATATACTTACCTAACACAAAACACAAGTACTGCATATTCTTGTCCTTTGGTAGGATTTGTGATAATATTGTTCAGGGTGGTTGTTATGTGTTCACACTCCGTTTGTTGAGAATGTACTAGAAATCTTATTTTTCAAAACCTCTGCAATTGTTTTCTTTCAACTTTCTTATTGCTTTCTTTTCTCTATGTTCTTTTGTTAATTTCTCCAGTTGCATCTCCAATTGATTTGTTGGGCCCATTTGCGTTTCATCTAACTATACTCTTTCTTATACATGACAGTTACCTGCTGAGATCCTGATAGATCAAGTTCTTGAAGTTCCAGGAGTTCAGGAGTGGTTCGAGAGTGCATCTGAAATTGGGAATCCTGATGCATTGCTTCTAGCACTAAAAATGCGAGAAAAGATTGGCATTCATCATACAGCATTTAGCAAGCTTTTGCCGTCTGACTATAGCCCAAGCAAGCTCTTTGCTGGTGACCATCTCTCTTCTCTTGCTAATTGCTTAAAGGTGATTGTGATTTTGTTTTTTGTGAGGTTGAAAGGTGATTGCAATTAATGTTCCTTTCTGCTGCATATAACTTTTTGATATGGGAATTATTATGACATATTTTAAATTTTATCATCATGTTGGATACGTTGGATTTTGCAGGAATCCACATTCTGTCAGCCTCGTGTCCATAGTGTCTGGCCTAATTTGATAAGTCTTCTCTTGCCTGATATGGTTTCACAAGATGTAGATTCAGCTTTAAGCATACAGGCAATCAAGAAGCATAAAAGGAGTCGCAAGGGAAGCTCACTTGAAGAAGATATTGAGAAGAATCTTCAGTCCTTTTGTGATTCTATCATTGAAGGGGCACTTCTAACATCTTCTCATGACCGTAAACACTTGGCTTTTGATATTCTACTGTTGATTTTCCCAAAGCTTCCTGCTTCGTTTATTGAAGTAGCATTGTCTTACAAACTTATCCAGTGCCTTATAGATGTACTCTCTACAAAAGATTCTTGGCTTTACAAAGTGGGACAATATTTTCTAAAGGAACTATCAGAGTGGGTAAAGAATGACGATGTCAAAAGAGTCGCAGTCATTGTGGCCCTACAGAAGCATAGCGGTGGGAAATTTGACTGCATTACTAGAACCAAGACAGTTAAGAATTTGATGGCAGAGTTCAAGACTGAATCTGGTTGTATGTGGTTTATTCAGAGCTTAATAAGCATGTTTCTCGATGAAGGTCAGGCATCAGATGAACCTTCAGATCAAAGTCAAACAACAGATGACAACTCAGAGATGGGTTCCATAGAAGATAAGGATTCTGTTGGACCAGCAAGCCCTACTGACTTTCTGAAAAGTTGGGTTGTGGATTCTCTTCAGAGCGTTTTGAAGCACTCAAAACTAGATCCAGAAGCTCGGTATCGAGTGCAAAAAGATATCTTGAAGTTTCTTGCTGTTCAAGGCCTTTTCTGTTCTTCTCTTGGGACTGAAGTAACTTCCTTTGAACTTGAAGAAAAGTTTAGATGGCCAAAATCAACTATTTCGGGTGCTCTTCGCAGGATGTGCATTGAGCAGCTTGAATTCTTGCTTGCAAGTGCTCAAAAAGGCGAGGGACCCCGTGCAGTGCCAAGTCGCCTTGACTCGAATGATCTTGGATCTTATTTTATCCGGTTCCTTGGTACTTTGTGCAATATTCCTTCAGTTTCCCTGTTTAGAGTTTTGAACGATGATGATGAAAAAGCATTCAAGAAATTGCAGGCTATGGAAGCTCATCTATCAAGAGAGGTATTCCTTTTACCTTCTATAGCACAAGACTAACTTTTTCCAAGCACCAAAAAGACCTCTTTATTACTCGTTCTTGCCCTTCACCCTGTTGGTGCTTGAATCATTAGTGTTTGAAGTTTATTTATTTTTCCTTGTGGCTTATATGGTTCTGTATATGTTATGTTTCTTACTTTTGTTACAACTGTTCCTTGGACAACTTAATTGCCCTTCAGGGTGATGTTTTGTGGCAAAGTGGCTTTTTGTCACCTTGTTTGATCCTCTCTGCTCATACTGTTAATCTGAATCTCTGTGCCAGTTTCATGCTTTTTGTTTCTTATGCATCCCCGCTTCGTTCTAAGGGTTTGAAGCCTGATTGTAATGTTCTATTCATCTGAATTGTCCAAATGGTTGCAGGAAAGGAACTGTGAACTAAGCATGGATGCTAATAAATTGCATGCTCTTAGATACTTGCTCATCCAATTGTTGCTTCAGATACTACTTCGGCCAGGAGAGTTCTCTGAGGCTGCAACTGAACTTATTATATGCTGCAAGAGAGCTTTTGGCACTTCTGATCTTCTCGATAACTCTGGAGAAGATGAGCCTAGTGGGGACGGCACACCTGGCATTATGGATGTACTTGTGGATACTATGCTTTCACTGCTGCCACAGTCATCCGCTCCTCTGCGCTCAGCAATCGAGCAGGTGAGTGGGAAAATAGCAAATTTGGTGTCTTACCAGTGGTTTTCTCATTTTTTCCGCAATATCTTGATGAGCGATCAGTTACTGTTTCCTGATATTATTATTAAGGTTGACAGGCTGATAATTGAGCTGCATTTGTGAGTTAATTTGTTCGACTTCTATACACACAAAAAAAAAAGGAGAAGTCCTTTGTTGTGGCATAGGAATTGGAACAGTATTGTCATCATGCGTGTTAGAAGTTTAGGTTAATCATTCCACTCTATGCCTGAGATTGTTTTAATAAAAGCACCATGTACTTGCAGTGTTGTCAAATGGCGCTCATGGCGCCGCCATGGCGCTATGGCGTGGCGGTTTTTGCAGCCACCGGTATATACGCAATGGCGCCGCCATGGCGCTATAACTTTTGAGTTATTTGTTTGATTCATGTTGTTTTTTGCTTTTTATTACATTATGCAGTGTTTTATACATATTTTGCATATTTTATTGTGTCCGCTATAAGCCGTTATGGCGTCCGCTATAAACTTATGGCATTTTTTTGGCTTGCCGCCATGATCCGCCATCCGCTATTAACAACACTGTGTACTTGGAATTAAGTTAATTGTGCTATCTTACAAACTAATTTTTTGTTTATCTCGTCTTTAGGTTTTCAAATGTTTCTGCAGTGATATTACAGAGGATGGATTACTTCGAATGTTACGGGTCATAAAGAAAGATCTGAAGCCATCTAGGCATCACGAAGCTGGAACTGATGATGAAGATGACGATGAGGATGATGTTCTTGGAATTGAGGAGGCAGAGGAATCAGATGAAGCTGAGACAGGTGAAACAGCTGAGAGTGATGAGCAAACAGATGATTCTGAAGCAGTAGGTGGAGTTAAGACTGTAAGCACAGAACTTCCTGAAGCTTCCGATGATGATGGTTCTGACATGGATGACGATGCGATGTTCAGAATGGACACTTATCTTACACAAATTTTTAAGGAAAAAAAGAACCAAACTGGAGGTGAAACTGCACAATCACAGCTTGTACTTTTTAAACTTCGTGTTCTCTCGTTGCTAGAGATCTACCTCCATGAGAATCCAGGCAAGTTTCCAGTTTCTAAGCTAAATTTGTCCATGATTTTCTAAGCTAAATTTGTCCATGATTCCTTATGCTGAATCGTGCAAGGTTTTTAACAAATCTTTTCTAAGAATAATATGATTGATTTAGCTTGTAGGTCGCCTTCGACTTATTAGATGCACTTTTCTAGTCTAGACAGTTTAAGAACACAAACTATCAGAAGTGAAATGTTTAAAGTATCATCTATACTAATGTAACGGAATCATTTTGCAGTCATCTAGACCCTTCCTCTGTTGCTTCTTCTTATTCTTCTTTCTCTTTTGCTAGTTTTTTTCTATTATTGCCTTTTCTGGGCTGCAATTTTCTTTTTTCTTCTTCTTTAGTGTGTGTTTAGTTTGAGAGGTGGTGGTGGTGGGGGGGTGGGGGTGGGGTTGTTTGGAAATGGTTTTATTATGGGTTATGTCTTATGAGGGGTACTTTCTGGTAATATTCTAACTGTCTGCAGTATCAATGAAAATGATTAAACACAAATGTATGGTTAAATGAAAATTACTTCGTAAGTATACCCCGTTTTCTCCTATAACTCTTTTTTTTCATAACTCTTTTTTTTCATCCTACTATACACAGCATTAACTTTTTCATTGATTATTCCAACCAACTCCATGTGCAGGTAAGCCCCAGGTGTTGAAAGTGTTATCAAACCTCGCTCAAGCACTTGTAAACCCGCATACTACAGAAGGAAGTGAACAACTTAGTCAGCGTATCTGGGGAATTTTGCAAAAGAAAATATTTAAAGCAAAGGATTTTCCCAAAGGCGAGTCTTTGCAGATATCTATACTTGAGGCTATTTTAGAAAAGAACTTAAAGTTAGCAGCAAAACCATTCAAGAAAAAGAAATCCGCCTCCAATACATCAAGTAAGAAGCAGTCAGCGTGGAACCGACACAAGATGATAACTTCACTGGCTCAAAATTCAACCTATTGGACACTGAAAGTCATTGATGCAAGGAACTTTTCTCACTCTGAACTGCAGAAGGTTTTTGATATCTTTGAGGGAGTTTTGGTATCTTATTTTGATAGCAAAAAGTCCCATATTAAACCTGAATTCCTGAAAGAAATATTTAGAAGACGGCCATGGATTGGGCATAACTTATTGGGGTCTCTATTGGAGAAATGTGGTAGTGCAATGTTGCATTATCGACAAATAGAAGCTCTGGATCTTATTAGCGAAGTATTGAAATTAATTGGTGCCTCAAATGCTGATAAAGATGGATTGGGTTTGAAGAAGACGTTGAAAAGCCAGCTTCAGCCATTACGTCAACTGATTCAGAAGTTGGTTCTGAATATGCCTGAGAAGCAGTCAAGGCGAGCAGATGTACGCAAGTTCTGTAGCAAGGTGTTTCAGATGTTAACAACCCATAACTTGACATCATCATTTCTTAAAGAGTTGGAACCTGATGCAAAGGCTGCTTGTGAAGCTCAGCTTGGTGATTCATTTCTTGCCTTGAAGAAGCAGGATGGGTAGTTTCTGCTGGAAAGATGTGCCTCCTTCACTATTATAAGCACAAGAGGTATTGGTACCAATAGTAGCCCGTGAATTAAATTATCTTTGCTAGTTTACTATATATTAGAGATATGGTCATCATGGTCCTCATAAGACCATGCAATTTTGAGTTAAATGTCTTATCTTTTTTCTCAAATTGATATTTGTTCTTGAATTTTCACCTACAAATGCTATTCTTTCATCGTTATTAATCTCTTTTCATATATTTTGTTCAAGGCTTGTCAATCTGTGTTGGCTCAGTTCCTATCTACCTTGAATTGGCCAAGTTAATATTACGGGCATTAAATTTGTGATTCAGAATTTATAATGTCATCGTATTCTAAAAAGTTAAGAAATTAATTTTAATTGTTTATTTTTTTTTTTCAATGATGAATTCTAATTCATAACATAACACAACATATATTCTCATCATGTTAACCCCTCCCAATTTCCTCCCCACGGCTCTAGTGCGGAAGCGGGTGTGAAACTTTTTCCGTTTGCTAGATTAAAAATTTGACGGTTAAAATTGATTAAAAAAAACACATGTTTTTAAGTTAAAAATACCTGTTTTTTTAGCTAAAAACACATGTTTTGAGGTGTTCCATATATACTGAAAAAACTTGTACGAACACCTATTTTTTTAGCTAAAAACATATATACTGAAAAAAACTTGTTCCGCACAGGAACCGGACTGCAATTTCCTACACACCCTCCCAGATTGTTCCGCCTGTTGTTTCCAGTTTTGATTGATGCAAATTGAGAGTTGAAGCCAAATTTAATTTACCCTCAACCCCATAGGAGAACATCTATGTAAATTTTAATTTACTGCTTCTTCCCAAATTTAAAGACTCGCGGCTAAGTAACCAATTAAATGCAAGTAAAAGAATACATTTCTATCTTCAGCTTCGCTTCAAACACATGATGTGTTCATCACAACCTCAAGATTCAAATGTTTCTGTCCCTTTCGACTTGGACAAAGCTAAAAGGCAGCAATACATTTAATAATAAACATGTGGTTCCCAACTTAATTTTGTTGTACTATATACTAATAAAAATAAATAATTTGCTTGCCTCCTCTCTCATATAGTACCACTTTCAAAATCGAAAAGTTCCTAGTCAGTCACCATCAGACAAAGCAGAACAACACGTCCGTTCGTTTCTCCACGAATTGGTATGTTTTTGGGGTCGGTTTCTATCTGCCCGTTTCCTTTTTCTTTTAAATATGCTTGTGATGTGAATTGATGATTGGAGATTCAACAAAAAAAATGTTTTGGGAAAAAAAAAATCATTTTAACTAAATATTAATTAGCCAGTAAAAATGTACAACGGTGTTCTCAACTATCTAATTCTGTCAATTTGCCTGTTCTAACTTATAATAACAACTAAGTGGTGAGGCGACCAAAACCAAACCTTAATCCCAATGGAGGCCTAAAATATTTTCAAAGTCCCCATTACTCATCTAATCCTACTTTTAAACTCTCCCTAGTGAAAACTTTAACTCATCTCAGACCTCAACCTGCAACAACATCAATTGAAATTTTCACAACCTGCAAAATTATTGATTTGGATGTTCAGAAATTATTCCTCAAATGAATGAAAACACACCAAAGATAGGCTTTATATCGTACCTCATCAAACACATAAATGAACTGTTGGAGGAAACCCCCGCAAGGCAAGACAATTCACAATCATCTGATTTCTAAACTGAGGGGTTGTCAAGATTGAGCCTCATCTGCATCGGATTCGCTCCCAGAAGAACTACCGGAATCTGAATCTGTACCAGATACCTCAGATGCATAAGCATTCAAATAATTCTGTTTTTCATCTAACAAGTTTCCAGACCTCAAAGTAGTAAGGCAGGAATCATTACCACTGGAAGAGGAAGAATCACTACTTGAGCTACCCGAACTGCTGGAACTACTACTAGCAGCATTGCCATTATCTTGCGGGGCAACAACTTCATCCTTCTCAATCTCCACTGGTGGGAAGTTAGTATCAGGCATATCATCATCAACATCATCCTTCTCAATCTCCACTGGTGGGAAGTTTGTATCAGGCATATCATCATCAATGTCGACATCTTCATCCCCACCAGCTTCTCCCTTCCTGGGCTTCTTACCGGCATTGTTTCTTTCGCTTCTAGCACCCTGCAGAATAGATAAGAAGAATCATCAATTAATGACCTAAGAACACAACTTTCGAAGCTAAAGATAATAAGTTACATAGCACATTATGCATTACCATATCAGCCTCAGCAGTTGAGGTATTTGGAACAGTTGTGGTATTGCTGTAGTTGTTCATCATCAAAGCTTGTCTCTTTGTTTTGCTCACCATCTTTTTCCAGTTAGTTACAAACCTATCAAGTTCCCAAAGAGTCTCTGTGTCAAGTGCCTCAATGTCTAGCTCAATCTCATCACCGTCTTGAGCCAATTGCTCATTCCTCTTCCTTATAATCTGCACTAATTGAGGCATTTTCTCTTGAGGCAAACTCTGCAACCCTACCCCAAGCTTATGTTTTTCCTCCATGCTCATCTCTCTCTTATTTGGGTCCTTGGCCCTTGGTTTCGGCTGCTTTGGCACAGAAGCCTTAGCCACCACCATCTGCTGGGCCTGGGCCTGGGACTGGGACGCCTGCGGTTTAACAGGCGGAGCAGCACTCTTAGGAGATGGAGTGGGCTCAGGGGACTGAGCTTTCGGAGGAGCCACTGCAGGAGGTGGTGGATTTGAAGGCGTTGAAGCACTAGAATGAGTCTGCACTCGCTCATGTTTCTTCTGAATAGGGCTCGCTTTCGGCTTCTTTGTCCTTTCAGGAGTGGGTATGTGATTCCACGAACTCCCTTGCAATTCCTCAGCTAAACCTCCACCTACACTGCTCCGACCACCACCACCACCGCCAAAATACTCCCTCTTTTCATTATCAATCCTTTGCTGGATCGGTCTAAACAAATCTTCGAATTTCGCAAGAAGCATTTCAGCCCAACCATTAACTTGATCTGTTTTGGGGTTATACAACAACGCATTGTTAAAAGTCAACCTTACATCTGCAGCAAATTCAGCAGCTGTAGGATATAAATTCTTAGCCAAATTAGATTTCACTGTCCCCAAATCCATCGGCCGTTTCACAATCTGATGATAATCGTGAAGTCCAAAAGATTCAGCATCCACAGGAGTATTAAAAATCCAACCATTCTTATGTTTCATAAGCTTTGTCAATATCTGCCGGCATTCTTTCGTCATAGCCTCATCCATAGGACACACGACATTCCCAACGCGACCGCCATTATCATACCCACCCGAAAATCTCTTCGGATCCTTATCAGCGGATCGGAAAGGAATTTGGGGCCTTTTATTTCCAGACAATTTCTTCGTCTTTCCTTGCGATTTGTTTCCGCAACTGAATTGACCGGACTCGATTCGATCTCGCAAATCGCGGATCTGTTCGAGTTCCGATGACAACCGCTTCCGTAGCTCAACAAGCTCACTTTTTGAATAAGACGAAACCGAGTACGTTAAATACCCGCCCGAATTAAACCCGTTGCGGTTAATTTCGGGTTTGTGAACAAAGGAATAAGCATCGTCAGATGCCGTCTGTGTGAAGGCCGGCGACGAATCGTCCTTATTATTATGACGACCGCCGTTGCCGTTGGCTGTTTGTTGGTGAAATTGCTTCTGTTTCTTTTTAGGGTTAGGGTTAGGGTTCAAGTAAGAAGGTAATTTGCCCATGAATCCTCCTCCTCCACCAGATTGCGCCCAGCTGGATTCATTACCGCTGGCTAAGACGGCGGACGCCATATATTACACCGGAGGAATCGATCCGTTTTGAGTATCTTGACGAACATGTATCTACAGGAGCGTCAACTCCACGCGCTCATCGGAAATTCAGAAAAAAAATTGAAAATATATCCTCCAACAATTTCTTTATCGGCTACAAAGATCTGAAACTAGATTTATCAGAACTTCGAAGAAATTAAGGAAAGCCTTCAAAGGAAGCGTATGGAAGGTTGGGAATTGGGTGGATTGAGCGAGGAATCAAAGGGGGAGGGCGTGGCTACTTAAAGGCGATGAGATCTACCCGGTGGGATTACGGGCAGTAGTTGAACCGTAGATTTGAATGACACCGTAGATCTAAAGGTGAATATTGATTTGTTTGCTGTCCGAAGATGCTGACCGAGATATCTGGCACCGATGGTTGTGATTTTAGGTGTTGGACACGTGGGTAAATATGAGGCGTATGATTTTGATGTTTCCTGGAAAGGAGGGGAGAAGTGAAATTCGGATCGCATGTGTCGAGAACTTAGGGTTTTTATTGGGTGGGGTCGAAAAGGGTTGGTGACGTGGTTGAGGGTAAAGAAAGACGTGAAATATAAGTAATACGCGCATTGCCATGTGAGGGAACTGTTGACGTGTCAGGGAGCACTCCGGCTCCTATGCTGAACAAGAATTTTCAATATATGCTGTCCAAGTTATCAGTCATTGAATTTTTTACTTTGATCCACGGCTGTATCAAAGCAGGGGTATTTAGGTATAAAATTTGAGCTCTTTTTTTGCGGGAAAATGAAATTTTAAATTTCTCTTTTCTCTTTTTTACTTTTAATTGGAAGAAAATAAATGAGTATCCCTAAAATATCTCTCATTTCAAATTGAAGTGTTCAGAATAACAGAACATGTGTTTACATAACAAAAATATGTGTTCACTAATCAAGAACATGTGTTCAAAGAACAAAAATATGTGTTCACTGCACAAAAACACATGTTCACTAATCACAAATATATAAAAACATGTGTTCACTGAATAAAAATATGTGTTCACAATATACAAGAACATGTGTTCATTGCACAAAAACATTTGTTCTTGTATAAGGGTGCCTTTTTGCCTTTTATGCCGTTTTCTCTCACCTCGGTAACCTGTGACTGTTGCGTGTTCTTTTTTTTTTTAGTATTTATTTGTGAAATTACATATATACTCTTTTAGTTCTCTTTTAAATGACAGTCGTCGATCCATCTGAAAAATGAAATCGGCGGTCCTCGGCGTGGCTCGCACGTGCGCAACTTTAGCTGTTCTGCACTGGAGCCGGACTGGTCAGGGAGGTATGTGTCATTACGAGGGGTATCTTTGGTAATGTGGACATAAAGCTCAGAGCCAAAAATTGGTGGTCGAATTCTAAAATGTCTATGTTACCCTCGGAAGCTTCTTTTTACTTCCTCCGGTCTTCTTGTACTCGTTTAATGTTTGTTCCTTTTGTTTTTTTAAAGATAATATATTTGCTCCTTGTTTAGGTTGGATTCCTGGTAATTGATATTCGAATATTTCACTTGACAAATATAATTGAGATCTAATAAATATTGTAGCATGTTGATAGTAAATTTATTATTTGAAGTGTTAGTTATATTAAAATGTCTCGAACTCGTAACTTTATTACCCTAAATAATCTTAAAGAGTTATATGTGTAATGAAATCATTTGACGTTTGTATTAGATTTCTCAAAATTCCTGTACTTATACTTATTTAAAACATAATAGAATATAAACTTTTATGTATGAATATATATTTTTGTCAAAAAAAAAAATATATTTTTTCAAAACAAAATAGAATATAAACAGTTGTATTTCAAAATAAAACACCATTCAACGAAGATTGATCATGTATAGGCAATAAATTCTTGCGGTCACTTTATGTCAAAACAACAATTGTACAAATGTTCTTTTTAAGTAGAATTTTATTTTTATTTTTATTTTTATTTTGAGAGAAAAAAAAATTCAAAGTTTTCTGGAAATTAGTAGCTTTTGTTGTTATCCTTGTGAAAAATGTCCGATGTGCTCACCTGTAATGTTGTTCTTTTCTTTTACGTAAGTAAACATAATAATGATTCTTTCTCTACGAGTAAAGTGTATTAATCATCTATATTTTCTTTAATGTTTTTTGTTTTTAATTTTTCCTTTTATTATTGAAATATACATGTGGGCAAAAAGGGAAATTGGGTATAGAAAGAAGTTTTTAAACTTTCGTGGGCCGCAGTTGAAGGTTGTGAAAGTAGACGGCGAAACAGGGTAATTCCACACGTGCATAATTTCTATCGTTTGTTCGTTTGATTAAATTAAAATTAATTTAAAACATACACATATTTTGAATCTCATAACACATGTTCTATTTTTTTAATTTCAAAATACATATTCTTAACCTCACGACACATGTCCTGAGACGTTTCATGCGTACTAAAAAAAAATGATCCGGACATCAAGGTGTGTAGTTGGCATCACATTTCACATTCATAAATAAGAAGCAGCACAGTATAATTAAAGAAGATTGGGTTGGGGGTGTATAAATAATTAAAGGAGGAGAAGATTGGTGATCAGATCTCCCAAAGTCACTCATATTTATAAGATCCAAATCCGTTTTATATGTTCCACATCTCTATATTTCCTTTCCATGAAAATATCTTTCTATTTTCCCCTTTTCCCCCTGCAATTCCACGTATAGCCACCATCTGGGGATCGATAGACTGATCACCAACCTTCTCTTCCCTTTAATTATTGCAAATTGCAATTTCATAACCAGAGATCCGATAAGTGGTTGGAGAAAATAGTTGTAATAGTGAGATTAAATTGGCGGTTAAAAATATGGTGATATGCCTCTTTACTGATTTGCAGCAGCAAATTAAGTCGAGTTTTGATTGGGTTTAGGGAAGCCGTTGTTTGAACGGTGCCTGAATTCTTCAAGAACCAGAAAAACTGGAATAATGAAAAATATCCTTAAGCAACTCTTGGCGCCGATCTGAACAGATTTAAAGCTGGGCATTAATAAATTAGTCCAGCAGTCCTGGCCGCCTCAACCGGCTGTCGGTGAACAACGAGTCTCACGTGGTTATGAAATTGCAATTTGAGACAACTGACGCTAATAATTTCAGACTGATACTCAATTATAACCCTTGTTCACTGTTTAATCTCGTATTGACCACAACTAGTCAGCTCAGTGAATTAGAAAAAGAAAGAAAAACCACTGATTTGCTAGTTTCTACATATCATAATTTGAGACAAGTACAAGATGAAATGTTTCTAAGCAGCAGAAAAAGAAAATATTACATTTTTTACAAAGGGCTAGTAAACAGGGAAAATTAGTAAGGGATCACAGCAAGCGTCTAGTAAGCAACAGCAACACAATGTTGCAAGGCTGCAGTTTAAGACAATAATCAACATTAGTATCTCCAACAAACGTTACTTAATATAAGTAGTGTAAGACATCAAGCAAAAAGTAACGTATTTTTCTAGTTAAAATATTTTATTTTTTATTTCGTTAAATGTCATAAACTACTTATACTAAGGAACAGAGGGAGTACAATACAAGAAGATTATAAGCCGAACCAAAAGACCAAGAAAGGCCCATGGATATAGCCATTCAGACCAATCGTACCACTAAGGGGTGAATATCCTCTGTCACCGTTCCTGTCTCCATCACTGTTCCCAACTAATCAGAATTTCCTATATAAATATTTTTTTCAATTATATATACACATGGTGAATTGTGATTAGTTGGGGACAGAGGATTTTTTGCCCTAAAGAAGTAGACATTTGTCTCATTTTCCTCATAGACTTCATATTTTCTTTAAATTAATTAATTTTTTTTAACAAAAAATAAAAACTTTGTAACTTTAATAAAAGTGTGAAAAATAAGAAAGAGAGTGAAATAGAAAATCCGAACATACCAGGCTTCAAGAAAACCTGGTGTTCTCTGTGGTGGTGGTTCAGCATACATGGGCGGCGGTGCCATAACCGGAGGTCCTTGGTAATAACCTGTTCCTAATCAAACACCAAAAACATCATCTTATATATGTAATGAAATTCAAGAAGAATCAGAAATCAAAAGTGAAATTTGCAATATTGGAATTAAGGCTACCTTGCGCCGGATAAGGATAACCATACTTATCTCTGTCCATTTTTGGTGTATGAGAAAAGACAGAGAGTAAAAGCAGAGTATAAATGGGAGCAGTGTTCCCAAGTTCCAATTTTGGCAAAATAGGCGGGCCTCCAAGAACAACCCAGAAAAACGGCAATTTCATTTGTACAAGTGACACGTGGAGAATCTACAAACACGTGGCCAAGCAACAAAAGCAGATTGATTTCTGAGCTTTCCATTTATATCTTCTTCGTGAGGTCATCTTTTTCTTTAGCTTTGTTAAGAAGCATGCTAGGAATAGTGAATTAATGGCTACTGATTTTGATAAATGAAGAAGTTAAAAGAGCTGACAGAGGTTCATATGAAAAGGACCTGTTGTTTCATCAGTATTAATCAATGAAACTTGAATAATTAAATTAATTAGAATCTGTGTTAAATTTAAAATTGATTTTTAAAGAGTTTTAAAATCTATAGGTATTCAATTTGTATTTTTTAAAATCCATTAAAATCTAGAGGTATTCAATTTATATTTTAAAAAGTCCATTAAGATATAGAGGTATTCAAAACTCTATAGATTCTCATAGATTTTATTAAACATAGGATTTTGATAGATTTCCTAGGCTTAAATATGTATTGTGAAATCTCTTCTATTTCATCAATATTTTGATTTTCTCTCATTAATATTAAAATTAAATGTCTTTGATTACAAATTATGTATAAAACACTACTGAATCAGTATTTTCTTTATTTTTTTGGTGTTATTCAAATAATCTATAGACTTTCT